>NW_021025777.1:2994428-3114172 GCF_004153795.1 Camellia sinensis | reverse complement strand
CGAAAAACCCATCCATGAAAGATAGCAAAGCATAACCTGTGGTGAAGTCTACCAGTTCATCAATGTGCGACAATGGAAAGTCGTCTTTCGGAATAGCCTTGTTCAAATCCCGAAAGTCAATGCAAACCCTAATTCCACCATCTTTTTTTGAAATCAAAACGATATTAGCCAACCAAGTTGTTTACTCAGACACCATCAAGAAAACCGCATCAATTTGTTTGGTGACCTCCTCTTTAATCTTCAACGCCCAATCCGGATGGATTCTGTGCAGTTTTTGCTTGACCAATCAGGCCTCAGGGTCAAAAGGGATCTAGTGTTGTACAATCTCAAGATCGATTCCAAGCATGTCTTCATAGGACCATGCGAAAACATCTTTCAAATCTTTTAATAAAGCAATTAAACACTCGCGTTCCTCCAAAGGCAACGTGGACCTGATCTGGACTAAACGGAGATCCTTCTCAGTACCCACGTTAATTGCAATGATTTCATCTATGCAGGGCTTAGCATGTCTCTCCTCCTCTCGGTCAATCAAGTTTGTCAAAGCCTGGGGAATTTCTTCTTCATTTTCATTAAAATTTTGAAAATCTTGGTCAATGCAATAAATCAGTGGCACAGAGATGTAAACGGAATCTGTAGCATTCTCGTTCATAAGTTCTAGTTCTTCGATTACAATAGACTCGAAAGAGAAAGCAAACGAGGACCTAGACAGGACCTTAGCATCCGGGTTACCACTGCCTGAAATGCCAGACTCAAACTCTCCAGACTGACTCAAATCTGATTCCGACTTAACAGACTTGATGGAATCAGATTTCGGTTCATCATCCAATTCAGAACTGGAAATGAGGCCCTTTTCCAACTGCCAAGTGAGGCATGGCGCCCTTGATGCATCCAGAATACCACTGGCAGAATCCACTGTATTGATCGCGGGATCTGTCAAGAGATCAGCCAGTGCTGTCCCTACTCCAGCCTCGCTGTTGTTTGAGTCATCCTCTTTGCTCTGGCCAATGTTGATGGTTGGTTCAGTCCTTTCTTCATCATTGTCTTGCAGTTGGTGGTTAAAAAAGATCTCAAATCCAGGAAAACGCTTCTTCGTCAAGGAATCCACCCAAGGCTCAAGAAAGCCACAGAAAGGGAAATCCTCGCATTCTCTGATAAAACGCCCACTTAGCGTCCCCCAGATTGGCCTGTGGACCAACTCATAGTGTTTCTTGGCTCTTTTGGCCTTGGCTCTATCTCTCATTTCTTCTCCCTTCTTTCTCCTTTTGGTGGGCACAAAGCCTAACCCAAAGGCATGCGGATTATGTAGCACCTTAGCTAGTGCCGTAACACCTTTTCGCCCGCTCCTTCTGAGCCCCCATTCTTGGAATATGCCGCAACTTGTTAATGAAATAGATGAACTGAGCACTGACATACATGCCTTCATCCACAACCAAGATTGTTTACACCACTTGGGCTTCCGCCAAAGTGAATCCTGAGAGAAATACATTCTCATCGCCGTGATTGATCTCTAGCAACGGTGTATTTACCTCTGGCGGTGAATGTATGGATGCATTCCCAAAAACGGTTGCTATTCCACCCTCAGGAGGGTATTTTAACATTTGATGGATGCTAGAGGACACAACCTTCATGTGATATAACTAGGGCCTCCCTCGAAGTAGGTTAAAGGTAGCTGGCACATCTAGTACATGGAACTTGGTCTCATGCTCAGAAGGGCCTACTTGGACTTGCACTTTCACTGTCCCTATAACTTCTCTGCTCGTGTTATCATATGCCCGTACCACCTAGGCTGTGGGAACGAAATTAGTCGATTTCAGGCCCATTGCATAGGCAGTGTGAGAAGGACAAACGTTGATAGCAGAACCGGTGTCTACTAAAACCACTGGCGCCCACTTTCCTCTGCACTCAACGGATATGTACAGTGGTTTGTTGTGAGCCGATCCTTCCGACAGTAGCTCTTTATCTGAGAGGGTGAGCATTGGCTTGGTGCTACTTGGAAAAATCAAGCCCACAAGCTACTTTGGCGTAGTATCAATGGACAATTTAGCCTTATCCATTGTCGACAATACTGCTTATTGGTGTAATTGCGAAGCCATAAGGAGTCCCCAGATGGAGATATCGGCTTAGATCTTCTTGAGTTGCTTCAGAACTAGCTCCTCGTCCAACTTCTTTTCCTTCTCCTTCTCAACCTCCCTGTCTTTTCCCAATTGTTCCGCTTAGTTCAAGTGTGGAGGTTTGAAATAATGTCCACTTCTGGTGAGATGGTCTATTTCTTCAAAATACCATATACTGTCCGGGATGTGATCTCCCGAGTCTTCATTGGTATGGGCAAGATGCAGATCACTATCTTCCCACCTCTCACCATCAGCTGCCGACAAGCAGTTGTCAGGCTTAACTTGGATCACCTTTATAGTACAAGTGTCCCCCTCAGGGCTACAAGCTGTTGCAGTTTTCTGACTGTCTTCAATTCTCTCTCTTTCAAACTGCCTCAACACAGCTTCATGTAGACATTGCATGTGGATTAGGGAAAACTGAAACTAATCACATTGGTTAAGTCATTGATTTAGACTGTTGAATTAATACAGAAAATACATGTATTGATTGTGTGTTGTATATGACAAGTGTTTAATACATTGTATATGCATTTTTGTTTGGGAGGAGATAGGGAATGTACTCCACGGTTTGGGGGAAGATAGGGGATAGACCTCTAAACTAGATTTTGTTTGGGAGGAGATAGGGGATGTTCTCCACGGTTTAGGGGAAGATAGGGGATGGACCTCTAAACCGAATTTTGTTTGGGAGGAGATAGGGGATGGACTCCATTAGCACCACTATATGTGTGCTTATTGATATTGGAAGTGTTTTTACATGTTGTTGACACAACACTAAAATGTGTATCAATCGGGAAGTATGGAAGTGTTTTGGTATGAGCTTTAGTCTCATTTGTTTTATTGAATTGGAAATATTGTTAATGAGAGATGTAGTCTCACTGTTATAGTTTGGCCAGGTTCTGAGCCATATTGATAATAATGGAAAGTGAAACGTGTCATAGACATTAGTGTCATGAGACTGTATAATGATGTAATTGATTATCTTGGTTAACCATCTATTGAATGCTATTGCTTAATTCAATGCTTATATTTGGTTTAGTATATTTCTACTGGGCTGTGGCTCACCCTATATGGGAACATCATTTTCAGGTCCAGGTGATGTGCTACCTCCAAGGTATTAGCTTGGAAGGATTTAGAGTTGAAGACTCTGTTTAGATTAGTTGTTATTTCAGTTAATTTGATATTATATGTAAACTCAAGCCAAGGGCTTAATTTGTAGTTGAGTTAGTACTCACATTTTGTGTCCAAGTGTTGCCTTGGAAAGATGTAAGCCTATAGGGCATTTATTTTGATGTTACATGTGATATCCTTCAATAATGATACTCTGATGAATGAGATAATGATTGGTTTTGTTTTATCAATGCATGCTACTGTTATATATTGTGGGTTTATTTTGAGGGCGTTACACCCTCCATCCTTGATCATAATGATTACTTTATTATACGTAATGCAAACTAGCCGATACACTCACCAAATCTAATCTCACAACAAGATTGGATTGCATATAACTCGAATGTGTCGAAAATCATTACAAACCAACCATTATGATAGGTAACATCTTATTTTTAAATCCATACTTATAGTTAACCTACCATTAATAAAAATAAGATGAAATATGTCATCAAATTTTGAATTAAAATGTTGAAATTACCCTTCTTATTTTTTCTTAAAATTAATTGAGCTTATTTATAAATTAATAATTACACACCATAATAATAAAACTAGTCAAGTGATAAAAACACAAACAATGAGACAAAAAACACATTCTCATTGTCAGGACATTTCATGGATAGAATAGCTAGGCAATATTAAGGTCGGTGGGGACAGTCTACTTTTTTTTTTTTTTACTTACTTTTGTTTTTTTGAAAAATTTAAAACTCTTAGGGTGTGTTTGATTTGTATTTTGAAATGAATTTTCAAAAAAAAAATTGAGGAGAAAGTTTAGAATTTTTTTTTTTGATTTCTTTGATTGTATATTTTGTGAGAGGGTAATTTATATACGAATTGGGCCGAGCTAGGTTGTTATGGGCCTCTGTGTGAAGGGTGAGTAAAAAGGCCAAAAAGTTACTCCGGTCTTGAAGAGGCTTAAATTTAGTCCGGTCTGAAGGCCAGATGTTAGACCGGTCCGAAGGACTCTTGGTGATTAGCTCGATTGAAGGATGCTTTGAACGTATACCGGTCATGGCGCAGCTAAACTAGATCGGTCTATACCTTGGTAAAAAGATAGTTCGGTTTTGAGCATACCCTGGTAAGTGGAAGAGGAACAAAGGACAGAGAACCAAACTAATTATAGTTCGGCTAAGTAGGGCCATGCTTACTTCGGTCGTATGGTAGTTTGGCCATGGTAAAACCATCTCACATGGTTTAAGCAGTGAGGGGGGTGTTAAAGGATAAGCATTATCTTTCAGGAGTATGAATCCTAGGAGGACTCTGCATGGAGGAGTAGAAGTCCTACTAGGATTGTG
This sequence comes from Camellia sinensis, assembly GCF_004153795.1. Lineage (NCBI taxonomy): Eukaryota > Viridiplantae > Streptophyta > Magnoliopsida > Ericales > Theaceae > Camellia > Camellia sinensis. The sequence continues at coordinate 3,109,599 of NW_021025777.1, read as the reverse complement.
TCATATGAAACCTATAAAAGCTCACAAACATCACCTTTGGAAATGTAACACAACTTTGATTCTTGAATACACAGAGCTTTTGTTTACTTGTCTATTTTTCTAACTTAGGCATCGGAGAGGTTTCCGGTACACACCCGCCGGCTAGCTCACGTTTGTGTTTTCAGGGAGTAAAGCGACGTCGTACGGAGGAGTGCAGACTTGATCAACAGGATTATACGAGAAGGTTTATTTCTTTCCCGTACATTTTGAAAATAATTTTAGAATTTGGAAGTTTGGAATGATTAGATATTTTGTTGTAATTGAGTGAATGTGTGTGAAAGAAAAAGTGATTCAGAAGGAAAGAGATAAAAAAAAGTGATTGATTGATGTGTAGGAGTGAAAAAGTGATTTTGGAAATTTAAATTTCCAACCAAACAAAATTTTAGAAATTTTTTTCAAAAATTATATTTTGAGAGTTAAACCAAACAAGGCCTTAATTTTCGATTTGTCTCCTAGGGCTAAATCTAGAAACTTAAAATGTCTGTTTGGTTATTTTTTAGATACACATAATTCAAATGCATTTAAAAAGTAAAAAAAAAAAATTGACTAAAAATATTAAAAAATTACTAAAAACAAACAAAAATATTTTTGTTTGAGTTTTTGTTTGTTTTAATAAATTTTTTTTTTTATGTTTTAGTTATATTTTTTTTTACTTGGCCTCGTTTGGCAAGTGGTTTTTTTGGCCAAAAAGTAAAAAAATCACTAAAAAAAACTAAAAAGCCAACAACCTATACCAAAAAGTCAAAGATTTAATTTTCTCTCTACTTTTTGCACATTTTTTTCATAAAAAGCCAAATAGTCATCCCAAAAATATTAGTTTTTTTACATCACATTTTAGCCAAAAAGCCAAAAAATTACTTAAAAAGCATGTTCTCAAACAAGGCCTCAAATCTTGATGAATGTAAAAAGTAAAAACAATAAGTAAAATATAAATATAAAAAATAAAAAAAATCGATTTTTTTTTTTTTAAGGTCCCTACTATTACAATTTTAGAAGATAAAGAACATCCAAAACTTTCATACTACCTCAGGTCCTTCAAAAACACACGCATCTTCCCTCTAAAATTATTGGACCAAAATGTCCTTACGTTTACATTCAGTCTAACGTCATTCACTTTTTGAAATTTTTCAAAATTTAAAAATTTAGTAATTTTTGATTTAGATGTCCATTTTCAACAAAAATTATAATTTTTGGAATGCTCTCGATGAGATCTATCAAACAAGATCCATGATGAATATGAAATTCAGAAGAAAAAAAAATTGACAAAATTTCAATGAATTAGAAATCAATATGCAATTAAATTTCTCTAACTACATTTATAGAGAAATTTCAGAGAAAGTGAAATGCGTTAGAGAAAATCAACATGTAAGTAAATTTTTATGACTATATTTGCAAAGAAACTTTAGAGAAAATCAAATGTGTTTAAGAAAATCAACATGCAAGTTAATTTCTCTAACTATACTTGTAGAGAAATTTCAGAGAAAAAACAAATGTGTTAAAAAAAATCAACATGCAAGTAAATTTCTCTGACTACATTTGCAAAGAAAATCAACATGATAGAGAAATTTCAGATATATGTGTGATGGCCAAAGAAGATCAACATAACAGAGAAATTTCAGATATAGGTCCAGTGAAATTTTTCTGGTATAGGTTTAGGGAAATTTCAACAAATCCTCCAAATTCTCTGGTATAGGTCCAGAGAAATTTCAGCAAGTCTACCAAATTTTCTGGTATAAGTTCAGAGAAATTACCTGGTATAGGTCTAGTGAAATTTCCCTAGTATAGGTCTAGAGAAATTTTAGCAAGTCGTCTAAATTCTCGAATATAGATCTAATGAAATTTTAGCAAGTCCTTCAAATTCTCTAGTATACGTCTAGAGAAATTACCCGGTGTAGGTCCAATGAAATTTCTTTGCTATAGGTCTAAAGAAAGCAAGTCCTCCAAATTCTTCCAGATCTGTGACTTAATTATTGTCCATGATTACCCACTCCTTATTCTTCAACAAATAGATCAAGGACCCGTCCTCATAATAGTGGACAAGGTCAACGTAGCGGATGTGGCCGCCAAGATGGTGGTGAGGGCTTCAGAACTTGTCGTCGAAGACATAGATAAGATCAGCGGTAATGAAACGGTCATTGAAGCCGAAGGGGGCGGAGGTGGTGGTGTCAGAGAATAAGAAGATAGTGGATTTGGATTCTAGGGTTTGGGAATAGAATATTGTGAAGTAATAGAGAGATCAATATCTATAAAAAAAAAGAAAAAAGAAGATAAATGGAAACACGATATCGGAGTGGAAGTCGATGGTGGCGCTGAAGCGATTGTCGGAGAGGAAAGAAGCGAAGGTAACGGTGTCGGAGAGTGAGGAAATGGTGGATTTGGATTTTAGGGTTTGAGAAGAAAGAGATCAAAGAGATTAGAGAGATAGATGAAAAAGAGAGAAAAGAAACCCACGTATGTGAAGAGAGAAGAGAGAAGAGTAAAAGTAAGGTTGGTATTTTTTTTGAATAAAATAGAAGGAAAGGATGTGAAGGACCTTATCTAATAGAAAAACATTTATGGACCACTCCTACTAGCCAAAGTTAGAGAGTGTAGCTCAACTTTTTCATGCCCCCTTTTGGAGAGCTCGAATTGGTTCTACAGTTCGGACTCCTGTCACGGTTCTGAATCTAGTCTCACAAGTGCAATGTGAAACTGATAATTACCAAAGAGTCCAATCCGGCAAATCATTTTGGAAAATCGATTTTGAATCAAATAATGCCAAACTGGACTATTTTGCCAGATTACAGAGTCGCCACCTAAATATTTTATTTTGAAAAAATTTACGAAACCCTGACTCATGTCAAAGGCCACATGTCCGTCATCACCAAAGTTGCCTCGGCTTGGGAACTTGGGTACGAGAGAGGAAGGTCCTGAAATGAACACCCCCACTCGCCTGATCGAACATCAGCCTCTACTATCATGATATGTTATTTTATAAACCTCGTGTGTTCTTATTCTAGTTATTAGCTAACTTTACTATGTGACGCACACAAGCAAGTATAGACTAAAATCGCAAGAATTAGAACGAATTCACTTCATGTTTGTTTTCAAAAATTGTTTGAAGTTGCCACCCTAAGTGGGCTTAAAACATGATTTGCCACTTCGCAAAGTGGGCTTGAAACATACATTTGATGAATTGTTCCAATTCAAGCAATCAAAGCCTTTATCCACAGGCATTCATGCAGTTAATCATTTAAGCAAACAGCCTCATGGCAAGCATGCGAAACATGGCAATATGGCAATCACACTCATGCAAGCATGCTAAAGCATAAAAACTCACCAAGTACTCTAAGCCAAAACAAAAACTAGTTAGAAAGATGCATGATCCTAACTATACAAGATGTCTAATGCAACACATGCAATAATGCAATTAATAGGTTCGGCTACTAATATGGCATACGATTCAATTTGATAACATGCTTTTAAACACGTATTCAAAGAAGTGTATTGAATTTGCGATGCAGTTCGAATGACGCGCCGAGCCTCGGTACATGCAAGACAAATGAATGGATGCAAACATGTGAGCATAAGGTATGCTAATCAAAACATGTCCCTAATCTAACCATCAAAAGTGGGTAAGTAAAAGGGAGAAAGACGTGGGGTTGGAAGACATGCACACACACATGCACACTTATTACAACATTGCGCCCTTGCGAAGGAGGGTCCGAATGAATAATTAGCTAAATTAAGCTAAGCTAATTAATCTAACTAATCTAATTAAACTAATTAGACTAATTAATACAAACCAAATGAATAACTAGCAAACTACTAATTATTACAACACTTTAACTAATTAGCAAACTAGTTAATTAAATTACAACACAAACTAATCATGCGAAATATCTAAACCACACTGCCATAACTTTGCTTCGGGAAGTGGAGGATGCATGCACTTGGTTTTTGCCCCAGAAAGTCCTCCAAATTGCTTTTGAGAGGCTCTGTTTACAGGGTTGAGCACATTTCAGAATCTTTCTGCTCCACCTTACCAATTCAATGCTGAGGATTACACCAGTGGCCTGCCGGCCATGGTTGGTTGCTGTCGGCCAAAAGTGTGCCTTGCCGGCCAAGACTGAACAACTGCCGGCCACCAACGAGCCACTGCTGGCCACTGGTGTTCTGAATCACCACACTGCAACATAGCACAAACAGAGGAAAATGAAGGATTTTCTAGGGGTATGTTTGTACTATACCTCTTCTTATCATCTTAAAACATCAAAGGAGTGACACTCTTGGATCCAAAACCACCAATCAAGCAATTTCATTGCATAATGGCTAAAGATCCAAGTTGTACGATTTCAATAAATGCACAAATATGACATAAAGGACCACCACCCTATAATGCATGATCAAGGGTGATCGAGACAAAGGAGATTAGCTTATTTCATCACTTTGAGTATGAAATGCTCCAATCTTCCTTGTGTTCAATATAATGTCCGATCGAACACATGTAATGCAACACAACAATGCTTATCTTGCTCAAGTTTTACTTATCATTTTTATTTACTCATTTTAATTACCAACTCATTCTTTGGTCAATTTAGTCCATGGTGAGAGTCCTCTAATGGGAGAGGTGTCAACCAAGGAATGACTTAAAATAAGAGAGAGATTATGCCTTTGGTTAGTAGAAACCCTTCAAAGAGGATTAAAACCATTAAGTACAAGTCTCAATCTCAAGCTTAAACACAACCCTAAGGCTAACCAACCCTCAAAGCAAATGAAAAAAGTGATGAAATGAGGGAGGTTGTAGAGATTGTATGTGCTGAAATTACATACAAAATGACATTACAACTTGCAAACAACTTGTGCAAATCATGTTTAAAAGCCAAAAACACCAAACTAGTGAGGAGTCTTAAAACATGTTTGAAGTAAGCTAAAAATAGTTAGAATAAGAAGCCAACACATAGCACAAACTAGACTATTAAGCATAATTGCACTACAAGCATACAAAGCAAGCCTCAAGTGACTTAACCAGTCCTAAATAGAGGTAAGACAAGTCAAAATAGTAGCAAAAATATGCTGAGATCAAGTCATAAAATGCTAGAAAAACATGGTCACATGTTAAGCTATCTACACATGCAAACAAGACACAAATAAGGGAGGCTAATCCCTCCACTTTTGGACTTCAAAACAGAGTTTTTGCCATTGAAATTACTCTGATTTTCAGTGGTTAGAAAGGCCAAAAAAGTTTGATTTAAACAACCTTGAAAAATGGCACAACAACTTAGCAAGCAAACTACAAGAAGGGTGGACCACCCCTAACTCCAATCAAACCTCAAATCACCATTTTAATCCATGAAACAGAGATTTTCAGAGGTTAAAACTAGCCTCAAAATAGTATGTGAAGATGGCAAAACAAGTATTTAAATTAAACTTAAAACACAAGTGTTCTACCTCTTGAAGACAAGATGCAAACTAGACACCAAAATCAAACCAAACCAAGCCAAAATCTTCTTCTAGAGCTCAAAGAGGGCCTCAAGTGGCCTTAACTCAATGGTGATCAAGTTTGATCAAGGGTTTGTATGCAAGAGTGTAGAGAATTTAGGCTATAAGGCACAAAATATCAAGAGAAAGAGAATTATAGAGAGAGAGAGAGAGATAATTTTGTCTTCAAAATTTTCTAACCCCCCCACATGCAAGAGGGGGCTTTTATATATAGAGAATGCAAAATCCGCTTAAAGAGATCCAGCCATACACGTGCAAGCAGATGGCTCAATCTGTGCAAATAGCTGTCATAAAATATCAAAAAATATCTACTGATACACTGGTAGCCGGCTGACCATCAGTGATGGCTAGCAGGGGCTCATTGATGCCCGACATGGCACATCAATGGTCGGCAGGCCAAGCGCCATGGCCAGCAGTGCCCCAGGATGGCCGGTAGGCTATCAACAACATCATGCTGAAGGGGCCTACACAAGGTCCAAAGATGAGACAGAATGGATACAGGATTTGGAAAACTCAAACCTGTGGCGTTCCGCCGCGGACTTCGAGTGCTCAACGAGCAACCAAACTCATCATCAGATGTATCTGCAAGAACATCCAAGTCTTGAAGACGATAAAAAATGGGTTGTCTACAGAGAGATGTTAGACTAATTTTTCCAAAAAAATTTCAGTAAAAACAAACAAAAAATCATATAAAAATTATTTCTAAAAACTGCAATCAAACAATATTTTAAAAATTTTAAAGCTCGATCTAAAAAAAAAAAATTTAAGGTTGTGTTTGGTGTGAGTTTCAAATCAAATTTCTATCCTTATATTTGAATGTTATGGTTGGTTTGAGTTTTGAAATTATGATTCTAAATCAATTTCAAAACATATTTTGAAAACATATTTGGTAAACAAGACAATTTTTGAATTTTTGGTCTATCCAGTCGTCCGCCTGCATGTCCGGCCAGTTGATCGGAACAGTACAATTTTATTTATATTTATTATTATTATTATTATTGTTTTGCAATTGCCAATTGTCCCTTGTTATTTAGAGAAAAAAAAAATTTATATTTGTTTTTGATATTTTTTAAATATACAAATTATTTTTTTAGACCAAAATAACAAATAAATTTTTTGAATAGAATTTTAAAAAGAGTTTGGTTATGAGTTTTGAATAGAATTTTAAGAGAGTTTTGTGTTTAATTATGAGTTATAAGTTTTTGAATTAAGTTTTAAAATCTCTTTTCAAAACTTATAACCAAATAATTTTTTTCATTTCATATGCTATATCAAAAATTTAAAATTCAATTCAAAACTCATACTGAAATAAATTTTTTCTTTTCAAATCATAATTTCAAAACTTACAAACTTAAAATACAATTATATTCCCAAATCATAATTTTAAAACTTTATCAAACACTAACTAAATTTTTTTATTTAAAAAGTAATATTGCGTTGTAGCTTTCATCGCTCGCTTGTTTATCGATTCCAGAGTCGATTCATTCTTCTCTCTCGCTGTTTGTTTGTTTTTTTTATAGTGCCTTCGAGTTCGAACGTGAATTTCGATTACAACATTATTGTTCTCTCGCAGAGTATCGGTTTCTCATATTCAGTCTCCAAAACGTCACACTTTTAGGCGATTCTCATCTCTCGTCTTCGAGATTGCTCGGCTCTATTTTACTCTCGTATGCGCAAATCAACAAATCAAACTGCAGAATGATGTGGTGGTTCCAGAATCTAGAAGGCAAACAAAATTAAGTTATGGAAATCATATATAATTAACCTTGCTTAAGGCTGCGTTTGGTTTACGGATTTGGAAAGGGAAATGAATCTCTTCCCAAATCATAAACCGAACACAACCTAATGGATATTTTTACACAATGGTCAGTGACTATTTTCAAATCTCTTCTTCTTTGTTGTTCATGCCAGTATTCATATTAATCTTCCATTAGCATTGTTTCTTGTATGATTTAACTAAATTGGTTGAAATTTTTGAAATTATATGTGAACACCAATTTTGCTAACCACACTAGTTCTGTGTCGTATTGGTTCTTTGTATTGTGTCTGTAAATTTGGGTTTGATTCGCAGTCTTTTTTTTTTTTTTAATTTAATTTTATTTCCATTCTTACCCACTTATAATTCTTTCAGAATCTGTGGTTGCCTTAAAACGAATGCCCATTGTTTTCTTTCACAAGTTTGAGTGTTGTCTTTTTTGAAAATATCATGATTAATGATATTTGTGTGCTGCCATGTATCTTCTTGTAATTCTTGTAAAGGATCTTTACAGTGGTTCTATTTGTAACCGGTGGATATAATATTGGGATCTTGAAGTCGTGTTTTTTATAGGGTTGACAAATAGATTATTGTTCTCCCTCGTCTGTAATAGTTGCATACAAGCAGTGTATTGCATGTTTGATTCTAACTGATATGTTTTGCGGTGCTGCCAATTATTTTATTCACATGAAGTTGCTGATTTTCGTTTTTCAGAAAGTGTGCCTCAATTAGATTTGCATTTAGAGATTGTGTTTACATTTTATTAGGATTCATATTAATATCTCAAGGCAGTTTGTTATTAGAAATGGACCTTGATGATTATGATATGATTTGTTTTCTTTGTCCCTCATGACAATTTTTATTGCAATATTAATCTAGCTCTATATTATTGTTGCAACTTGGGGATTACTTAACTATTTGTTTGTTCGTCTTAGATTGGAACACCAAACAATAGTTACTGTTTTTCTGTACTTCACTAAATTAAGGTTTTTTTTTTTTTTTTTTTTTTTCACCCTTTTGAGTTTCAGGGTAGTTTTTGGGAAAGATCTGTTGTGACAAGGAAAAACTACAGATTGACAAGGCTAGAACAGTACATGAATTATGAGAACATCTTTTCATGAGGCAAACTGTAGATAAACTTGCTTGTTTTTTCTTAGTTTATATGTTCATAGTTAATGAATTAGAAATTATTATTCTTTGATGATGATTATGTTGATTCATGAATTAGAGGGCATACTATACATGGTCACTGTGGATCACATTTGGGTTGGAATTTGAAGGGGAGGTCAGATGGTTGCAGTAGTGAGACTGGTGGCAGTCGTGGCGGTGGAGGAGATGGGGTTTGTGAGGGGACCAAAATTGTTGTTGTGGACCAAGGGATGGTGGTCATAGTAAACAAGTAGTAAGCTTAGGGATGACTGGGGGAGGATAGTGGTAGCTGCTGCTGGTGGAGAAGGGGGCCAGCGAGCGTTTGCATGTGATTTAATATACTGTTTATTATTTTTGTTTTGTGCGATTTTTTTCTTCTTTTGAAGACATGGTGAGCCTCCTTTTTGCTTTCAAATAAATTTCTTTAACATGTTCTTCCTTTCATGTTGTCTTCTCTTATGTAGACCAGTTTATTGCATGAGAAAAGAAGATCTGTTGCCTACTGTGCATTTCTCTGCCTTAAGGTTTGGTTTTTCTTGGCTTTTTAGACATGGGCTCTTGCTTTTTTAGTTTTTCTCTTATGCAGATCACTTCTTTTCATAAACAAGAAAAGGTGTCTGCTCTGCATTTCTCTGGTTGAAGGTATATTTGTTGTGTTTGTTTGTTTTGTTAGCTTGCTCGTTTAGTATGTAGCCTGGTTATACATGCATAGAAAAATAATTAAATAAATTTTTCATTTATTTATCAAAAGGAAATAATATGGAGGGTTCTAAATTAGATTTTTTTGGGGCTTTACCTAGTATAGAAACTGGTTCTAAGCTATGAAGCACTGACTGCCACCCCCAAATCTGGGCATGCCCGGCCGTGGCCCACATGGCTTTAGCCCAAGGCACACGTAAGCCAACATGAAACAATAACCATATAAAATAAAAGCAATAGTAGGCCCTTGACATAAATAAATCAAAATAGGATCTAGCCACAAGTGACAAGGGTAACTTGGGTAAAACAAGCCCTAATCAATACCATCCATATATCCAATGGGACACAAACAACCCACATAGCAAAATAATCCTAAATGAAACTCAACCAAAATGTATGCATAAAGTCGACATAACAAGCTAAAACAAAATAAACGAATGTCCTGGTGGTCCATGCAATTGAGTCCCCATTACGTCATGAGTTCACTCTAAGTCCTTCTATCACCTGGAAATGTTAAACATAGGGTTGTTTGGTATCTTTGATATTAGTACAATTTTTTTTATCTTTTTATTTATTTTTTCATCACCTCATCTCTTTACTTTTTTGCACATCTTTTCGTAAAAAGTCAAAAAGTGTACTTATTTATATTTTCCCAAACAATCTCTGATAGCTTAGTGAGTAGAAGCATGGATAGTAAAATATAGTTTCGAAAATCGGGTTCAATTTCAAAATAAGATTGTACATAACAAAAACTAGATTGGCATATAATTTTGATAAAGACAATTTGATTCAAAAAGAAGGTTCCACATTTTATCAGTTAAAAATATTCATGTCTCTCAATAACATAACAAGGGACGTTCTCCACTTAAAAATAGACAATAGCATAATCATCATCATTATCTAGGTATCAAGCAGAACTTGTAGCATGCCACAAAGTTCTCAAGGCAATAAGCCTGTTGGATCTAATATCAAACCAAGAATCATCCTTAGGGTGGCAACCCGTACCTTTTCTCTAAGACGATCCGATTGAAGGTCAACTAGCCTAGCCTAGGTCTGTTTCTTACAATCGTTGAGTACTAGAGTCATCACAGTCTAACCCGGATCTGTTCCTTAGTGGCCAGAGTCACCACACACAGTGGAATAAATTCTCTAGACTTTTATATATAAATGGTCCCAATAATCAATATAATTCAGTTTCGTAAAACATGGTAGTTCACCATTATAAACATGAGACCATAACAAATTGTTTATAGTAGGCCAAGTTTACACATGTTTTAGAAATATCTTAGTTCCAATAATATAATAATAATTTAACCAAGGTTGTTTGGTCATGAAACAACAATTTACTTTTTAAATTGTTTTAGGGAAAATGAACATTTATAAAAATACGTAACATGCAACTACTCACCTGAAAACGAAATAATATAATCCTTGAACCAAATGCAAAAGTCCAACTAGTGCCCTGAACAAAGTACGAAAACTACATGTCACTACTAACTCAAAAATACTAAAATGAATTATAAACTTAGTAACTCTAAGCTAAAGCGCACTAATACGGCTCCACACAACTCACCGTTACTCTTAAATAATATCTAAGTTTATGTTCTTCAAGGTCCAAAATTACCCAAGACATGGGTTGCGGGCGAAACTTAATTAACTGTCGCTGTGAAATAACACCGAATTTTAAACAGGTTTTTTTAATCTATTCGCTAACCTTAAAAATTGAAAACCCACTGTACATCATTCAAACATTTTTCGAAACCCTCCATATATCAACTACTATGTCTTAAGTTTCAAACCCAATTGGTTTTACTCGATTTGCTCATCAAAAGTACTATTTACCATTAATTATGTACAAACAGGTCGTTTTCTGCAGCACCCCAAAGAATTGATGGTTCTCTTAATATATACGAGCAATCAACGCAAGGCCAAAAATGTAAGAAACTAGACTCGTAACCGGTGTTAGGATCAAACACACCCAGAAAATTATCTCACACACACAGAGAACACAATATTTACTTGGTTCGGCTCAATGCCTACGTCTATGGAGCAGAAATGAGAATTTTCACTAAAACAGAGCAAAAAATACAAAATGGAGGAGTATCTCACTCTCTCTACTCAACTCTAAGCTCTCATACACTTCTCACAACTCTCTTTTTTTCTAATACAATCCATTCTCTCCCTCTCGTCTCTATTTATACACAAAGAGAGATATACCAACCCACCAAAAATTTATACCCTCTTTAATGGTTAATGGTGAGTGTCAACATTGGAAAAAACGTGAAGAGAAGGGAGAGTTTTGTAGATGCCCAGCTCAGACTTTCACTTGAGGTGGAGGTCCTTGTACACCATCTTCTTTGACCCTCTGCTTGCATGCATGGGTTTGGAGCAACAATTCTCCCTTTCCATAACCACATGCGTGACTGACTTCTCACTTGAAGTCTATCCCAGCAATGTCTCTGCAAATTTCGAGTTTGTCTCTCAAGACCACCTTTGTAAGCATGTCAGCTGGATTCTTATCTGTGTGGATCTTGATCAGTTCTAACAATTGCTTGTCCATCACTTCGCGTATCCAATGATATCGAAGATCAATGTGCTTTGTGCGAGAATGGTGCATTAAATTCTTGCTCTGGTCTATGGCGCTCTGGCTATCACAAGGTACCATGAATTTTTCTTACTTTAATCCCAACTCTTGGAGAAACTGCTTTAACCACAACATCTCTTCCCCAACTTCCGCTGCGGCAATATATTCTGCCTCGGTTGTGGATAAAGCAACACACTTTTGCAGCTTGGACTGCCAAGACACAGGTCCCCTTGCGAAAGTGAACATAAATCTTGATGTAGATCTTCTACCATCAAGATCTCCTACCATATCTGAATCCGTATAGCCTTCCAAGACTGGTTTAGCATCTCTAAAGTACAAACACATTTTTGTCGTACCCTTGAGGTACCTCAGAATCCACTTGACTACTTGCCAATGCTCTTTTCCTATCCCTGGATTGGAAAGGAAATTGCTTACTACTCCAACAGTATGAGCAATATTTGGTTGGGTGGACACCATTGCATATATCAAACTCCCTACGGCGGATGAGTAGGGAATAGCTTCCATTTCTTCTCTTTCTTTTGTAGAGAAGGGATAAGAACTCTTGCTCAGCTTGAAATGATTAGCCAGCGGAGTATTGACTGGCTTGGCATCTTTTATGTTGAACTTCTCAATCACCCGTTCAATGTACTTTTCCTGTGATAGCCACAACTTCTTGGCTTTCCTGTCACGCACAATTTTCATGCCCAAAATTTGCTGTGTAGGGCCTAGGTTCTTCATGTCAAAGGATTGTGATAACTCCTTCTTCAGTGATCTGATTGCTGTGGCATCCTGTCTAACGATTAGCATGTCATCAACATAGAGCAGGAGTATGATGAAGTTTCCACCGGGAAATTTCCTGCATAAACACATTGGTCTGCAGCAGTTCTCTTATATTCATGACCCACCATGAATGAGTCAAACTTCTTGTACCATTGTCTCGGCGCTTGTTTGAGGCCGTAGAGACTCTTCTTTAATTTACAGACTAAGTTTTCTCTCCCTTTGACTTCAAAACTTTCTGGATGTGAATTTCTTCCTTCAGATCACCAAGAAGAAATGTCGTCTTCACATCCATCTGTTTAAGTTCCAAATTCAAACTGGCTGTTAGTCCCAAAACTACTCGAATGGATGTCATTTTCACAATCGGCGAGAAAATTTCATCAAAATCAATACATTTTTTCTGCCCAAAACCTTTGACAACCAATCGGGCCTTATACTTGACTAGCTTCCTACTGCCATCTTTCTTCAACTTGAACACCCATTTGTTCTTCAATGCTTTTCGACCCTAGGGAAGTTTCACCAAATCATAAGTCTGATTCTTCTACAAAGACTGCATCTCTTCTTACATAGCTTGTTGCCAGCTACTTTTCTCTTTATAATTCTGAGCATGTTGAAAACTTTCTGGCTCCCCCTCATCAGTAAGCAAAATATACTCAGAAGCAGGGTATTTAGATGACGGCTTAGACTCTCTTGTTAATCTTCGCAACTGTGGACCAACAGTCTCTAGCGGAGGGGGTTGTGACTCCCCCTGCTTAACACCCTCTACTTCTGGATCTTCTTTTTCTGGAAATCCATCCTGCAACTCTACATCATTGGCTACATACTGTGGTAGCTCTTCTTCATCAGTGGCATGCTGTGATAGTGCAGGATTTGGAATAATTCCTGAAACATCATCAACTTTGGGTTTGGCTGGTTGCCCAAAGTTTTCTAAGGTCTGGCCTTTTTGAAACACCACATCTCGGCTTCGAATGACCTTCTTGTTTTTCGAATCCCACAATCTATATCCAAATTCTTCATCTCCATAGCCAATAAAGATGCATGGAGTAGTTTTATCATCCAGCTTCTATCTGTGCTCCTTGGATACATGTGCAAATGCTTTGCACCCAAACATTCTTAAGTGAGAGTAAGAAATCTCCCTTCCAGACCATACTTCTTCTGGAATCTCAAAATTTAGTGGAACTGATGGTGATCTATTGATCAAATAGCAAGCAACACGAACAACTTCTCCTAAAATGGCTTTGTCAACTTTGCCATTTTGAGCATACATCTGACTTTCTCCATAATGGTTCGGTTCATTCTTTCGGCTACACCATTGTGTTGTGGGGTTCCAGGAACAGTCTTCTCATGTCAGATGCCACGAGTAGCACAGTAGGCTTCAAATTCTTTTGACGTGTACTCGCCTCCATTGTTTGTTCGGAGACACTTCAGCTTCTTTCCAGTTTCCCTTTCTAGCATAGCATGGAATGTTTGAAAATGCTGGAACACCTCAGCTTTGGTCTTTAGGAAATAAACCCATACCTTCCGTGATGCATCATCAATAAACATCAGGAAATATTTTTGCCACCCAAAGATTCCACTTCTATGGGACCGTAAACATCAGAGTATACTCTGCTCAACAACTCTGATTGTCTTCTGGATGATGAGTGGAATGCTACTCTATGATGCTTCCCAAATAAGTAGTTGTCACAAGGGTTCAATTCTGCATCTTTGGCAAAGGGAATAAGCGACTTCTTTGCCAAAATCTACAACCCTTTCTCACTCATGTGACCCAGCCTTTTGTGCCACAAATTTGGTGATACCTCATCTTCTGTCACATTGAGGCTATCTAAATTCACCTCCACATGAGTCTTGTACAGTGTGCCAATTGCCTGTCCTCTGGCTACCACTAGAGATCTCTTTTTCAACTTCCATATGCCTTTGCCGAAGTAGTTCTCATAGCCTTGTCGATCTAAGGCTATCACTGAGATAAGATTCAGGTATAAATCAGGAACATGCCTGACATCTTTCAACACCATTGTGCTCCCAACTTTGGTTTGGATGCGAACATCACCAATCCCCACAATCTTCAAAAAACTGGAGTTACCCATTTTCACTGTACCAAAATCTCTAGCTTCGTACATACTGAAAAACTTCTTTTGGGATGTAGCGTGGTAGAAAGCTGTTGTATCTACCACCCACTCGGTGTTATTGTCTGACATATGGAGGCATTCTTCTTCTTCAACAGAGAATAATGCAATATCCTTTGAGACAGTAACTGTAGTGTTCTCATCTTCGGTCTTTGGCTGTCTATTGCCTTGTTTTTGTTCTCCTTTCAAGGCATAACAATATTTCTTTATGTGACCCTCCTAGCCACAATGGTAACACTTGAACTTTGGCTGGCTCGTACCTTCTCTGGATTTTCCTTTGTCTTGAGATCTTCCTCTGTTGCGTCCTCTACTTTGGCTTCTTTCTCTACTGCTGCCTCCGCCTCTGCCTTTATTTTCTGTGACGAGGGCATGGGACTGATCTCCACCCATGTCTTTCTTTCTTACCTCTTCACTGAATAGAGCATCAGTGACCATGTTCACGGTCAATCTTCCTTCAAGTGCAGAGTTACTGAGGGATACCACCAACGTCTCCCAACTGTCTAGCAAAGAGCTAAGCAGCAATAGGGCCTTCATCTCATCATCTAACTCCATTTTGACAGTTGCCAGTTGGTTCACCAGATTTTGAAACTCACTGGTGTGTTCAGCAACAGAGATACCGCCTTGCAGCTTCAAATTCACAAGTCTTCTCATCAGGAGGGCTTTGTTCCAAGCAGTCTTTGACTGGTACATGCCTTCTAACTTCGTCTAGAGAGCATAGGCATTAGTTTCCTGGGCGACATGGTGGAAGACACTATGATTGATCCATTGTCTGATCTGGCCAATGGTTTTTCGATTCTTCCGCTTCCAGTCTTTGTCATTTTCCGTTGTTGGTTTAACTCCATTAAGCTCAATGGGGTCAAACAAATCTCGGCAATATAGGACATCCTCCATTCTGGGCTTCCAGATTGCATAGTTGGAAGTAGTCAACTTTATCATGGATCCCGAAATCGACATTGATTCCTCCATCAAAACTTGTCTCTATAGAAAATGATCTCTGTCTAAAAATCAAGCTTCGCTGTTGAGTCCGGACTAGTTAAATTAGCCGGAAAAGCACTTCGGATTGCCAAAATAAAGACAGCAAATTTTTGAAATCTGATTTACAAAATCTGACTATACGGAGGTGTCTAGAATATTCCAAATAGTTGGAAAGCACTATTGGTTCATGAAAAACGGACTCATAATGGCTCAGCTCAAGCCAAAAGAGGTTGGACGGTTCAGATCGGCAGCATCTGGTGCGCCTGAGAAGCATTGGATAATTCTTCCAGATCGGCTGGCGTTAGCGGCTTGGCTTGGTCAACAGCTTGGTCAACTCGATTCGGTCAACAGCTGAAGTCAGTGGCTTGGGTGGTTCGGCTCTAGTGGATTTTCAAAAAAAAGAATTTAGGCCTTGCTTGGTTTGGTTTTGAGAAACAAATTTTGGAAAAAAATTTCTAAAATTTTGTTTGGTTTGGTGATTTTGGAAAAAAATTTCCAAAATCACTTTCTATCTCCTACATATCAATCAATCACTTTTTCTCTCTCCTCTCTCTTCTCAATCACTTTTTCTCTCACGCACATGTACTCAATTATAACAAAATATCAAATCATCCCAAACTCCCATACTCCAAAACTATTTCTAAAATATACAACCAAACAAATCAAAAAAATTTCTGAACTCTTTCTCCAAATTCTTTTTTGAAAATTTCTCTCCCAAAATCAAACCAAACAAGACCTTAGTTTTTGTTGCCAAAGAGTTTTGAACTCTTCACCTCCCAGGCCTAGGCTTTACCTGTTAGAATAATATATTATTATTTGGGTTAATATTATTATTTGGGTTATTATTTTTGTAATTATTCTATGTCTTATAGCTCCCTTGTAATTATTGATATTCATTAATATAAATAGGGGATGATATCCTAATCATTCCCTAAGATTGGTATTCTCTAAATCTATCATGGTATCAGAGCCTAACTGTAAACCCTAAACCCATCTCCTCAAACAGTCGTCGACTACCAAACAGTTTTGTTACCCACTGTCGATTGCCATTACCAACCAAAGACAACCCACTACCTTCGTCTGGGTGTTGATGGTCCTCTAGGATTCGAAACTCACCTGGGTCTTCTTTGCCGACTTCGAATTCTCATCCATAACAGCATCGCCGACAGCCCTCCTGGCCTAGTCGACTGCCATTGACAGCCCTCCTGGCCTAGTTGACTGCCACCGACAGCCTCGTTGGCTTCATACGACACCTCAGATGGTTTTTTGTCCCTCGTCTCTCGCTCTCTTTGGTTTTGTCCCTCTGTTTTATATATCGATGTTTGACTTATGCATTTGGTTTTGTCCTGCTGTCTATATATCGATGTTGGACTTGTTGATCTCTTGTAACAGTGCTTCTCTGGTATTCTTAAAAAAAAAAAAAAAAAAAAAGAGTAAAATATGAGTTGTTAATTTTTTTTTTTTTTATATTGTCATAGTGGTCGTTGTGTTTGTTTTTTCCCTTCCACCATCACCTTTCGGGTTTGTGATTGGTACTAGTTTTGTTGAGGGTTTGGTAGTACAGTATCTATGGCAGATTCCACCAGTGTGTTGACACCTAAGGGTGAGAGTTTCATTATACCTACTCCTATGACTGATAATCCCAACCCTAGTATTAAAATCACCACCTCTCCATTCAATGGTCAGAATTATCTAGCGTGGTCACAGAGTTTGACTATGTTTTTGAAGAGCAGAGGAAAGATGGGGTATGTTGATGGCAGGATACAGGCACCCAGTACCACTGACCCGGGTTATGACCAATGGGAGATTACTATTTTTAAAGTTTGTGGTTCTGTGTAGAATTTTTAAACTCAGAATTCCTCCTATTACCTAAGCACCAATTTAACTAATTAAATTTCTAAAATAACAATACTATAGTATGTATTCTTATGCATGAATATTTGAATTTTAAACATTATATCTAGATCTTTAATAACAATACCAAATAAGAGCACTAGTGAACTGCTAATACAGCACACAAAAACTAATGCCACATTTTTTCCCCCCACAATGAGACTCATGCCCCATGCAACACCTGCTCTTCCCTCATTACTTCCCACAACCCACATTTGACATCCTAGACTTACCTTCACACCAGACCACAAAATAATGAACGATAGAATGAATAACCCATGCAGATTCTTGAACTCAACTACTGGAAGATAAAAGAAGAAAAGAAAATAGTATGAGTTGTTAATTCTTTACTATCATAGTGGTTGTTTGTTTTTCCTTCTACCACCACCACCTTCCAGGTTTGTGATTGACACTAGTTTTGTTGTGGGTTCGGTAGTACAGTATCTATGGTAGATTCCACCAGTGTATCGACACCTAAGAGTGAGAGTTCCATTATACCTACTATTATGACTGATAATCCCAACCCTAGTATTAAAATCACCACCTCTCCATTCAATGGTCAGAATTATCTAGCGTGGTCACAGAGTTTGACTATGTTTTTGAAGAGCAGAGGAAAGATGGGGTATGTTGATGGCAGGATACAGGCACCCAGTACCACTGACCCGGGTTATGACCAATGGGAGATTACTAACTCTTTGATTATGGGTTGGCTTATTCATTCGATGGTACCAGACATTGGCGAGGGCTACTTGTCTATGGAGACTGCCCAGGATGTTTGGGATGCTGTGGCTGCTACCTACTCCCGCAAAGGGAATTTCTCCCAGGCTTTTGAGTGGCACCGCTCTATTGAGAGCTCTGTTCAGGGGGAACAGACGGTTCTTCAGTATTTCACCTTCCTCACCAATGGCTAGAAACGCTTTGATCACCTGCAGGACTATAAGCCTGTTTGCACTGCTGATTCAGTCGGGTACAGAAAGTTCATTGCACAAGAAAGGGTCTTCAAGTTTTTAGCAGGGCTCGATGTGGAGTATGGTCCGGTCCGGAGTCAGGTTCTGAGTATGGACACTCTTCCATCACTTCAGGAGGCATTTGCCTATGTACAGAATGAGGAGAGTCGCCGGTCTACTATGATGTCTCTTGTCTCTACTGACCGCTCCGCATTACTGTCTACTCCTAGAGATAGCCTTAGTCTGACTCTCATCCCTCCGTCTGCCGTCAAGGAATCTATATTCTGTGATTATTGTAAAAAATCACGTTATACTCGGGAGACATGTTGGAAGCTTCATGAGACTCCATCCGGGGTTCGAGGTGATCGGTCTGGTTTTAGAGGAGGTCAGTCAGGCCAGTTTAGAGGACGGGGCTCTCATCCACGGGCTCTTCAGTCTAGTACTGTTGATACACTTGATTCTACTTCCGCTTCTGTTAGCCAGCCTTCCGATGATCTCTCTGGCATGACTACTCCTGAGCTTGAGGATGTTCTGCGTCACTTGTTGGACCGCCGGTCTTCTACTGCTCTCAGTACATTTTCCTCGTTGTTTGCCCGCTCAGGTAACTTAGCCTCTTCTCCTTGTGTTTTTCTGTCTCATAAGTCTTTGCCTTGGATTATTGATTCTGGTGCCTCAGATCATATGTCTGGCTCCTCTGACCTTTTCTCTGCCTATAAGCCCTCTTCAGGTCAGGACAAAGTTAAGATTGCAGATGGTACTGTTTCTTCCATTTTTGGAAAAGGTTTAGTCCATCTCACTCCTACCATACCTCTATCTTCTGTTCTCCATGTTTCCAATTTTTCTATTAATCTGTTATCCTTGAGTCATATTACACAGGATTTGAATTGTAGTGTGACATTTTTTTCCTAATCATTGTGTTTTTCAGGACCTTGTCACGGGGAGAACGATTGGCAGTGGTAGTGCAGAAAATGGTCTCTACTTCTTGGATCAACCGGACAAGCTTGTTTATTCTTCCACCTCGAGTCCTACTACCCACGATGATTTATGGCTATGGCATCGGCGTCTTGGGCATCTTTCTTTTCATTTACTTAAGCATTTATTTCCATCTGGTTTTGCAAACAATAATGTGTCTGAGTTTCTTTGTGAGTCTTGTCAACTTGGAAAACAACACAGAGCTTCTTTTGCTCCCAGTTTTAATAAAAGTTTAGTTTCTTTTTCATTAATACACTCTGATGTCTAGGGTCCATCTCATGTTATGTCTGTGAAGGGTTATCTATGGTTTGTTACATTTATTGATGATTTTTCTTGTACTACTTGGGTATATCTCATGAAAGACAAGAGTGAGGTTTTCTCTGTGTTTCGTAATTTTCATCAGATGATTTGTACTCAGTTTGGGGCCACTGTTAAAATCTTTCGTTCTGATAATGGAGGGGAATACATAGATTCTGGGTTAGGGCAATATTTTTCTGCTTATGGCATTATCCATCAGACCTCTTGCGCCAATACCCCTCAACAAAATGGGGTGGCGAAACGCAAGAATCGTCATCTTCTTGACATGGCTCGATGCATGTGTTTTTCTATGACTGTGCCTCGGTCCTACTGGGGCGACGCTGTTCTCACTGCTGCCCATCTTATTAATCATCTTCCTACCCAGGTCTTGCAAAAACGAGCTCCCCTTCAAGTCCTTCTCGGTTCTGAGTACTTATTTTTTATTCCTCAAAAAATATTTGGCTGTGTCGGTTTTGTCCACAATCACTCTCCTACTCGTGGTAAGTTGGACCCTCGCTCCCTCAAATATGTTTTCCTTAGGTACTTTCCTACTCAAAAGGGGTATAAGTGTTACCACCCTCCTTCTCGTAAATGGTTTGTGTCCATGGATGTCACATTCTTTGAGTTTTAATCCTATTTCTTATCCTCTCCGGTGTCCCAGTCCTCCCTTCAGGGGGAGCCTTGGTGTGAATTGATTCCTGTGATTCCTATGGTGGAACCCGTTGTTCTTGCACCACCTCCTCCTACTGGGACTACAGAACCCAATGTCACCAAGGATAGGGAATGACAAGTTTATGTCCGGGACAAAGACAGACAGAAAGTTAACTGGATACAAGAGACCACTTCTGCTCCTCCACTGCCATCTCCTGCTTCTGATGAGAGTCCAGGTAATTTTGAATCTCTTGAGTCCATTGATCTTGATGTTCCCATTGCCAAGAGAAAGGGTGTGAGATCTTGTACTCAACATCCTATCGCAAATTTTGTGTCTTACTCCTATTTATCGTTCTCTTATAGAGCGTTTGTGTCCAATATTTCTTCTGTTAGCATTCCTAACCATTTTTAGGATGCTCTTGCTATTTGTGAGTGGAAACTTGCCATGATTGAGGAAATGAAAGCACTTAGGAAGAATGACACTTAGGAATTGACTGAGTTACCTAAGGGCAAACGACCTGTGGGATGCAAATGGGTGTATACTATGAAACACAAAACGGATGGGTCTATTAAGCGTTACAAGGCTAGACTTGTGGCAAAAGGGTTTACTCAGACATACGACGTCGACTATCAGGAAACCTTTGCACCAGTGGCTAAGATGAATTCGGTTAGAGTACTCCTCTCTCTAGCAGCTAATCTAGACTGGCCACTTCATCAGTTTGATGTAAAGAATGCCTTTTTCCATAGTGACCTTGAAGAAGAGGTATATATGGACATTCCTCCTGGTTTTGAGGATCATTAGACAAAAGGTAAAGTATGCAGGCTTCGAAAGTCATTATATGGTCTCAAAAAGCCTCCAAGGGCTTTGTTTGAGAGATTCACTCAGGCTATGCTTAAATATGGCTTCAAACAGAGTCAGGCATATCACACCTTGTTTGTGAAACATTCCTCATGTGGTAAGACTACAGCACTCATTGTTTATATAGATGACATAGTTCTTATAGGCGATGATAGTGAGGAAATACCTCTGTTGAAGAAATATTTAGC
The DNA here is from genome assembly GCF_004153795.1 of Camellia sinensis. Lineage (NCBI taxonomy): Eukaryota > Viridiplantae > Streptophyta > Magnoliopsida > Ericales > Theaceae > Camellia > Camellia sinensis. Next base: position 3,088,206 of record NW_021025777.1, on the reverse strand, counting down.
CAATGAGTTTGAAATCAAAGACTTGGGGAGTTTAAAGTATTTTTTGGAAATTGAAGTTGCTCGCTCCAAGGGTGGGATATTTATCTCACAGAGAAAGTATATGCTTGACCTGTTGAAGGAAACTGGAATACTTGGCTGCAAGGCCTGTGACACTCCACTGGAACCTAATCAGAAATTAGGAGATGATGAAGGAGGAGCAGCTGTTGATAAGGGGAGCTATCAGCGATTAGTGGGTAAACTCATTTATCTATCTCACTCCCGTCCTAATATTGCTGTTGCTGTCAGTGTGGTTAGCCAGTTTATGCATGCTCCTCTTCAGATTCACTTCGAGGCTGTCATGCGAATTTTGAGGTATTTAAAATCTGCTCCTGGTAAGGGTCTTTATTTTTCAAAGTATGATCATCTTCGTGTGGAAGCCTATACAGATGCTGACTGGGCTGGATCAGTAACTGGTAGGAGATCGACTTTAGGGTATTGCACCTTTATTGGAGGCAACCTAGTTACTTAGAGGAGTAAGAAACAGAATGTGGTTGCTAGGTCAAGTGCAGAAGCTGAGTTTAGAGCTATGGCACAAGGGGTGTGTGAGCTCTTATGGATCAAGTTATTGTTGAGTGATCTAGGTATCGATTAGACGGGCTCCATGCGGTTATATTGTGATAATAAGGCCGCTATTAACATTGCTCATAATCCGGTTCAACATGACAGGACAAAATATGTTGAGATTGATCGCCACTTCATTAAGGAGAAACTCACTAGTGGCACAATATGTAATCCCTTTATGCAGTCTGGTGAACAACTTGCTGACATCCTCACCAAAGGAGTTGAGAGTAAGCCCTTTCATGGCATCTTAGGTAAGCTAGGCATGAGAGATATCTTCGCACCAGCTTGAGGGGGAGTGTTAGAATAATATATTATTATTTGGGTTATTATTTTTGTAATTATTCTACATCTTAGGGCTCCCTTGTAATTATTGATAGTCATTAATATAAATAGGGGATGATATTCTAATCATTCCCTAAGATTGATATTCTCTAAATTTATCATTACCCACTCTGCCACCACAAGACTTGTGTCTTATATTTTCATCCATAAGTATTTATTACATAAACATAGAAGGGTCATCTTCTTTCCTGGTTCCGCGTGTGAAGTGTGTGCGGTCAGTCGCCGGCGCATAAGAACAGTGTCAATTGCGCGTGCAGCCTCCTCAGACCTTCATTTTTTACGCGGTTTTCACCTATGTGCTCTTCTCGTCGAGACCTTCAAGCCTGTGTGATCAAAAGTGGAGTTCGACCACTTTTATTTCTGGGCAATTTTGAAAATCATGCTCTGTTTTTCCGAAAAAACACACAATCAGCTCTGATACCACTTTGTTAGGATCAAACACACCCAGAAAATTATCACACACACACAGAGAACACAATATTTACGTGGTTCGGCCCAATGCCTTCGTCCACGGAGCAGAAATGAGAATTTTCACTAAAACAGAGCAAAAAATACAAAATGGAGGAGTATCTCACTCTCTCTACTCAACTCAGAGCTCTCATACACTTCTCACAACTTTATTTTTTTTCTGATGCAATCCATCCTCTCCCTCCCATCTCTATTTATACACAGAGAGAGAGATACCAGCCCACCAAAAATTTCTACCATGGTGAGTGTCAACAATGTAAAGAATGTGAAGAGAAGAGAGAGTTTTGTAGATGCCCAGTTCGGACTTTCACTTGAGGTGGAGGTCCTTGTACACCATCTTCTTTGACCCTCTGCTTTCATGCATGGGGCTGGAGCAACAATCGGTTCTAATGACGCTTTGATAATTTTCAGATTTATACCAAAAGAGAACGACACTTCCAAAGTTTCTGTTTTGTACGAGTTTTCTGGACAGATTTGAGCACATCAGTTTATAAGGTTTTTGACTCTAAAAAATTATGAGAAAATTATGGTATGAAATTCAATATGTAATTAAGTTACTGTAAAAATTCATCCGTTTGATATGATTTCTTGATTTTTAAAGTTTGTGGTTCTGTGTAGAATTTTTAAACTAAGAATTACTCCTATTACCTAAGCACCAATTTAACTAATTAAATTTCTAAAATAACAATACTATAGTATGTATTCTTATGCATGAATATTTGAATTTTAAACATTATATCTAGATCTTTAATAACAATACCAAATAAGAGCACTAGTGAACTGCTAATACAGCACACAAAAACTAATGCCACATTTTTTCCCCCCACAATGAGACTCATGCCCCATGCAACACCTGCTCTTCCCTCATTACTTCCCACAACCCACATTTGACATCCTAGACTTACCTTCACACCAGACCACAAAATAATGAACGATAGAATGAATAACCCATGCAGATTCTTGAACTCAACTACTGGAAGATAAAAGAAGAACAAGTAAGTAATGGACTTACCCATAGTAGTGATTATGCTGAACCCAATGCTAATGACCTCTTCCTCTCCTTGCCGTTTGCCACCAATTTTATCGCCTCTCTCTCAATCTCACGACAGCTGCTGGTAGGGAACTATATGGGATTTTAGGGTTATTAAATCAATTATATAACAGGTCTCTCTTAATTTATTTATTATTATTATTATTATTATTATTATTGTTATCAATAGTCTTTAAAATTGTGGACTTCCATAATAAATTTTTTTAAAGTTTAAAATTAATTAAAATACCCTCCAACAATATTTAATTTGCACTTTAAAACTCCCCAGCAAAATATTCGAGATTTGTAAACTTATTATAATTTATTTATTTATTTTTATATTCGGGTTTTCACACTGACACTTCAAAACAAGTGTCGTACCTGTGTCGGATACACAGACACTTCGGGGATACATATGGGACACGCCACATGGCGTGTCCGCTTATTTAACTAATTTATTTTCAGGGGACACACCGGGGACACGCCAACTTGTCTTTTCCCTCATTTTCTCTAGTATTTTTGATGAATGTTAAATGTTTGTTATTTTTTTCTTAGATTTAAATATACTTAATAGATCATTCATAAAAAAACAAATAAACGGTAAGTGTTAATTTATTTTTATTTTTTTTGAAAACAAAATAAAATATAGAATTGAGTTAGTTTTTGTTAATATTGATTACTTGTGGATGTAACATTAATCTGGATAGCAAATAAAAATATATAAAAACATATTTTATTGCCGTGTCGCCGCCGTGTCCGTGTCCGTGTCGGTGTCCGTGTTCCCATTTTTTTGAAATTACAGTGTCCCGTGTGCGCATCCGTGTTCGTGTCCTTACTTCTTAGGTTCTGTGTGTTGTCCCTGCATGTCTGCACAAATAAATGTAAAATTTTCCCACAATTGGACTTTCGACTTTATGGGCATTTTTTTTTAGAGGGGAGTCTTTATGGTCATTTTGTCCGTGGAGAAAGTGAAAATCCTTTGTATCCATCGTGCCTTTTTCTCATACAGTCATTTTGCTGTGTTCATTACGTTTGAAGCATAATAGTTGAGGCAGTTAACTCTTTGAAATGCTGTTCATCTTTTTTTTTTTTTGATCGGCAAAGAAAAATTTCATTAAAAACATGAAATTTATAGGTACACGGAAATAAAACGCACTGAGAGAGATTCGAAGAGTAAAAATTCACTCTCCTACTACTGCTACTCGCAATCTTACAACCAACCCCTTAACCTCACAAATTTATATTTTAAAAACAACTAAAAAGGCCAAATGCTGTTCATCTTGACAACAAAATAAAGGCCAAATGTTTATTTGTCAGTGTGTTTTCCAAGTATTTGCTTCGTTTGGTGTTTGTCATGTTGAGCATGGAGCTGTCTATGGGTTGTGCTCATATGTAATTAATAATAACATTGTATTTGTTCTGGCTGTAATTTATGTGCAGCAAGTTCCTCCGTTATTTATTATCTAAATGATTCGATATACATGCAAGTACATGGAAAAATGCTTTTAGTTCTGTGTCTGAGTAGACTACATGCGTATATGCATGCACACTCTTCACAATTAAAATTTATGTGATTTCAGTTTCCTACTCAGTAACACACTTGCCATGGAAGAGGATGAAGTCCTTGAAATGCGTATTCGGCTATAATTAGAATTTATCAAAAGCAGCATCATGCAGTCATTCAAATGTTCTCTTCCTCCCAAACCATTGCCACTGACTATGATAATTACTATAGGTATCCATTTGGTTAACGAGCTACTACAACAGTGAGTGGTGTTCGTATAATGGAATTTCTCTAAAATTGTAGTGATTTGGAGTGCCAAGAACATTCTTCTTCATATCTTCAAATATAGACCAACAAGCAATCATAGTTTGCATTGACTCCCTCTATTTCAGAAAATTCACACATGTATATAGATGTTTCATACTTGGCAACGTCTTACGATTCTGTACATGACTTGCTTCCAAATTTCTGGTTCGAGTAATTAGAGTTATAAATTTTTCTTTTATGATTATCCGTAAGTTTGTTTAATTGTTTGATTCAAAGAACATATAAAGACTATGTAGTTGGTTTTGTTGTATATTAATTCAAATCTTATAATAGTTGTTAAAGCTCTTTGAGCATGTTTGTTAACCTTAAATCTATGGATAACTTTTTTCGGGTATATAAATTATCACTTCCTAATCACCACTGCCACCTGCAATTGTGCAACGCACGATGGGTCGATACTAGTTGGATCTCAATGTTTCAGATTAGAAAAAACGACCTCTTTTTCTCGTAGGTTCCATTGCGACTAACTTCTTACAAATTTATTTGCAATCAAAATTATAGTCTTAGTTTCTAATTAACCTCCCATAGTTTGTTTCGTTTTTCGATATTTTTTTTGTTTTAATTGATAGTATTCAAATTTATATAGGTACCTTTCTTCCAATTTCTTTTTATTTTTTATTTTTTATATATTAGTTATATGACAAATGAATTGTTGCAAATTTATAGGTGATGGTTTTCTAATTTGGTACAATATGGACTGTAGCAAATATATTAGTGTCAGTTTTTAATTTGATTTTTGGGTAATTATGTATATTTATATTGATTTTCGTAGTTCTTATTATTGTTTCACAATTCTTCATTTAATATTTTCTTTATTACTTCATAAATTTTCCTAAATAGTGTTTTCTTTTGGTAAAGTGCCTGATTTTCCTTTGTCTTTTAGTTTGTTTGTTTGCTTGGAAATCTTGAGAAAAGAATTTGTAACTTTTGGATCTCAAATGCTTAAGAGTAGTTAAACGGATATCTTTTTCGTAGTCTCCATTGAGACTAAGTTTCTCTACAAGATTTCTTTGCAATCGAAATTATAGTCTTAGTTTCTAATTAAATTTCCCCTATTTTGTTTTGTTTTTCGATATTTTTTTTTTGTCTTAATTGATAGTATTGAAATTTATATATGTGCATTTCTTCCAATTTCTCTTTTTTTCTTAATTATGTGACAAATGAAGTGCTGCAAATATATTAGTGATGGCTTTTAATTTGATTTCTGGGTAATTAAGTATATTTATATTGATTTTTGTAGTTCTTATTCCTGTCTCACAATTCTTCATTTAATATTTTCTTTATTATTTCATAAATTTTTGAAAATAGTTTGTTTTTCTTTTGGTAAATATATTATTTATTGCTTGATTTTTCTTTGTCTTTTGGTTTGTTTGTTTGCCAGGAAATCTTGAGAGAAAAATTCATAACTTTCGGATCTCAATGCTACACTTACCACCTTTTTATACCACTTTTAGTGTACCACCTCATGTGTCAGCATGTCATTGGTGCAATGGGTCTTTCCACTCATGTCTATCTCCAATGCAGGTGCTAACACATAAGGTGGTACACTAAATGCAGTATAAAAAGGTTTTAAGGGTAGCATTACTCTTAAAATTTTCTTTATTATTCATAAATTTTCTTAAATAGTTTTATTTTCTTTTGATAAATATATTATTTATTGCTTGATTTTCCTTTGTCTTTTGGTTTGTTTGTTTGTTTGTTTGCCAGGATATCTTCAGAAAGGAATTCACAAGTTTTGGATCTCAATGCTTGAGATTAGTAAAAATGACTTCTCGTTCTCGTAGTCTCCATTGAGACTATGCTTTTCTCTAAGATTTCTTTGCAATCAAAATTATATCCTTAGTTTCTAATTAAATTTCCCATATTTTGTTTTGTATTTTGATATTTTTTCGTTTTAAATGATAGGATTGAAATTTACATATGTGCATTTTTCTCACTCTCTTTTTCCTTAATTATATGACAAATGAATTGTTGCAAATTTATCAGTGACTGTTTTTAATTTGATTACTTGGCAATTGTGTATTCTTATTGATTTTCGTAGTTCTTATTGATGTCTCACAATTCTTTGTTTTATATTTTCTTTATTATTTCATATTTTCTTAATTGTTTGGTTTTTGAAATTTTTTCATATTTTATTGTTGGTGGGATTTAGACCCACATCTGAAGGTAGTATCTTGCCCCCGTGCGCGCGCGCGCACACACACACATAATATATACAATTGTCTAACATCATTTTTTGTAGTTTATGCTAAATCTTATGATTCTTGATTCAATTTTTTTTTTTTTTTTTTTTTTTTATGTAGGAATGACGAAGTCTTTACTCTGCCTCTGATTCTTGATTCAATTTGATTCACAATTCGTACAATTAGGATTTTGATTCATTATACGATTCTTGAATGGACACTATGATACAATACAACAGGGACTACTGATGCACTTGTGGAAACAAGAATAGCTGGCATCAATGTTATCTACGGAAGGTGAGCTGTCTTGGTTATTTTCCTATCCTCTGATTATTACATTTCCAATCTTCAGCTGATTTTAATTTTTCAAGCTTTGAATCATGTGGGAGAAAGGCAAGGGGAGTCATGAGATTCTCTTTTCAACTCAAATGGGTAGTCATGTGTTTCAAACAAACTATCAGTGCTTAATCAAAGTGAAATGTAAGCTTTATCTTTCGTGCATTTGTCTGTCTTAATTTTTTTTTTATTTGATATGCATATGCAGATTTTATAGCTGACTATGCTAATTGTTCTTTATGACTATGACATTTATCTAGCTTCTTGGGTTCAAACTACACTAACTAAACTGAGCAACTTGTGTGAAAACATATTTATGTTTGTTCTTACATTGTCAAGTGGATTCTTTTTGAAATTTCACATCTTATTTACCTATCATAGGACAATAATCAAATGCAATTTGCATAATTGCCATACGTACGCCATTTCTTGCTTTTATTTGTTTCTCTTTTGCGAAATACAAAATACTTAAGGGGATATGGATGTTCACATAATGGAAGTATTCTATCTGTTCCATGTAGCATTCTAGATGACTTCTCTTTCTTGTATGAGCTGCAAAGGAGCATGTTTGGCAAGCATTGAAGCAGACCAACCTGCTGAAGTTATCTATGATGCCCCAAAGATCTGGTACGTGTGCTCTTTTTGAGATTGGAATTTTGTAATTAACACCACCATTTCCTAAATTGTCATATAATATAATTCGTGGAAGCGGAAAGAATTATATATAACTAGCGGTTGGCATGTGTGAAGCATGTGCAATTCAAATAATTAAATTAAAACAAAATATATACTGTATATTGTGTGTTGCTCAAGTGGTAAAAGGTTCAAGTCCCACTTCTCCCATTTATCTAATTTTTTTTTTTTTAAATAGAAAAAGGGTAAACTACCAATAGGTCCTAATAGTTAGACTTAATTCTCATTAAGTCCTATTGAAAATAAGTCTTGGTAAAATTGTCGCTAAAAATAATTTTTTTGTGATAATTTTTTACATACGTCGCTAAAAATTGACAATAAGTGACTTTTTTTATCCTAATTTTTATAAATTGTCGTTAAAACTTACGATTAGTGACGTTTTTTTACGACAAATTTTTTCCATAGGACCTATTAGATAATAAGTCTACTTATTAGGACTTACACATAAGTACCCCATAGAAAAATGAGAGACACCGTATAAGGAGAAGCAAGCAAGGCTTGGACAATAAGTGAGTTGTTCACTTTATATAATAGTATAGATAATAGCTGCCTTATTATGTCATATGCCTGAACTCTAATTCATTTCTTTTAATATTGTTTTATTGCGTACACTTTTTGAGAATTTATTTATTTATTTATTATTAATTATTATTACTATTATTTTTTTGGGGGGTTCAAAATTTGCAAATTGACATGTCTGTATTAGAATGTTTGTATACCTTTAGAATTGGGTTATAGGCGATGATTTTAGTTTTGACTATATTATAATTTGAAAGTCTGTTTTGACATTACAATTGGATACAAATAAAAAAAAAAAATCTCCCTTTGGTTGATAACTAGTGAAAGGTGTAGGGGATTGTGCAGGTCTTTGATTGCAAAGAAAGCATATTTAATAATGTTGGATATTGTCAAGCTGAATTAGCACAAGAAGTTAATTTCTCTCATATTGAAATTTGAAGAAGTTTTGCACCAAATTGGTGAAAGTTGAATCACCCTATGCTAATTCAAAGAACATTGTCATAAATTTTGTTCCAAGGGTTGTAGAGCCTAAATATAATTGTTAGTCTCTGTTCAAGACCAAAAGGAATAGAATAAGCTATGTTAGCACTTTGAAAGAAAATAAAAAGTAAACTACATTTGTAGTCCTTGCATTTTGCCCTTTGTGTCATTTTGGTTCCTATAATTTTTGTTAGCTCGATTTTGACCCCCAAGTTTAGATTTTTTTTGACAATTTAGTTCAATTGATAACGCCAATTAGGTTTTTTTTTATAAAAAAAGTCACCAAGTTGGTTTTGGTTGACGTACTGAGTTAAATAACTTCACAATTTTTGCCTACAAAAGTATAACACATGTCACTTATGTGCACATTTTCCATCGAAAAAATGCTAACAATTGAAATCAATTTGATCAAATGAAGATAAAATTATAAATTTAGGGTCAAAATTGAGCCAATTGAAATTAGGAGTAAAATGACACAAAGCAAAAATACAAGGACTATCGGTGTAATTTGCCCCAAAAAAGAAAAAAAGAAGATATCTTGTTCAAGAATGGGAAACCCCTTTTGGTTGTGTTTTGTGTATATTAGCATTGATACTTTATTTTTGGACTTTGGCATTTTGTGAATTAGAATGAACGCACTGCTTATTCATTTTAATTTGAAGAACATTTTAGTAGCAAATTTTTCTTGTTTTTCTATTTAGAAATATCTGGAGCATTATTCATTTATCCTAGAAGATATAGGCATCGACTGGCTTGATTTCCGTTTCCTTGAAACAAATTGAAGTTGAAACTGTAACAAACTATGGGGATATAATTTCTAAGTACCAACACGTGGCCAAGGTGACGCCGACGTGTCAGCCGAGGTGCCACGTGTCCTAGTCATGGCACCGAGGTTATCTCTGCAAGGCCGAGATTACCTCCGAAGATATCGGAGTCCGAGATAAGCGGATAAGGCACAAGAGTCCTAGAAAGAGGGAAGACTTCAGTTAGGAAAGGATAAGGCTCTTAGGGAGTTTATCCCAATCCTACTGGGAGTTAAAGATTAATAGTAATCCTAAGTCCTTTAGAGCTAGGCTCCTGTTGGGACAAGGATTGAGTTAGCTATAAAAGAGAGGCACCCCCGTGGGTCTAAGGTACGCAATTTATATTCTGACTAGTGAGTTTGCACTATTGATTATCTATGAGAGATATACTGACTTGATCGTCGGAGTGCCTGCGGGTAGACGAACCACCGCCGAAATCTTCTCTTTCTGTTGCAGGTTAGACAGGTGTCATCTATTCTGCCAGTGCTCTCCAACTGAATACTAAGTTGGCAGTGTGGTCGGAAAATCACCCACACAATTTGACGCCGTCTGTGGGAAAGAAAGTAGAATAGATGGCCAGTAACGCACAGAAAGAAAAGATTGGGGACGACACTCCTGTTGGGAGTGGGAGACCGATTGACCTTGATATCACAGGAGACGAATGCAATGCAGAAGCTCGTGACCAGAATCACGGAGTAAAAGACGACGGCCAGACTGGCGACGCACCAAAAAACTAGATCGAACTGGGTATTACAACAAGGATGACCTCTACGTATGGAAGGATAGGTGCCTGCGGAGGGACGAAGAGGTAAGAGAGATGGCAAACAAATTGGCAGACCTATAGTCGGTCGTCAATTTCATGATGCAAAATAACGTCATGCAACCACGATTCTCGTTGTAGTACACGCCGATTCCAGCGGCCAATACCTAGAAGGGAGGGCAGAAAACAATCCCCGTAGCCCCTCAGCACAACGGGAGCGAAAAATACTCTCACCGACCTTCTAGGGAGGTCAAACAAAGAGAATCAAGAAGAGAAGAATCATGGAGGACGCATCGCACAAAGGAGGCAGATCCCAAAGGACATCGGCATGTTCAGGGGTAGGCGCTGTGCTTCGACACAACTCATGGAGAAGGGTCGAAAAGGGCTCACCACGAGGTCAAGAGTAGTATACCGAAAAGACTGAAATCGAAAGATAGCCGAGCTCCTGGGCAGAGCAAAGAAGACTTGAGAGATTACCTCAAGAGGAAGCAACAGAACGCCAATGCCGAGGTAACTTCACCTGTTAAGCCGAGAACACTGCTCTCGGTGGAATTAGACAAATTCGAGGCACCAAAGAGATTCAGTATGCCGAGGTTCCAAATATACGATGGTAAGTCAGACCCCAACTTCCACGTTGGATTATACCTGAACTCAATGGCATTGTATAGTGGGAACGAGTCATTGCTCTGCAAAGTGTTCCCCTCGTCTTTCGGGGAGATTGCATCAGATTGGTTTCACAAACTACCAAAGGGAAGTGTGAAGACCTAGGAAGGCCTGGCCGAGATGTTTGTGGCCAGGTTCGTGCCAAACAAACTTCAATCATTAAGAGTGGACGCATTGATGGCTCTGAAGATCAGCAAAGATGAAGGCCTTAGGGCCAACACCAAAAGATACTACGAGGTGTTCAACCGAATACCTGAATGTAATCAAGAGGTGGCAGTCGTATCTTTCAAGAACGGCCTGAAAGATAACTGTCCACTACGAAAGTCATTGGCAAAGACATTGCCAAAAAATATAGAGGAAACTCATGGGCAAAATCGAGAAGTATGCCAGAGCCAAGGAAGATACGTCGGGGAATAAGGAGACAAAGCAGGAGAAAGGAAACAGCTCGCGAAGCGAGCCAGGGCAACAATGGATCGAACAAGCAGAAGTAGAATGAGGGCTAGTGCAGGCAGTGACGACTGTGTTCTGAATCCCAATTCACAAAGTCCTGGATCAAATTCGAAACCAGCCCTATTTCAAAAACGCAGAGAGACGCCAGGAGAATTCATGGAAGAAACATTGGCAGGCATTGTGCCTACCACAATGAAGATGGGCATACAACTCAGGGTTGAAGAGCCTTGAAACAAACACTTGAAAGACCTGGTGAGACAAGGACATCTTGAGGACGCTTATCGCAGAGACAGGACAAGAGGAAGAACGGGCAGATTGCCTCGAGCAGTTCCCACCTCTCTCCAGTACGCAGCCGTAGGCAGGAGGACCTCGGGTAACACGTAATCGCTCGAAGGGTCAAACGAAAACAAAATCCAAGGAGAGACCCAGAAGGAAAACCTACAGACATGTCTACCAAGTCGGGGAGAAAAAGACATAGGTAGATAGAGGTGCTAGGACCAATGATAACCTTTACTGAAGCCGACCTTAGAGATGTCCAGCATCCGAATAATTGATGCCTTGGTAGTAATCCCTACCACGGTTGGGGAGTGTCCCAAGTGAAACGCATCCTGATTGACCAAGGCAACTCTTGTGACATCAATGTACATCGATGTTACAAGGAGCTCGGCCTCCAGAGATATGGAACAATCCAATGCGCTAATGGTTGGGTTCATGGAACGCCGACATGGCACTTGGGGAACAGTAGCTGGAGGTGAGGCTGTCCACCAGGGAGTCAAGACAGATTCACCATCATCGCACACCTCCACCTACAACATCATCTTGGGAATGCCAGGCTGCATGCGATGGGGCAGTTCCCTCTAACATTGGCATCAAACTATTGCCGATTCCGCACAGAGCAGGGATAGAGGAGTCAGACGTGCGATTCAGCTGCAATGGCGAGAATTGCTCCATGGCAGCAATAAATTAACCTTACAGCATCGAGAATGCCAGAAACAGCGCAGAAATTTGAAGATGAGGAATAGAATCCTAAATGACGTCGGCAAGTGAGCCAGCCGAGAAGAGCGAAGAGACACTGACAGAAAATCCTCGTCAGGGTAGTTACGAGGGATGAGTAACGCTTCTTTCTTCTCGTTCGGGCTACGAAGAAGAGAAAAAAAAGTAGGAGCTTTTTTTAAAGAGTCAAATATTGGGTGTTTGCTGGCAGCTTACGAATGCCTAGATTGACACTCAAGGTCCACTTGCCACAGTAACTGATTGTTGACAGGATCGGCCAAACCTACTAATTCAACGGCCCAGAAGACCGACGTGGCAACGTCGAAGCAGTAGAGAAAGAAGTAAGACAGACTTCTGGAGCCAGGCATTAGAGAAGTCACTGTACCCGACATGGCTACCAATACAGCTGGTGGTAAAGAAGAAGAACGGTAAATGGAGGGGTCTGCATAGACTTTACGCTCTCTTGTTTTTCTTGTGTCTCCGTTCTGGGTGACGGAGTGTCGGGCAAATTAGGGTGCAGATGCTTAACTGAGGGTCTATGCACGCCCTTAAAATAGGTTTATAAAGGCAGAAGCTCAGATAAGTGCAGACCTTTCTTCAACTTGGTGAAGAAAGCCACAGACTTCTTGTGGACAAAAGAATGTGAAGCCGCTTTGGCCGGCCTGAAGAAGTACTTGACCCCAACTCCGGTTCTTTCAAATCCAGAACCTGGGGAGGAGCTGTTTCTGTACTTAGCCGTTTCAGAACATACGATAAGTGCAGTACTAATCCGAGAAGAAAAAGGGGAGCAAAGTGCTGTTTACTATGTAAGCAAAACCCTGGCCGATGCAGAAATGAGGTATCTACCCTTGGAAAAATTGGCATTGGCTTTGGTAATGGCTTCAAAGAAGTTGAACCATTACTTCCAGGGCCATAAAATTGTGGTGCTAACAGAGCACCCCTTGAAGTCTTTACTGCAATAAGGAGACCTGACAGGAAGAATAACCAGGTGGGCAGTCACCCTAGGCCAGTATGACCTAGAGTACAGGCCAAGGACAACAATCAAAGGCCAGGTCCTGGTCGACTTCGTGGCCGAGTTCACGCCAGAATCCATCAAACATCAGGCTCCGCTAAGCCAAGATAAACAATGTCCAAACAAGCAAGGAGAAGCCCAGCCAAAGACAAAAGAGCAGAGGAAAGAGGACAAACTCAGACCCTGCAGCATTTACATCGGCGACTCCTTTCGACTATTCGTTGATGGGAGTTCAAACCGACAGAGAGCGGGGGCAGGAGTAGTATTGATATCTTCAGATGGGCAGGTACTAGAACAATCAATTTGTTTGGGGTTCCAGGCCTCAAACAATGAAGCAGAGTATAAAGCACTCATTGCAGACTGAAGCTAGCAGCAGCAGTGCAAGCAGATGAGGTAATAGTTTTTTGTGATTCACAACTGATAGTTAACCAGACAACAGGCGAGTTTGCAGCTCGGGATGAACGAATGTCGGCCTACGCAAAGGAGGTCATCAGGTTGTTAGCCTTGTTTCAGAACTGCCGTCTACTTTGGGTAAGCCGAAATGATAACAGCCACGCCGATGCGTTGACCAACCTAGCTAGTGCAGTACAACCTGAAAAAGCAAGGACAATAATGATGGACTACCTGTCGGGCCCGAGCATTGAACCAGTAACCACAGAGCGTGAAGCAATGTGCGTAAACATGGGACCAAACTAGATGGATGCAATCGTTGCATTCCTAAAAGAAGGAAAGCTGCCAGATGACTGCAAGGAGGCACACAAGATCAGATTGAAGTCGGCAAGATTCAGTCTGATAGTAGAAGGACATCTCTACAGAAGGTCCTTCACTGGACCCTTTTTAAGGTGCATACACCTTTTACAAGTCGAGAATTTTTTATATGAAATACATGAGGGAATCTGTGGAAGCCATGCTGGGGGCAGATCACTCGCTCATAGGGCCATCACCCAGGGGTATTGGTGGCCTTACATGTAGAAAGATGCAGAAGCCTATGTAAAGAAGTGTGAACAATGCCAAAGGTTTGCACCTCTGATACACTAGCCAGCAGCAGACCTGAACCCTGTATCCAGTCCTTGGCCATTTGCCCAATAGGGCATGGATCTCGTTGAGAAACTGCCCCAAGCAACTGGACAAAGGAAGTACTTGCTGGTAGCAACAAATTACTTCACTAAATGGATAAAAGCTGAACCTCTTGCCAAGATTCGAGATATGGATATGAAGAACTTCATTTGGAAGAATATTATCACCAGGTTTGGGATTCCAAGAGCAATTGTTGCGGATAATGGAACTCAATTTGACAGTAAGCTAATCAAGAACTTTTGTGCAAAGTTCAAGATCAAGAACTACTTTTCAACCCCAAGCTTTCCACAAAGCAATGGACAAGCAGAAGCCTCCAACAAAGAAATTCTGGATGGGATAAAGAAGAGGCTGCAGATAGCAAAAGAAAAATGGGTAGATGAATTGCCCAATGTACTCTGGGCATATCGGACTACGCCTAGAAGATCAACAGGGGAATCCCGCTTTGCCATGGCTTATGGCACAGAAGCAGTCATTCCGCTGGAAGTCGGCATCCCTGGGATCAGAACCTAGGGGGTCGAGAACGGGACTAATGATGTACTCTTAGCCCGAGATCTAGATCTTCTAGAACAACGAAGGGAGAAAGCTGCAATTCAGCTCGCAACATACCAGCAACAGCTTGCCAGGGCTTATAACAAAAAGGTTAACCCAAGGGAATTTCAGATTGGTGACCTCGTCTTAAGAAAAGTCGTCGGCAACAAGAAGGATCCCAGAGAGGGCAAGCTTGGCCCAAATTGGGAAGGACCCTACAAAATCATCTCGGTGCTAGGCAATGGGGCATATCGGCTTGAAGATAATGAGGGCAAAGAGTTGCCAAGGCCTTGGAACACTTGCAATTTGAAATTTTTCTATCATTAGAATAACATTATCACCAGGTTTGGGATTCCAAGAGCAATTGTTGCAGACAATGGAACTCAATTTGACAGTAAGCTAATCAAGAACTTTTGTGCAAAGTTCAAGATCAAGAACTACTTTTCAACCCCAAGCTTTCCACAAAGCAATGGACAAGCAGAAGCCTCCAACAAAGAAATTCTGGATGGGATAAAGAAGAGGCTGCAGATAGCAAAAGAAAAATGGGTAGATGAATTGCCCAATGTACTCTGGGCATATCGGACTACGCCGAGAAGATCAACAGGGGAATCCCCCTTTGCCATGGCTTATGGCACAGAAGCAGTCATTAACTGGAAGTCGGCATCCCTAGGATCAGAACCTAGAGGGTCGAGAACGGGACTAATGATGTACTCTTAGCCCGAGATCTAGATCTTCTAGAAGAACGAAGGGAGAAAGCTGCAATTCAGCTCGCAACATACCAGCAACAGCTTGCCAGGGCTTATAACAAAAAGGTTAACCCAAGGGAATTTCAGATTGGTGACCTCGTCTTAAGAAAAGTCGTCGGCAACAAGAAGGATCCCAGAGAGGGCAAGCTTGGCCCAAATTGGGAAGGACCCTACAAAATCATCTCGGTGCTAGGCAATGGGGCATATCGGCTTGAAGATAATGAGGGCAAAGAGTTGCCAAGGCCTTGGAACACTTGCAATTTGAAATTTTTCTATCATTAGAATTTCTTTGTTCCTTTGTCATTTGCCGAAGTAAATAAACAAAGATTCAACTAGTTCTCTTTTCAAGATACTTGACATTGTCTCTACAATACATGCATAATGAGAACCTAAGTGGAACTCAGGTTCACATTAGGGGGCATAGAGAAGAAGAATATGTTTAACACTTGTTGAAATTTGTGGACAATTTATAAGTTGAAGTTAAACCAAAATCATTGTTTAACACTTGTTGAAATTTGTGGACAATTTACAAGTTGAAGTTAAACCGAAATCATTGTTTAACACTTGTTGAAATTTGTGGACAATCTACAAGTTGAAGTTAAACCAAAATCGTTGTTTAACACTTGTTGAAATTTGTGGACAATTTACAAGTTGAAGTTAAACCGAAATCGTTGTTTAACACTTGTTGAAATTTGTGGACAATTTACAAGATGGAAGACTGAGGTTAAACACTTGTTGAAATTTTGTATTTACAAGGTGAAACCAAGATTACGCCAAGAAAGGTAGTTAGTTACTTGCCAAGATAAATCATCAGTCTGTACAACCGAGGTGTGTCACCCCGAGGAGGTTGCACAAGGATTGAAGTGTATATTGAAGACATGCAAAAATTTCTAAGTATAGAATCATACAAGAGCAGTAAAGAGAAGACAAAGATACAAGTGCTCAGAGAAGGAAAGCTGTATTAATATTCGAAAAAGGCACGTCGGCCAAAAGCTTATAATTGTTCCCAAAAGAAGAAAAGCAAAAGTACAAAAGATGGAAGAAAATAACATCAAAATTAAGAGTCTTCAGCAGCAGGCTGAGTTTGGACCTCGGAGGATTGCTGAGAAGACATCTCGACAACCTTCTCGGCCGCAAGTTCAGCGTCGATTTCTTGTAGGGTTTCATCTAGGCTCTTATCGACAAGAGGAACATCGGATAAAGCTTTCTCTGGAGCAGCATCTTTGCGAACTTCCTCATCCTCCTCATCTTGAGTCAAATCCAGGACTTGCTCATTTTGAAGAGGAGACTTGGCCCCAACAGCATCTTTGGACTTCCTCACCAAGGTCTCCTCCTCAGATTCGGAGTCATCATCAGATTGAGCTGGAGTTGGTGTTAGAGGGAATGGAAGAGGAATGGCGTCGGCGTTTCTCAAAGGCGAGTCCTCAGGGACATTAAGCTTTTTTAGAAAGGACATCTAACCAAGGGTGAAACCCTTGTTGCATTTTCGTAGGCCTCCGTGACATCGGCCATGCCCTGGGCGTACGCCTTCTCGTCGGCATCCTTGATTTCAGCCTCTTTGGTGGCCAAGGCCTCCTGCAGCTCTTTTTGGGCCTGGGCCATCTTCACCTCGGCCTCTCTTTTTTGGGACTCAGCAACCTTCCTAATGGCCTCAGCAGAATCAAACTTCTCTTCGGCATCGGTCTGAGCCTTGATGGCAGCTTCGGCCAGGTCCTCTAACTTCTTCATTTTCGATTGAAGGCTTGTGTTGGCTTTTTGAAGAGTAGAGAACTCCCTTTTCATCTCGGTCAACCTCTCCCGATTTTCAAAAGATTGAATGGAGAAAGAATGAGCATGCTGGATGGCCTGAAAAAACACAAGATAAAAGTTATTGCAGAATCTTCTAAAGTACAAGAAAGGAAAAAAATTGCCAGGTAAGGACACTCACTTGAACAGAACGCTGGAGCATCAAAGCATAATTTCCGTACTCGCTTAACTCGGCGTTCCGGTCGAGATCGCCGAGAAGAAGTAGAGCAGTACTGAGGGCGACACCGACGTTAATATCATCAGCGCTATCACTAGCCATAACAGGCTTATCTTCCAAAGTAATCTCGGGGGTCCAGGGGGCATTAGGCTTCTTAGACCCCGAGGTCGTTGCAGAAGATGACCTCGACTTTTTTTATTTTGGCGATTCAGATGGTTGGGCCTCAGAGCGCCTCTTCCCAGCAGAGGGTTGAGATTTGTTACTCTCAGCCAACTTGCAGATTGGCAAAGCATCCTCAGACTCAATTTGAGTAACTTTAGCCTTTGGCTGAGCCTTTTTCGTTCTTTTCAGCTTCGGTGGAGGCAGGGTTTGTATTGATTGAGCATCAACATCAGTTGAAATGTTGGCTAGAAGATCTTTAGCAATTGGTTTTGGGCGGCCCATCTCGGCAGTAAGAACAAGTCGTCGCCGACATTTTCGTTGGGATATCGGAATCATATACGGAGCCGAGGTCGACGGCTGATCAGTTGGATCCGAAGTCGATCCTTGGTCTGTCCGAGATGTGGACGCGACTTGTGGAGTTGTGGCAGATGGTGGAGAAAGGCTTTTCTTCTTCTTTTTTGGAACGCCGGGGAGAGTTGATTTGTAAGTGGGGATAAAATTGAGAAGCAGAAGGGCCTTCTGCTTATGAGCTGGTAACTTTAGTAGTTTCCTCAAGTCTTTGCTGGGAAAGAAAAACTGGCGGAAGCCCTTTGGTGGCTGAGGAAGAACTGCAAAAGAAGAAAGAAAGCATAGACATTAGAACAAAATGTTGAAGACATTATGCAAAAAAAAAAGCAAGAAAATTTGTGAAGGGTGGCCCTTACCTGCTCCTTCCCCGAAAACTGTTCGACTAAGGGGATAGAGATGGAGGTCATCGTTTGGCTGAAACTCCCAGTTTCCCGAGACAATAAAGTAATCATCCTCCGCTTCTTTGTTGGAGTCAGGGAGGTCGGCAATGATTTTATACTCAGTAGACTTAGGCTTGAGGTAATAGATGTGGCCTTTTTCCAATTTCAGGTGACACATGGTATAACAGTACTGGAAGTCGGCAAGAGTAATCCTAGCATTCTCTTGTTTGGCTAAGGCTATGGTACCATTAATAACGCGGTAGGAATTGATGGCGAGCTGCATTGGATTCAACTTATAGAAGTGAAGGATTTGATGGAAAAAAGGGTCAAGTGGAAACCTAAGTCCACACTCAATAAACGCTACTATTAGAAAGGGCATGACGTTTACATCGGGCATAATAGAGTCATCCTCCCCAGCCAACCTCAAATGAACGTCGGCCGGGATTTCGAACTCCTGCCTAAAGTACTCTAATTTTTTCGGGGTGTTTATCCTATGTTCCTACATACCCATGATGTCGGCTTAAATGGGGATATCGGATTTCAGGAAGAAGTATTTTTGGAAGGTTTAAAGGACCTCGGACAAAAACCTAAAAGTACACTTTGGTAAGGGTTTGTATGGATCTAGAAGGAGTTCGTTTCAGTTTTTCCTAAACACTTATGGGTTCTATAGACAAATCCCAAACCTAACTCTATGGGAGCAAGATTGGAGGCAGAAATCTGGAAAAGACACAGAAAACAGAAAAACAAGAACGTCTTTCAGAATCAAGAATAAGGGGGAACTACCAAGAACACTGTGACAGAGTGTGTGAAAGGGTACAAGGTCAAGAACAGTTGCAACAATTGCAGAAAAATTGTGAGCAGTGCAAGTATTCAAGACATAGACAAAGAACAAAATCATGAAATAAACACACTCAGATACGAGATTCATGATTCAAATGTTTGAGTAAAACAACAATAGCGACTAATGATAAAGTAAAATTTCTTGAAGCGCAACAAGAATTGAAAACAAAAGGAACATCAGCTTACCAGAAAAAGTGAAGCCGGTATGAAGATCGCCAAAGTCAGGCGACGGTTACAGAAGTAGCAGAACGGCGAAAGCTTCACCAAAAGGGAGGACTGAAGGCAGTTGCAGAGCTTGAAGTCTGGAGCAATGGCGGATTCAAGAAGAAAAAGTAAGAGAGAGAAAAAACAAGAGAATCGAATGAAAAGTGAAGAAATGAAAGAAGAAGGAAAAGTTTTTGTTAAAACTTGAAACGGCGGCAAGACAGAGCTAAATGTGCCTAAAACAACGTGAGCGTCAGACGGCGCACGTATGTGCGAGACGATTAAGAAACACGTACCAAGTACGATCCAATAAGAAAAGGACACGTAGCCGAAACAGTTGAATTGTGATATATGACAGCTCATACGCGTGAAGAAGCCTTTGAGATTCTTGATCTTGAAGAGGACATATCGGCTTACGATGATGATCTCGGCTTAAGCCGATGTACTAGCATAAGGTACTGATATAGGTTTCATCACATCAGAAAGCCGAGGTAATAGAACCTAAGAGGCAGTTGTGGAGATATATTTTCTAAGTACCAACACGTGGCCAAGGTGACGCCAACGTGTCAGCCGAGGTGCCACGTGTCCTGGTCATGACACCGAGGTTATCTCTGCAAGGCCGAGGTGACCTCCAAAGATATCGGAGTCCGACATAAGCGGATAAGGCACAAAAGTCCTAGAAAGGGAGAAGACTTCAGTTAAGAAAGGATAAGGCTCTTAGGGAGTTTATCCCAATCCTACTGGGAGTTAAAGATTAATAGTAATCCTAAGTCCTTTAGAGCTAGGCTCCTGTTGGGACAAGGATTGAGTTAGCTATAAAAGAGAGGCACCTCCGTGGGTCTAAGGTACGCAATTTATATTCTGACTAGTGAGTTTGCACTATTGATTATCTGTGAGAGATATACTGACTTGATCGTCGGAGTGCCCCCGGGTGGACGAACCACCGCCCGAATCTTCTCTTTCTGTTGCAGGTTAGACAGGTGTCATCTATTCTGCCAGTGCTCTCCAACTGAATACTAAGTTGGCAGTGTGGTCGGAAAATCACCCACACACAAACAATGTTGTATCATAACTATTTGATTGGAGGAGCATAAAAGCACATTGTATTTTAGACGATAGGTGATCCATTCATAATATGGTTATATTATTGTGTTTCAGAAAAAAATTTCATGGAAGCCGGACCATTAAAATGATATCCGTAAGCGTACACACAAAAAGAAAAAGAAAAAATTATGTACATGACATTAAACCTCAACGTGAATTATTTGCCTTTTGGTATTCAAAATCACAGAGCATGCTTGTACACTTGGAACACAATCAATGCTTTCTTGTGATGGTTTGTATTGACATAGGAGGAGGCTTTGCCCCTGTGTAGGGACTATTGCATGCAAGCTGGAAATAGGCAGCCAAGCATGAGATTATGGTTCATGGCTGAGACACGTGGACTCTTCTATTTCCTTCCATCTGTGTTCACCGGATATAACAAGGGTCAAGGTATGGAATATATGTTCAAAACTTGTAACCAATGTAGATGTTTGAATCCTTTAATTTATTACAATGTATGAAGAAAAATTTACATTCGCTAGTTAAAAAAAAATGATTCTAGCCTCTCAGATGGATGAGGTAGAGAAATTTTATATATTTTTTTCTAAAATTATACTATTTAATTTGTAGTACATTTTTATACGATTTACAACATTTTGAGAATATTATACCATATGCAATGTGTCCATGACACGTCTCCGTACCCATATTTCAATATTCTAAGATTTAAGTTTGGGACAATTTACGATAGTAGTCCTTGTACTTTATCCCTTGTGTCATTTTAATCCCTATATTTTCAATTGACTCGATTTTGATCATAAATTTATGATTTTGTTTCAATTTAGTCCAATTGATTATAGTTTTTAGTATTTTTTTTAATAGAAAATACGCACATAAGTGTCAAGTGCCATATTTTTAAAGGCAAAATTATAAACTTACTCAACTCACTTAAACTCAACCAATTTAGTGTCAATTTTCCTTAAAAAATACTAACAATATTATTAATTGGACCAAATTGAAACAAAATCTAAAATCAAAGGGCAAAATTGAGTCAATTGAAAGTATATGGATCAAAATGACACGAGGTAAAATATAGGCACCACTGGTGTAATTTGCCCTTAAGTTTATAAAGGTCACTTGTATCGTTTTTATTCGATACTTGTATCCAAGTCTGTTAGTAATGGGCGCCCATGTGGCATGACCATTAAATTTGAATTTGAATCCTTATCCAAATAGGTTTTGAATTTGAAATCAAACCTATTTAGGATAACCACTCAAGAAACAGATGTTATCAGTTTTAAACTGATATGGATAGATGTTATAATATAATATATATCTGTTATATGGTTATGGGTAATCCAAGTGAGAAACAACGATAGTCTGTTTCTACCCATATACTGACTCTCTCACTCACTTAAACTCAACCAATTTAGTGTCAATTTTCCTTAAAAAATACTAACAATATTATTAATTGGACCAAATTGAAACAAAATCTAAAATCAAAGGGCAAAATTGAGTCAATTGAAAGTATATGGATCAAAATGACACGAGGTAAAATATAGGCACCACTGGTGTAATTTGCCCTTAAGTTTATAAAGGTCACTTGTATCGTTTTTATTCGATACTTGTATCCAAGTCCATGTAAGATTGGGTGAGACAGCCACATAATTGGAGGCTAGTGCATCTAGAGGTTATTGGTGTACTCAATTTATGTCTCTCCTATGCTTTTTTGTACTAATCTTCTCTTAAATTGTTTCAATTCTAAATAGTGTTAGGCCAGAGAGCTATAGATTGATGCAAAAAAACACACACAAGAGAGAAACACACAGAGTTTACGTGGTTTAGCCCAATGCCTACGTCCACGAGTAGCGGAATTCTATATATTTGGAGAGATTATAATTCACTCATGTTTCCTCACCACTCTCTTCTTCTTCAAATTCAATGTTTGCAAACAAAATACATTTCATTACCTTTCTATTTATAGGTTTCTTCCGAGGATGAGATGCACAAGTGGCGATGCCAAAACACCGCATTTCGGATGCGTTCGGGAAGTTTCAAGGTGCCTTCATTGTTGACCTTCAGGAGCTTCAATTCAAAATGGTTTTCTTCAGCTGCGTCTGGATCATCCAAGAGCTTTCATCTTGATCCTTCGAGTCTTCTACAAGGAGAGAAGCCAATCTTCTCTTTTGTTCTTTCTTGATGGAGAAGTTGAAGCCAACTTCCTCACAAATAGGTGCTGAACTTGATGCACTGTAATGAGATGTAGGGTGTGGATTCCCCATCTCGAGCTGGGGGTATTTTTGTAGTTATTTATTTGTTTAAAGGGTAAATTAGACTGTTTGTTCCTCTTGCTTGAGCGAAATTTTATTTTGATCGTCGTTTCAATTTGAATATCTATACGTTTTTAGTTTTGTTGTAGTGGGGTTCATTTGTTATTTATTGCTAGAGTTTTCAATGGAAAAAGAATGTGTGTGCAATTCACGAGAGATTTTTATCAATTTCTCACGAGAAAAGAAATAATAAATTACACTGGCAGTCCTATAGTTTATTTGAATTTTACTTTGGTCCTTTTAGTTTTCTACATGTTGGTTTTTCATTCAAAATGTTAACGGTGTATGATGGAAGGATAATATTGTAATAAAATTAAAAGTATTAAGGTTCAAATTATAAGTACTTGTATTAAAATGATACTTAAATTACTAGACTAATGATGTAATTTATCTATGTTTAAACTGGAATGACAAGGCCCCCTCCACCTGGTGGGTTGCCTTCGACAGTATTGCTGCTGACCCAACAAACCATTCTTTGTGTTGATTGGATAAATTACCTCATTAGTCCTTCCATCTTGAGTGAATTTTTACTTTGATCTTTATAGTTTTAATAATTTGAATTCCATACTTTAATTTTATAGCAATGTGAAAGTATAAGAATGATATGATTTATTGTGATATTGGTTATGACTAGAATTTAAGCTAAAAGATTAGAAACCAAGTTTAAAAATTATGGTATAGGAGGGGTAAAATATTCCGACCTTAAACTACAAGGAAGTAAAATAATTTTGCCAAAATGATACTAATTGATCTCTACGGCTCCCCAAAACAAATAACTACTTTAACAAAATATTTTATTATTATTATTTTGCATATAGAAAAACTCATTAGTTTAAGTTTGGTTGGTTTAAATAACAAGTCAATTTCAAATGAATTTTTAAAATATTAAAAATAAGTCGAGTTTGAGTCCTTGTCTGGTTTAGATTGATTTTTTGAATTTTTTTTTAGTGAATTTTTTTTAATATTTTAAGTAAAGTTTTTACTTTCTAGACACATAACTTAGAAGCACCTAAAAAGTAAATTATTTGTGAAAAAATATTTAAAAAATTCAATAAATACAAATAATGTAAAAATATATTTATTTCTTGTATTTTTTTTTTTAATTTGATGAATTTTTTAAAAGATTTTTTTTTTTCAATAAATATACTTTTTAGTGTATCTAGGCTAGAGCATCTCCAGCGCCTTAACAAATTTTTCATTAAATTTGAGTAAAAAATTGATGAAAAGTTTGATATGATGCACTGCAATAGTAAATTTAAATTTTTTATCAAATGTTGTTACAAGCCTGGTTGTCTAAGAGGATGTTTGGGCGGACGTCCAACCATGAGTGAAAATTGACGTTCAGATAAAGAAAGCCCGGTTGTTTGGGAGGATGTTCGGGCGGATGTCCGGCCTAACAGCTACTTACAAAATTTGATGAAATGACAAAACTCCATGATTCGATGAAAAATTTAACTCTTCCCTCATTTGATATCGATTTAATGAAATAGTTGGAACTGGATTTTAACACGTACGTTTTTCGTCAAATTTGAATTTGATGAAGGATTGGAGATGGCCTTAGGTGTATTTAAAAAATCAAAATATTAAAATTTTCTACTAAAAAAAACAAAAAATAAAAAACTAAATTTTATTGAAAGTGGGTGTTTTTTTTCGTAAACTAAAGGGGGAGTTATTTGATATCAACTTCATATATATATATATATATATATTTAAAAGGTTTATTTTCAAAATGTTACTTGTCTATTTTTTATTTTTTTATTTTTAAGATAAATATAATGAAATCATGTCTAAAATTTGATGAAACGTTTGAAAATGGTCTAATAAGATTTTTTTTTTTTTTCTCTTATCCATGGAGATTTCAACCCATCTGCTTGAATTGATTGCTTTTTAATATTGCAATAAATCAGGACTCAAAGACATGGTTCATATAGCAATATTTTTCCCAAGGTTGGGCTTATCTCCTGGCCTGATTTGGATATTATTCGGGCATATGAGATTTGTTATAGGTTTTATTTCAATAATTCGAACCGTTTATTTTGTCGTATATCGTTAATGAAAGAAAATTAATTCAATTTGATTATTGCAGCTTATTCATTTTATCATGTTTGTTTATAAAAAAATGAACAACAAATATATTTTTAAAAATAGATTATCAATTTTTTTTAGACAAATACAATAAAATAAAGAAATTATGATTATTCGATCAATTTAATTTTTTTCATGAACGATATACACGAAAAATCCTACAAAATAAACAATTCGAATTATCGAAACAAGATCAGTAGTGGATCTCATAAGCCCAAATAACACTCTCTGGTCCAAATCTAGAGTCAAACCCAACCCATTTTTCAATAATATCAGAAACACTAACTAGTATACTAAGAAACAAAAAATTATTACACAAGTCTGCCTCATATCCTACGTGTATGCCCTTAATACTATTAGTTATATACCCACTACTTCCTATTTTTTCTCTTGTATATTACATAACGCAACCACTATCATCTGATAGACACGCAGCTTAATTAGAATTTTTGAAAGTAATGGTTCCACGTGCGTAAAATTTCTAGCATATAATTGATTTTTCTTTGAAGATATGGACACACTAGTCTTGGTCCTCCACCATCCTATTGCCGTCTTGTAAATTTCATCCAGGTCTTTTTCTCTGTTTCAACTAGAATTCTTTTTCTTTTTTTAAAATTTGAATGGTTCACATTCGGAATTTTCAGATTATAAATCGTATATACCACCCTTATAAAAAAAAAGAAGAAAAAAAATCGATCTCCCATCAAGTCTAGTTTCTCACCTCTTATTTATCAATCACTTCCACATTATCTTCATAAGCTATTCAAACTTGATCTAAATACTCTAGAAGCTACTTTACTCATTTTTAATTGATTTTGAGTTAGATGTTTGAACATCATCTTCAAAACTCATTTCTATTGCAAAATGTATTTTTAGAAATTACAATAACCAACTGGCGAATCTGTATATCTCACAAGGAGAGGTCAACCGTTCGAATCTTTCTGCTTGTGTGTGAGTGATATTGTATGTATATTTATTGAGGCTTTCTTATTCTATTTTGAGAGGTTTTTTTGTACTTACTATATATGTCATGTTTGATAGACTTTCTTGTAATGATAATTTATTGAATTGAATTTTATTGTAACATCATATATGAATAAAATAATGGGTGATTCTATTTACATACCACTAATACTCTTAGTGCACACTATTAACAGATTAAATTTATATCTTAATAATATCTTCCAATGAAATGACCATTAAGGACAACATAGGGTGTATTCTACCCATTTAAAAATTTCAAATTTAAAAATACAAAATACTCTTCACATATCATCATCGCCATAGGGTTTAGGGTTTTAACATATAAACATTGTATTTTTTCATTATCTTCACTATTAACATACATTCATGATATCTGAAAATTCTAAGTGATTCGTGATTAGATCAAGATTTAATTACTTCAATTCTCAATCATTCAAAACTCACAATCTAAATCATCAAGCACTTACGAAAGTGATTTAGATTGCTGTTTTCAAAAAACAATGAATCGACACAAACAATTTTTACGTAGAAAAATCACAATTGAAGCACCTTCAATTGGGATAAAAAAACCACGGGCGAAACACCACTAATCAATCCACTACTGAAGAAGGAAAGATTATAAAGATAACAAATAAATTACACAAATGCTTCCGATTTGTTTTCAAATCTTCTGTATATCTTTCACCGCAACCTTCGTCTCGGGATTGATTAGATTGAAGTTGAATCCACAACTTCTATTGTCGAATCAACGACTACGCACAATATCAAACTCCTTTGAAACTCCACGCTTGAATCTCCGGATTCCACCGAAGAAGAACACTCTTGAATATGACCAATCAACCTCCTTGATATGTGCTTATCAAAACATGAGTTTAATACTCACTCAAATCATCAAGGAAAACTCACAAAAACTCCAAAAGAAAACCTTAGGAAGCCTTAAAGTAGATCTCCAAAACCTAATCCTAGTTTTGGACTAAAACTAGTATTTATAGAAAACTGGGACAGCGAAGCTCGCTCGAGCGAAGACTCTCTCGCTCGAGTGAGGAACTAATCACGCGTTTTTTCCTTAAGTGGCTTCGCTTGAGCCACGCTACCTGCGCTCAAGCGTATATTCATCATTCTTAGGTTTTTTACAGACGCAGCCTTTGCTCGAGCAAGGACTCCTTCGCTCGAGCGAGCAAGACAAAAAACTTAGAAAAAATACAACTTGATAAAAACATGTTTGTCCACGGGATTGACAAGAGTAAGGGAGCTAACAATCTCCCCCTTTGTCAATTCCCGGACAAAACATTCTAACAATTTCTTAGTCAAACACCAGTTCTAAAGAAAACAACCAACCTAGCTTAACAAAACAACCTGAACCAAACATCTGCAAAAAAATAAAAATAAAATAAAAAATAAGAAAATAATAAAAAATAAAAAAATCACGAAGAAAAAATAAGAAAATATAGAGAATAAAAAAAACATATTAAGACATAACACGTAGGTCATAATGTAAGGAAAAACTAGTCCAGTGCTGCCTGCAAAATCCACAATAAGTATGCAAAATCAACATATATCCCATCAACATATATCCCATATTTACCCCCCAAAAATTACCCAAACCAATACTCCCCATTTTTGTCCAGGAGAGACAAAAAAAACAGTTATATACAGACCATAAGAAAAGAAAAGAAAAACAAACAGTCCAAAAAACACAGTCCAAATACTGTCAAAAACTAGGAGTCTGATGGTGGTGGCTGCTGCATTTGGAGCAAGGAAAAAATCTGGGCTAGCATTGTGCTTTGCTGATCAAGACGACCATCAAGTGTATCTAGGCGAGCATCCAACAGATCAAGTTGATGTATGACTGACTGCTCGAACTATTGCAGCTGGCCACGAAAGGAACACGACTGCATCTCAGGCATCTCTGAAGCACCACCAGCGGCTGCATCATACTCGGCCTCCTCAACTAAGGGATCATCACCTGTATCAGTACCCCCGACTCCCGATGGACCCCCCCGAAAATGAGCTTGAATATGAGCTTGACTTTAAGACACGGTTAACTTGGTAATGGGTTTAACAGGAGAGGCAAATTCGTCATCCTCAAAGACGGGGACACCAAGAGAAATGAGAAATCTAGTGAGAAAGCAACCATAAGGAAGACCTAAGGACTTGCGTCCCTTAAAAGCAGAGATCATTTTGGTGACAATCATCGCGGGCAGGTCAATGGGAAGACTGTGATCAATGCAATATAACACATACCCCTGATCTTGGGTAATGTGAGAGAAATGAGTGGTCACATGAATATTGGCACAGACAATGACGTTAAGAAGGCGAAAAAGAAAAGAAGCTCCTTTTGCTGAATGCGCACCCCAGCAATCCAAGTCCAGGGAGTGCCACAAAGTTCAGTAGCAACTCGATCAAAGTCAACACCACTGCGAGTAAGAAAAGGATAATGAAAATCTCGAACTTTCGGTAGACCAAGAAACAACCGAAAAACATCTTCAGTGATGACCAAAGTTTTTTTCCTAACCCAAGTGCTAAAAGGGGGAGGAAGTTCGTTGCGGATAGAATGCATATTACAATAAAACTCACAGACCAGATTGAGATTTTGAGGCCCTGAGAAAAACAAAACTTGATCACCCCCTAAGGAATCAAACAACGAACGAATGTGGAGCAACTAAAACGCACTAGGAAGGACATTCCGTTCAAGGTGGACTTTCCTAGAGACATAGAACTCCCGAAACAATTTAGATTTTTCCTTGGATTCAAATTTTTTAGTGTTGTAGTTTGGGCGGGACACAGTAGATTTACGACGTCTTGAAGGCTCACCCACGACTGACCAACCCACAAGGACAAAACAATCACAGAAAATACCCACCAACCCACAACACAAGGTACCCAATGAAAATATTATAAACCCCAAAGAGAAAAAAAACAGAAGTAGCCATCAAAACACCATTAGTCCAACATGGTTAGAAAAATAAAACACATAAACTTAGCATAATATAAATGTCATGAAAAATAGAGCTAGGTTAAATTCCAACATACACCAATTGCAGTTATATGATAAATATGGAAACAGTAGAGCATGAAAAAACCAGCAATCATGCAATGTACTAAAGCCATCATGAAGTAGATTTAGGAACAAAGGACAACAACTAAGGTAGGAAGAATCAAGCCCTAAAAACCCCTAACTGTAAAACCAAGCAAAACTGTACCAAATCACAAAACCAAGATGCAATAGAGAGACATAAAACCATTATGAAAGTACCAAAACCAGCAACAAGCAACCCTAGTGGCCATAGACGAAACAGGGTAGACACACAGACAAAAACACTGAGGATGAGAAAAGAAAAACTTACCAAGTAATGACAATACAAGATGATGAAAGAGTGAAGCCCCCAAAAAACGAGTGAAGAATCAAAGGATGAAAGGCAATGGGAGCGAAAAACCCTAGGTGAGAGAGAGAGAACTCGAAGTAGGAGGGAAAAAATGAAGTGAAGGGACACAACAATAGAATTTAAACCACGACAGGTCGCTTGAGTGAAGACTCTCTAGCTCGAGCGAAGACTCTCTAGCTCGAGCGAAGACACTTATGCGTAAGGGGTCGTTCGAGCCAAGAACTTGTTGCTCGAGCCTAAAAAACACGCTCTCAGAATCAAAGCCATCTGCAGAAGCACGCTTGAGCGAACACTCCCTCCTCGAGCGAAGAAGAAAACAAAAAAAAAACCAAAAAAAAAAAAAAAACATTTTGAGCAAAAACACAATACTCACACCATGAAGTGGGACCTGAAACACAAGTAGGTAAGCACAATAGCCAAAAAATGATACTAAGATGAAATAATCTACAAACCATGAAGCCCGCAAACTTGCAATTATTACAATATGAAGGATATAATCATGAGCAAATCAGACAAAATTTAATCAATGATCATAAGCTACATGAGAATGCACAACTCAAAAACCAACATGAGAGCTCACAAAAAGAATATGTGTGTGTGTGCAATCATTGAGAGGCCATAGAGCTAGAGTTAATCCTCATAGTGATCGGATTGCTGGGCCTCCAGCAAGAGTAACTAAACATCACAGAGAAAAGTCAAACCACTAGGAATCACGGGGTATTTGTTGAGTAAACGCGGAGGCTCCCCCTTAATCAATGAGTCCCTTCTTTTTTTCTTTTTCTTTTTTTTTCAACTTTTCTTTCTTGTGAGCACTCACTGGTGGTATGCACGCTCAAGAGTATAAAGACCAAACCAGAGAAAAATGAAATAAAAAAGGATGGCCTGGTTGGTGCTTCTGAGGTAGCCTTTTCCTAATGCCTGGACTTCAAGGAACTGAAGGAGAAACCGTGGAAGTGAAAAATGATGGTAGATGGTTAAGAGACTCAACATCACCCATGATATACTAGTATAGGTCAATTCCTCTGAAAAAAGGCCAAGAAACACTGTTAGTGGTCCATAGAGAACTTTGATCACTTGTGCGGAAACCCCTTCAACAGTTTATCTCAAGGTTGTGTACAGAATGAGATCATGAAATCAATAAGCATGGGCATTCAGAATGAGCTATGGACAAAGAAGAATGAGATCTTGTAAGCAACATGAGCAGTGTTCATATACTTTTAGATACAAAGATGACAGGAATCAATGACAATGAGATTATAGCATCCAAGCACATATAAAGCCAAACACTCACACCCACTCAAGGAATAGGTAACACCCTAGTGACTGAGCACTACACCCAAGGTCTTTCTAAGGAACTCAAACCGAAGAAGATCAAGGGATTTTGTAAAAATATCAGCTTTTTTATGCTTAGTTGGTACATGTTCAAGAACAACAAGGCCCTTGTCCACTAACTCTCGAATAAAATGATGACGAATGTCAATGTGTTTGGTGCAAGAGTGTTGGACAGGATTTTTTGAAATGTTTATAGCACTTGTGTTATCATAGAAAAGAGTGAGAGTGTTCTGATCTATCCCATAATCATGAAGCATTTGCTTCATCCATAGCATTTGTGCACAACAGCTCCCTGCAGTAATGTTCTCAGCCTCAGTAGTCGAATGAGAGATGGTATTTTGCTTCATGCTATGCCAGGAAACCAAATTATTCCCAAGGTAAAAACACTCCCTAGATGTACTTTTCCTTTTATCAGCACACCCTGCCCAGTCGGCATCAGAAAAATCGGTAATTTCAGTTGTAGTATCAGTAGAAAACCAAACCCCATACCCCAATGTCCCATTAACATATTTAATGATGCGCTTGACCGCAAAGAAGATGAGACTCTTTAGGACTGACTTGGTAACGGGCACAAACACCTACATTGCAAGCAATATCAGGACGACTGGCTGTGAGGTAAAGAAGACTCTCTATCATACTCTTATAAAGGGTAGGATCAACATCAGTACCAGAGGAATCTTTGGAAAGGTCATGGGAGTGTGTGCATGTTTGGCAGACTCAAGACCGAACTTTGACACAAGATTTTTGGCATACTTGGTCTGAGAAACAAACATACCAGAAGGAGACTGTTTAATTTGAAGACCTAAGAAATAAGACAACTCTCCTATCATGCTCATCTCAAACTCATGTGTCATGCAATCTGAAAAATATTTTACAAGATGATCAGCAGTGGATCCAAACACAATATCATCAACATAGATCTGAGCAACAAGAATATGAGACTTAGTATGTTTCACAAATAAAATCTTATCCACACTACCCCTTTGAAAGTCATTATCAAGAAGAAAGGTAGTAAGTCTATCATACCAAGCCCGAGGGACTTGTTTCAACCCATACAAAGCCTTGTCTAACTTGTAGATATGGTTTGGACATTTAGGGTCCTCAAACCCTTTTGGTTGCTCAACATAAGCCTCTTTTTTCAAGTACCCATTTAGAAAGGCACTCTTCACATCCATTTGAAACAATTTAAAACCAAAAAAGCATGCAACACCAAGTAAAATATGAATAGATTTGTGACGTGCAACTGGGGCAAACATCTCATCATAGTCAACACCCTCTACTTGGGTGTAGCCTTGAGCAACCAACCTAGCTTTATTTCTAAC
This sequence comes from Camellia sinensis, assembly GCF_004153795.1. Classification (NCBI taxonomy): domain Eukaryota; kingdom Viridiplantae; phylum Streptophyta; class Magnoliopsida; order Ericales; family Theaceae; genus Camellia; species Camellia sinensis. The sequence goes on along the minus strand of NW_021025777.1, from coordinate 3,056,312 downwards.
CACAGTACCATACTCATCAGATTTATTCTTAAAGATCCACTTGGTACCTATTACATTCATATCTCTAGGTCTGGGAACAAGAGTCCAAACATTGTTACGTTCAAATTGACCTAATTCTTCATCCATAGCATTGACCCAACTATCATCTAGTAAGGCTTCTTTTATATTCCTAGGTTCAATTAATGAAACATAACATATATGAGATACCTCATCCCGAATTTGTCTTCGGGTTTTCATTCGATCCGAGAAACTTCCAATCACCTGTTGAGCTGGATGATTCAGTTTTACCCTTACTGATGGTTTAAACTCAGGACTTGTGGTGACAGAAGCAGCAAAAGTGGTGTCTCTCTGTGCACTCTTTGGACTCTGACTTACCTGAGAAGTTGGTGTTGCCTCAACTTCTTGTGCTTGGACCTCAGCTTCTTTTTGACTCTGTGGTTCAGTATCCAAGATTAGAGACTCACCATTTTCTTCCTCATTTGTTGCTGAAGTAGGAGAACCTGTGTCATCTATAACCACATTGATCGATTCCATTAAAGATGAAGTTCATAGGTTATAGACTCGAAAAGCTCTACTAGTGGTTGAATACTCTAGAAAAATACCTTTATCACTTCGAGAGTCAAATTTTCCCAAAGTCTCTCTATCTTTGAAAATGTAACACTTGCTCCTAAAAGTTTTGAAGTATTTTACATTTGGTTTCAATCCCTTCCACAATTCATATGGAGTTTGTAAAGTGACGGGCCTTAAATACACGCGATTTATGATATAAACAGCAGTATTTAGGGCTTCAGCCCAAAACTTTGAAGGAAGTTTCTTACTAAGGAGCATGACCCTAGCCGTCTCTTGAACAACCCTGTTCTTCTTCTCAACCACTCCATTTTGTTGTGAAGTAATAGGTACAGAAAATTCATGCTTAATTCCATGCATATCACAAAAATCCGAAAAAGAACTGTTTTCAAAATCACGACCATGATTAGTTCGGATTCTTATGATACGCCCAATGGAAACACCTTGTTCATTTTGGATTTTAAGGACTAAAGCCTGGAAAGCATCAGGCATATCATATTTTTCTCTTAAAAAATTTACCCAAGAAAATCGAGTAAAATCATCAACAGTTAAAAAAATGTATCTTTTACCTCTAATGCTTTCAGTGCGAGTAGGACCCATTAAATCCATGTGAGCCAATTCAAGAGGACGTTTGGTTGTAAAGCTGTTCACCTTTTTATGAGGGGCACGGGTTTGCTTTCCAAGTTGACGTGGTCTACACACATGGTTCAGATTCATACCCAGCTTAGGTATGCCTCTCATAAGCTCTTTGTTGGCTACCTTAGTTAGGTCTTTGAAATTCATTTGACCTAATCTTTGATGCCACAGATCAATGTCACTTATGATGGCTGAGTGGCAAGTGAGATCATTAGTAGTAACAATCCCATAACAGTTATCAGATGTGCGAACCCCATGCAAGATAGTATTTCCCTTTTTATCCAAAATTTCACATTTATTTTTGAAAACAATACTTCATGGTGGGAATCACACATTTGACTGATGCTCAAAAGATTTGCTTTAAGACCATCAACAAGTAATGCATTTTCAAGCTTGGGAAGACTAGCTACACTTATAGAGCCCTTACCAATGACTCTAGAAGTGCCACCATCTCCAAAGGTAACAATTCCACCTTCATATTTTTCAAGGGAGGTGAAGTAGGATTTGTCACCTGACATGTGATGAGAGCACCCACTATCAAGATACCACATGTGTGAGTCACGTGCTTTTAGAGCAGTGTGAACAACTAAAGAAGTCAAGTCATCTTTTCTCACCCATATCTTTTTGGTCTTAACAAAATCAGGTCTGGCGGTCTTGGTAAATGTCTTGGCGTTGTGAACACCCTCATGTATCTTGGTGTTCCACCTAGACATGTAAGGTTGTCTCCTAACCCAAAAAGTATTCGAATTTCTACCTTTTGAGACACCTTACCAAACAATTCAAAGCAATAAGGACGAATGTGGCCATACCTACCATAATGATGACAAATAAAAACAAGTTTTATCTCCTTCTTGTTGATCTTACCCCCGTTAGGTAGATGAATAGAGGGATCACCCTTGTGTACCTTCAGCTTTCCCTTTGCTTGAGTCTTCAGGTCCTGTGATGTAGAGGCCTATCCCTTGTGAGCTGTCGCATTACCATAGCCTAGCCCACTTTTGTCACAACCCATTTGTTGAGACTCGAGGATGTCTTCTAATGATTTGGAACCTTTGTTCCACATGGCAATTGTGGCTCTAGCAATTCGGAGTTCTTCATCTTTATGATAAACCATCTCTTCCAATGTAGCTTGTGACATTTCAAGGCTTTCAATCTTCTCTTCACATGTGGAATACACTTTCAGGAGTTCATTCCTTTTAGTTTCAAAAGATAGAAGTTTCCCACATAGGTCTTGCCTGTCAGTAGAGATCTTGATGACATTTTGCTATGCTGTTACAAGTTCTCCTTTTAGCTTGACATTCTCACTTTCACATGCTTTGAGCTTGAGAGTGAGTTTGTCATTGATCTTGGACAAATTCAGAGATTCATCGTAAAGCTTTTCGTAAGCTTGTTGTAGATCATCACCATTAATCTCATCATTGTCTTCTGATGTTTTATCATCTTTTTTTTGCTCCTCATTCTCCTTGACCACATCCAATCGAGCAACTAAGGCAGGAAAGGTGATAGATGGTGGTGAAGATGACTCTACTCTTTCATGAAATTGGCTCAAAATGTCTCATGCATCTTTAGCCTTTGTGCAGTGAGCAACTCGTTGCTGCTCTTCATCAGAAATTGCTCCACGAATAGTAATCCGAACTCTCTGATTGCTCGGATTGTCAGCACTTTCAACATCCTCTTCAATGGCTTGCCAGCCTTCTGGGTCGAAAGCTCTCAGAAACGCCCTCATTCTGATCTTCCAATACAAGTAATTACTCCCATCAAAGGTAGGAGCATGATGCAGATTCTGACCATGAGTAAATTCCACTAGCTTCGGAAGAGGTTGAGTGAAAGTGGACCAGAATGCCATGAAAGCACTATCCCCATCTTCACCGGATTCAGTTTTTTCGGGTTCTTGCTCCGACCCACTTTCATCATCCCAAATCACTGTATAGACTTTCTTCCGATTCTTTTTCAATGGACATTCAAGTGCAATATGTCCAAACCCTTGACATTCATAACACTTGACCCCTTGCCCATTTACCATCTTTTTTTTTAGTTTTTGGAGCAAGTTTTGGTGGAAAAGTTTTGGGTTTATCATTACTCTTATCTTTTGAAATAGGGTCTCTGAAATTAGGCTTCTTTTTCTTTAAAAACTTTTTGAACTGTTTAGTAAACATAACCGTCATCTCGGACTCTAGATCAAACTCAGTTTCAGGAGTTTTTGCAGTCTCATGAGCACTAGTGAAAGCCACACTATCTTTTTGTTTTTTCTTAAAAATCTGGTGGGCTTCATAAGTCTGCAAGTTTCCAACCAACTAATCAAGCTGGAGGGTATCAATATTCTGAGCCTCCTCAATGGCTGTCACTTTTGATTGGAACCTCTAAGGCTGTCACCGAGTGTGAAACAGGAATTCACGATGTCACTAAGTTTAGCATAAAAATCATCAAACGTCTCATCATCACGCATAAAAAGGGTTTCAAAGGCAGAGGTGAGACGTTGAAGTTTTGACCTTTTAACAGAAGTAGTACCCTCGTGAATCGTTTCAAGAATGTCCCAAGCCTCTTTTGCTACCTCATACGTGCAAATACGACAAAACTCTTAAGGTGTGACAGAGCAAAAAAGGGAATTGAGAGCCTTACTATTCCAACTCGAGTTTTGATAATCGATCGTGTCCCATTTATCAAGGGGTTTGGGAATATCAATACCATCAATGGTGACAATAGGTTCACTCCACCCATAGATCACACAGTGCCAAACTTTCTCATCGATGGATTTTAGAAACGCTCTCATACGAGCTTTCCAATAAGAATAGTTTGTACCATCAAGTAACGGAGGTCTATGGGTTGAGTTACCTTCACGAATTGAATCCATAACACTAATCACACAAAATCACACTCCTATAGTTTTGATAAAAACAAAGAGTGACCCACTCGGATACCAATTGAAAATCCTAAGTGATTCGTGATTAGATCAAGATTTAATTACTTCAATTCCCAATCATTCAAAATTCACAATCTAAATCATCAAGCACTTACGAAAGTGATTTAGATTGTTGTTTTTGAAAAACAATAAATTGACACAAATGATTTTTATGTGGAAAAACTACAATTGAAGCACCTTTAATTGGGATAAAAAAACCACGGGTGAAACACAACTAATCAATCCACTATTGAAGAAAGAAAGATTACAAAGATAACAAACAAATTACCCAAATGCTTCCGATTTGTTTTCAAATCTTCTGTATATCTTTCACCTCAACCTTCGTCTTGGGATTGATTAGATTGAAGTTGAATCCACAACTTCTATTGTCGAATCAACGACTACGCACAATATCAAACTTCTTTGAAACTCCACATTTGAATCTCTGGATTCCACCGAAGAAGAACACTCTTGAATATGACCAATCAACCTCCTTGATATGTGCTTATCAAAACATGAGTTTAATACTCACTCAAATCATCAAGGAAAACTCACAAAAAGCTCCAAAAGAAAACCTTAGAAAGCCTTAAAGTAGATCTCCAAGACCTAATCCTAGTTTTGGACTAAAACTAGTATTTATAGACAACTGGGACAGCGAAGCTCGCTTGAGCGAAGACTCCCTCGCTCGAGCGAGGAACTAATCACGTGTGTTTTCCTTAAGTGGCTTCGCTCGAGCCACGTTTCCTGCACTCGAGCGTACATTCATCCTTCTCAGGTTTTTTACAGACGCAGCCTTCGCTCGAGCGAGAACTCCTTTGCTCGAGCAAGCAAGACAAAAAACTTAGAAAAAATACAATTCGATAAAAACTTGTTTGTCCACGGGATTGACAAGACTAAGGGACCTAACAATATCATTCATTATCAATTAGCTCACTTCATTTTCTTCTCCGTTATACTTTTTTTTTTTCAAACTCAAAACATTATTGCCTTTGAAGAGTTAGGGTTTAAGAACATTGAAATTAATTAGTTTTGAAGATTTGCGTACTATGGATGACACTGAGATGGTTGGTTTTAATATAAACATTGAAACTGTTGATTTGAATATTAAAAATGTTAGTTTATAATTTAACTTTTTGATTTTTTATTTATCTCGTTAATATGTTGGGAAGGTAAGTTTGTTCGTCGTGTTTGGATAACTAGACTTGGACTGTTACACAATTTTCAATTATTTATATTTGAACAAAATAATTTTGTTCAGATTATTACCAGTATTAAATATTCATACATAAAAAATTAAACATTTAAAGTTAGTTTGATTAAAATAAATTAAACTTTTATTCGTTGTTCAGATATAAATTTTTGAACATATTAAATTTGTTCAATTTTGTATTCACAAACATGACTAATTTGATAAATTTGTTAATTTTTTTACAAAATTCTATACCCACTCAATGTAGCAACATATCAATGTGGAAATTGAAACACTTTATTGGCGATCTGAAATGATGAGACAACGAGATGAGACACGGCGAGAATTCAACACCAACTATGGAGATCAACATGGGCGAAGATGGAGGCCGAATGAAACCTTTGCCAATGATAGGGATCAAGATCGACGAAGATGGTCTCTGTTATAAGATTGTGGGGTTTTTGTTGTGTGCAGTGGTGAAAATGAAGAATTTTTAGTGTGTGTAATGGTGTATATTCAAATAGTTAGTAGTGTGTTAATATAGGGTTAGTAATGGAAAATTAAGCTGTGAACTAAGATTTTTTTAAATTCTAAAATTTATTTTATGTGTGTATTAAGTAATAATATGTACTAAAAATATTAGTGGTATGTAAATAGAATCACCCTAAAATAGTGGAGCGCATATTAGGATGCTAAAGACATGTTCAAATTTTTTTTTTTTGATCGCAAGAAATTTCTATTAAAGTGAAGATTGCCAAACGGCACTTACAGGGAAATCATCAACAAGCTTACACCAAACTAGGGAAAAACCTTGTGTAAAACAAAGGAAGATCCCCAAATAAAGCACCAAAGATAAGCTATGGATAGATCTAGACATAACATTTATATTCCAAAACAGAGGTCAATCATAAAAGCTTGACACTAGAATAAGTGTAAGAAAAATACGTAAACTATATCTAAACTGTGTGGGTAAGCTATGAACACACCAAAACAAAAACAAAACACAAACCCTCAAAACCCATAACTCCAGGCAGTGGTGGCGACGAAGCTGCCAGTGGAAGGTGGTGGAACATGATGATGGAGGCAGATTTGAGGGAGAGGCAGTAGATTCGGTGGAAAGAGGAGGTGAACAGGTGGTGGTGGTGGTGGTGGGCGAAATAGGAGGTGCAGAAATGTAGAGGTGACACCGGCGTGGATCGGAGGAGATGAGAGGCGACGGATCCGTGGAGGCCATGACTAGAGTTAAAACAAAGGGAGATAAACACCTCACAAAGGAGGGAGAGGGTGGAAAGCCTAAAGCTTCCAAGTTATTGAGTAGAAAGCATGGAAAAGAAGAGAGAGGGGGATAGGAAGAGGGGAGAGGAGGCCAGAGGCTGCCGAAAGACCCCCTCCCCCACCCCAGTTGCCGCTCACACCTAAACCTTAAGGAGAGAAAAGTGTGGAGAGAAAAGTGTAGAGAGAAAAGCTCTCAAATTAGAGAGAAATCCCTACATATATCATATTCACATGTACAATTGAGCCATTGATGATATTGGTCTTTCTTGGGCCAATTTGAACATTAATTTTCATTCTATTGCCATCTTTTGACCTTCACCTAAGTCTTCGATTGGTGTGGCTTTTTTATTTATTTTTATTTTTTTTACGGTGAATACGAAATTTGAGGCTCACATGGGGTTGATTTGGGTCATTAATTTTTAGGTTGCGTTTGTTTGAACGTAAAATATTTTTATAAAAAATATATATTTTTTTATAAATTGATTTTATATAAAAAAAATATTTTTATTTTTAGATATTTGATTGACATTTGAAATAAAAATATTTTATTTTGGATAAATTATATTTTATACTTTTGCACTTTGTGCCAAATTCACTTTGAATCCTGCATATGAAATCATGACAGTTAACCCTCTGCACTTCTGGTCAAATCCCACTTTGGTTCTTACACATAAAATCGTGATAGTCAATCCCTTACACTTTTGATCAAATCCGACTTTGGTCTGTTACTCTATTGTTACTTTGGTCTGTTACTTTGGTCAAATCTCTTTTGTTTCTTTATTGTTTAAATTTTTAACAGAATTTAGTCATGTGACTACGAAATGAGGGTAAGAGAAGAAAATCATCCTCATTTTCTATCAATACACACTCTGTGCTTAAATTTACATCAAATTATGACTGCATTAGGCTAAAACAAAACACATATGGTATACGATTAAGAAAATGAATTGGGGTTTTGCATAAATTGAAATCATGACACTCGACTGCTTTTTTTTTATTGGAAAAGTTCTATTTTTTTTTTACATTGTCGTCACAAATTTTGACATACAAACATATATAATATATATATAACTCTTACGTGCCTATACCATACGATAAGTGTGTATTCGTGGAAAATATGAATAATTTTTCTCTTTATTATTATTCGTAATCGCATTCTTATCACATGACTAGATTCTGTTAAAGATTTAAGTAATAGAGTAACAAAAAATTGGACATTGATACTTGTGTAGGGACTAAAGTGGGATTTGATCAAAAGTGCAAGGGATTAACTATTACGATTTTATATATAGGGACTAAAGTCGGATTTGACCAGAAGTACATGGGGTTAATTGTGATGATTTCATGTGCAGGGGTTAAAGTGGAATTTGGTGCAAAGTGCAGGGGTGCAAAGTGTAATTTACCCAAATATTTTATTGCTTAAAAGAGAAATTTTGATCCAATAAAATATCATTTATGACTTTTTAGTGAGTTAAGATATTTATTTGAAAAGGCTAAATGTGTTAGAAAGGTAGGGAATGAGAGTCAACTTTACAAAAATTGACTTACGAAATTTTAAAAGGTAGGTCATTTTTGATAAAAATGATGCGAACGCATTTTCCTTAAAAAATGTTTTACTTATTTTTTATTCAATCAAACAACGGAAAATGAGTAAAATATTTTTAATCAAAGCAAACGGAGCTTTAGTATCTTTTAATGTATTATTACAAAAATTATTTTAAAAAAAAGGATTTGTTTATTATAATAAAATAATTTTTTTATTTTATCAATTTAAATTTTAATCTTTTAATATTTTTTTTCCAATCTAAATCAAATGTTAATTGTTGTTAAGTGAACCTGATGAAAAAAATAATATTTTAATCATTAAACTTAATGGAAAGAAATATTTTAGACATTTTATGTACACTTATATTAAATTTTATGACTAAAATACAATTTTTTTTCTTCAATTTTACTGAACGAAAATAAACAAATGGTGTAAATTAAAAATAATTCAAAAAATTAGAATTTAATTTAACAATATTAAAAACTCAGAGTTTATTTGGTTATAATGATCAATCTTTTTTAATAATTTCTTCTGGGTTATTTATATAAAAATTCAAGTTGATCAAATTCATCATAATTCAAATAGTGTTGAGTATAGAATTAATATAATTAAAAGGACATAAGTGAATTTTCAAAGAATAATTTGGAAAAATAAATACGTTTTGTTTAGTTTTTGAAATGAGTTTTGAGTTATTTTTTGAAAGGTAAGTTGTTGAAAAGAGTTTTGAAAGTTGAAAATTTGTTTTGTTATCAGTTTTGAAAATAGTTTTAGGATGATTTGTAATTTTTTTTAGTTGAATAGATGATTATGAGAGAAAATTTGATTGATTGATATGTAAACTGTGGGAGAATGAATGAGAGAGGAAAGAGGTGAGAGGAGAGAGAAAAAGTAATCGATTGATTTATTAATAATAATAAAAAAATAGGGGAGAGCAGAGAGAAAATTTTGAATTGTATTTTAAAAATTTGTTAACCAAACAAATTTTTTTATATTTTGATCCAAATAATGTTTTAAAAATAAACCAAATATCGTTGATTATTCAGTACTCCCGGAGTACGGATACGTGGTACTCAATAAGGTTTTGATTGGTAGAGAGACACAAGGGCCCACGATTTATGTTGGTGATGGGGGAACAACATGGGGCTAAGTAATTGGTGATTGGTTTGGAGTATGGACACATGGTGCTCGAGGAGTATTGAATAATTTCCCATCAAATATTACATAAAATTTTCTCTATTACGATTGCTTCCAAAACTGCTATGAATCAGACCCAAAAACACGCTACAATTGATGGTACATAGCTTCCACACCATCATGATTATCAATATTCATTTCCATCAGAAGTCGGCTCTTTGACAAAACTTGGAGACACGGATGTATCCTATAATAGATTATCAGGACCCATACCAAACACGCTGAGCAATTGTTTGAGTTTGGAATGGCTTCAGTTGGAGGCCAATTCATTTGAAGGAGAAATACCTCCAAGTTTGAGCATGTTGAGGGGCTTAAGAGTATTGGATCTTTCGTGCAATAATTTGTCAGGGTTGATCCCAAGCTTTCTACGTGAGATTCAATTAGATATGTTGAATTTGTCTTTTAATATGCTACATGGACAAGTTCCCACACATGGAGTGTTTCAAAATTCAAGTGCAATTTCAATTGTTGGAAATAATGAGCTATGTTGAGTTATTGCAAAATTAGACCTTCCTCCTTGTCCATCCTCGAAATCAAGCAACAACAAGCTATCTCACAGGATGAAAGTGATCCTACTGGTGGTTGGTCTTGTGATATTTTTATCTTTGTTTGTTAGCTTCTTTATATTTCTTCAACGGCGTCATGTTTCAAAAAAGTTGTGACGGCCTAGTATGCCATTCATTCCTTTTCCCCTAGTTTAATCTCGAGTTTGTCACGTTAATGTGCCAACTCTCTCTTGAAGTCTTGCTAAATCATTCGAGTTAATGTCGTGCTCAGAAGTTGTCTCAAAATCTTGATTTTGCCTCCTTGGTGTTAAATTTTCTTTTGTCCCGGAGGGTGTGAGGTCTGGTCCAAGGTGCCTAGAATCGAAGAGGGAAAATTCTGGGCTGGGAACCAAGGGCTGCACGTGCGGGACCTTGGGCCGCAGGTGCGGATTTCAGGGGAGAGCTGGGGCAACACACTGTAAAATATGCAGGTGCGGCTAGGTGCGTGCGAGGAAGACCGCACGTGCGGGGATGAATGCCGCACGTGCGGGAGGGTGGCTCCGCACATGCGGGGGCACATGCCGCACGTGCGGGACGGGACCAGTCCGAAAACCCTATTTTTTTTTTACTCTTTTGGGCTGCTTGTGTCTCATTCTATTGTATCTCTCTCTCTCTCTCTAAAAGCATTTTCTCTCCTCTTTCTCTCTAGAAACCCTCTCCAACACACTAAAAACCTTTGATTCTTGCCATTCTCGGGTCTAGATCATCATCAATCTCTCACCATATTGAAGATTTAGGGCTAGAACTCCACTTGGTGTGGTGGAAATTCATGCTCTTCTCATCCTTGAAGTTAGGGTTTCATCTTCTCCTCTCCATCAAACATTGAGGTAGGGAATTCTTGAGTTATATATACGTGTTTTGCTTCATAAATATTGATTTTAAAGCTTCCATAATGTTGTTGTGTGATTTCAATCTTGCACTAAATGAAGAGAGAGAAAAGGGGTTTTTGAAAAAGGGGTTTAAATATCAACCTTCTTCTTATCCATGAGAATGTCTTTTGCTAAAGTTAAGAAAAAATATATGGTTTGATTGGGTTTCACCATGAAATGGGGGGATGTTGGATTTTGATGAAAACCCTAGGAATTAGGGATTTTTGGAAAACATGGAAATGTCCATGGAAATTTCTTACTTTCTTTGATAAAAAAGATGAATGTGTAGAGATTTCATAATGTGAGTTTCAAAAGTGGAGAAATCGTATTAAACACTATCGATAAATGAATGATGATATGTATAATTGTGAAATGAAGGATTCTAGCTATGTATTAAATGCATTATGGTTACTTTGTAAAAGAATAATGAAGAATGGAAGTGGGATTTGTGATTGTTGATATTGTTGTAGAGTGGTTTGAAATGGGGAAATGTTATGAGATGTTATATATATTGCATCATGATCTCAATTGACTCATTAACATATTTGCACATCTTGAAATGAGTTGGAAAATGTTAATTTGAGAAAGACTCATGTTGGAATGAGAACTATGGTTTGTGTTATGGGGTAAATACGTTGGTAAGTCCGGTTAGGCGGTGTAGATGAATTTGATAAGTTGGCCTGAGTGTCCTTGGTGAAAGACCAGAAACCCGTGAGGATAGGTGTCGAGCCTTCCGGTTAATACCAGTAAAAATGACAGTTTGGTAGTACTCGTAGAGTCTACTTGCAGACACCAGCCTAAGGATTACCAATGTTGTATTTACCGCCTCTATTGATTAAAATTGGAGGTTTGAAATGTGCTGAGATGGCAAAATTTTATTGGAAAAATTGAGATCTTCAAGAAGAGCATGAAATGAAATTTCTTTTAAGAACATGGCATGGCATTGATATTTGCATTTTCATTGAGAATTGCATAACTATATATAGTTTGTTAGAATTCACTACTAGGCTTTATGCTCACCCCTATGGGATTTGGTACAGGTAAAGACGTGGTGATCCTGCCAAGTTGAGGGCGCGAATAATTATAAAGAGTACATAGCTCTTATTTTGTTGTGATATTTTTGTAAAGCCAAGGGCTAACGTGTATGGGTCCGAGAGACCACTTTTGTGTAACCGGGCTATTGCCTTGGAAGATGTAAGCCCTTATGGGCATTTTATTGTTCTGTGATTCGATGATTCACATGTTATAGATTCATGTATTCTTTTGTGTTGTGAATGTATACCGCATGTGGAACTTTTGTATTAAACCCATTTATTATATATATGAAAATGGAAGGGTTGTTGTCATTGTATAGTGAATGTTCGTTCATTTGGGGAGTTCATGTTGAATTATTTTGGGGCGTGATAGAAGACCTCTAGCACACCATCGATCAAACATCAATTTTTGAGGGTTTCTTATGTAGAGCTTCTCAAAGCCACCAATGGATTCTCAGAGGCTAATCTAATTGGTGTTGGGAGCTATGCTTCAGTTTACAAAGGGATTCTTGATCACGTTCAGATGGTTGTTGTAGTGAAAGTGCTCAATCTTCAGGCCAGAGGAGCTTCTAAGAGCTTCATGTCAGAATGCAAAGCACTAAGAGCCATAAGGCACCAGAATCTTTTGAAAATTTTGGACGTTTGTTCCAGTGTGGATTTCCACGGTAATGAATTCAAAGCTTTGGTATATGAATTTATGTCCAATAGAAACTTGGGCAATTGGTTGCATCAAGTCGGAGTTGGAGACCATGAGTAGCTACGGGAACCTAGAAATCTTAAACTAATCCAGAAGCTGGACATTTCAACGGATATTGCCTTTGCCCTTGAGTATCTTCATTGTGGTTTTGAGTCGACAATTATTCATGGTGATCTAAAGCCAAGTAATGTTCTTTTAGATGATGAGATGACTGCCCATATTGGAGATTTCGGGTTGGCAAAAATTATTTCTATCGCTTCAAGTGATGTGGCACAAGGTCAAAGCAGTTCAGTTGCAATAGGGGGAACCCTAGGCTATGGTGCTCTAGGTAGAAAATCTTTTCAATTTCCTTGGAGTAGAAGAACTGAACTTGCAATAGGAAAAATATAATATATATATATATATATACACACATGAATACATTTCGGCATAAACATACAAACCATGGCTTCTACAAAATAGTGGGCACCTACATAGTTTTAATCATTATTTTTATGCAGATTCCATGCCATTTATGAATGCTCCTAATGTGTGCTTCTGCCTCCTCACTGTTAGCAAACCAAGTACTAAGTTTACTTTGTTTAATGTGGTCGTCCTTAATCTTAGTATAAATATTACCATTGAAGTGTACATCATTTAATGTGGCCATGCTTAAACTTGGCTATTTTAAGCTTGTGTTAATCCTCTGTGCCTCCTCTGTTGTTTTTTTTTAATTATAAATATTCTTTATGTAATTTTAGTATGAAATTTAAGTCTGATCAAAATAGTCCATGGTATCTACTAGTGGAAAGAATTAGTATACTAGTTTCCTACCAAAGCATTTTCTAAAACTTACTCATTGCTTGGAGTTGATTCTACGGAATATCTCACGCAAGACTAATTTTTGTTTCCTTCAGTAGAAAAATACAATCAAACTATGTCATTCTCAACAATTGTCTCACTTAGTCAGTTGCAAACACGAACAAAAATATTGTAACTGAGAGGGGGACAGAATTAAGGACATTAGAGCATTAAAAATTTGTTGAGTTTCATTAAAAAAATTATTAAATACATCTATTGAGATTACAACTATGACAACTAACTAGACTCATTTTTCACACTAACATTGGAAACAATTTGCAGAGTATGGCATGGGGGACATGGCTTCCACACTAGGGGATGTATACAACTTTGGGATTCTTTTACTGGAGATGTTTACAGGTAAGAAACCAACTAAGGACATGTTTAAGGATCATCTAAATCTTCATAATTTCATTAAGAATGCATTGCTTGATCGAGTGATGGAGATTGTGGATCCTTGCATCCTATTGGAGCATAACACAAGAAGGTGGATTAAAGACTTCTTGGTTTCGATTCTACGAATGGGGGTTGCATGTTCAATGGAATCAACAAGAGATCGAATGGAAATGGGGAGTGTTATTAGTGAATTGTGTAAGATCAAAAATACTTACATGAATGAAGGGTTGAACAAAGACTAGGAAGTTGGAAGAGGTTTTGCAACATGAAAACCAAAGGTTTGTAGCATACCCTCTTGACCTATGCATGTGCATACTAAAATAGAAAATGCTATACTGAAAACAAAATTTTTTATTCGAATTTCTTAGCACTAGACACAGAAACATGAATTCTGCCTATATTTATTAGTGTGGCCATGGCTAAATTTGTGACTAGTGGTAAGAAAATCTGATGAGAAATTCATGTATATATAACATTACTCCTACCAAAATACATCTTTCTCTCCATTGAAGCATCTCAATTTCATTTTCTTATTTTCTTTTTCTTTTTTTATTCTAATCAATTCATGTAGCAAATATGAGTTAGTAGCTTAAAGTGAACTAAAGCATGTTTATTTTTTTGTTGATCAAGGTTACTTCCAAGGTCCTCCATAAATGGTTACCTTAACAATATGCTACTTCAACAGCCAGTAGAATACAAGCGGTAGCTTTATGTTATTGTTGCCTCGGCAATCTTTAATCTATTGATTGATAAGTAACTATCACTTTCCTCCTTTGGTTAGATTGTATTATATAAAACATATGGTCATGTGGGATGTTATGTGTCCAGCTAAGATTGTGTGTTTGGGATTACCAATATTTATTCCTGTTAAATTAAAACTATCATTTCGTTGTATCTTGACTTTTCCTTGAAATTGCATGTCCATGTATCAAAAATTATTTGTTTTGTAGCTTTGTTTGACATTATTATAATTTGCCTTTTAGTCATGGTAACTCTGTGTAATATAGACTCATGCACTACTAGCACTAGCACTAGGTGTCGCACTAGGACACACACACATATATATATATATGTGTGTGTGTGACAATTGAGGTATCATGTTATATAAGCTCTACATTGCATTGAAAACAAAGGAAAATATGTAAAACAAAATCTTGATATGGGTGTTTTTGAAGATCTCAATTGAGCCAAATATGCCTTGTCATATGCTACAAAGAATCAAAATTCAAAAATACATATGTTAGAAGAGACACATTACATAAAGAAATAAAAGATTACCGACTTGAGGGGCTTAATTCCACCAGACGACTGTCTGACTCTAGTAACAAACAGACAAAGTTTTGGAAGGTATATATGCATACCTTTGTGGCTCAGCATAAAAAGCGTCTAAGATACTGAAGTGATCGGGTCCAACATCCTGCCGCTTCTCAATAGGTTCAGAAAAGTTGTCTTGACAACACTGATGTTTCCTTCAACACAGAAATGAGACTTTTCTTAGCTGTTGGCTGCGCATCAGAATTGGAACTGTCCTTTTAACTCTTCATCCACAATCTCTTTGATAAAAGTAGCAATCCACAATCTCTTTGATAAAAGTAGCAATACTCTCTCAGCATGGTTTCTGTGAATAATTCCCATTGAACTCTGCAAGAACTCCACCATCTTCTGACTGCAATTCCCAAGAAATTGCAAGACATCAAAGAAAATCCTTCTCAATATGGAATGTTTGAGGTTCATAGTTCGTGTATTATATAGTTTCATTCATTTCATATTGAAAAATGTAGTTCTGAGTTTTGAAGTACAGTACTATATATTCAAAATTCAGTGACTATAGCAATGACCATGCTCGAGGCCCAATTACAACGTTCAGGCAGATCAACTGAATTCACTTTCCTCATCCTCAATACAAGACAATAAATTAACAATATTTTTTTGTAAAGAACACAACAAAAGTATAGATTCCAAGCACTATAAATCTACCACAATCAATTGTCTCAAAATTATTATTATTATTTTTTAATTTCAATTCATATAGTCCAATTAGAAATAGTCCATCCAAATTTGTCTATAGTATAGGGGGATAAAAGATAGTTTCTTTAAGTGGGTGGGAAGGTAGTTGTAGGCACTGACAGAGTGAGCACAAAGGGGAACACTATATTTTATCTCTATAGATTTTTTTGAGCTCTGCAACACCCTTCTTCTCCACCAGCTTAAACCCTAGAGAGAGAGAAAAAAAAAACTACCACTGGCGGCGGCGAAGGCGAACGGTAGAGAGCGAGAGTGGGGATATCAACAGCAATGCAGACAATGGATCCCATTTTTCCTAGTATGGGATGACAAGGGTCAAATTAATCCCAAATTCAAATAATAATTAGAAAGACATGAGTTTGATTAATTAATTTACTCAGAATTTCCATCGAGGAAGTTCTGAAAAATTGCAAAAGAGACTTTTGGGGGTTGGATTGGGAGAGGAAAAAAATGAAATGGAAAATTACGATGACCTCCCCCAATAAACATGCACACCATAGATATTGTGGCTCAAAAGTGGTTCAAATGGCCAAAACGACGTCGTTTTGGCCATTTGAGTCACAAAATTTGAGCTACGAGACATTTTCCTAGATAGCCCCAAGCTGTTGGAATATTACAATTATACCAATCTCTGTATATGTTTTTATACACTAAAGTTGGATAATTATTCAATAGTCTCGGAATACTACTCACCATGTGTCATTACTTAGGTGGTGTTTGGGAACCTAGGTTCCAAATTTTTTTCTCATTTTTTCCACTAAAAGACAAACTTTTTACAAAACCAAAAAAAACACATCCAAACAAAATATCACATCCAACCCCATAATCATTTCACTTTTTCTCTCACAAACATCACATCCAATCACATAAAAACTCAACTATCTTCCCAAACACCAAAAATTTTTTATCCAATAAAAACCTACAACTAAAAAAACCTACATAAAAACCCACTTCCCAAACACCATCTTAATTGAAAATTTTACAAGACATAACAACTATTTTTGTTAAGTAGTTGAGAGACAATGAATTACTCACTTAGTGGGTGTTTGGGAAGTTGCTATTTTAGTAGGTTATTTTAGTTTTTGGCTATTTTAGTAGGCTAAAATTTTTGTATTTGGGAAGATAGTTGAATTTTTTTTAGTTGGATGTGATGTTTGTGAGAAAAAAAGTGAAATGATTATGGGTTTAATATAATATTTTGTCTTATTGACTATTTTAGCATATTTTGTCATTTTGTGAATTTTAGCCCAAAAAAAAAACCTTTGCCAAACATATGGATTCCAATTTCTTATTCGTTGAGAGTAGCACGTAAGCTACGTCATATGATATGATATTTTTGGACCATTCAATAGTTTTCTTTTGTAATCATGGTTTAAATTGTGGTATCAGAATACGTAATCAATTGTGAAATATCAATTTCAGGAGTATTAGTCAATATGTATCAAAATCGAGTGTCGTGATTGTAAAATTTTAAAAATCATTAACGAGATGTAGAAGGATGTAGCAATTCACCATAAAGGTTACTTTCTGATATATAACGGAAACAAGCCAATACACTCACCAAATCTGATCTCACCATAAGATCGGGTTGCGCATGACTCGAATGCGTCAAAAGTCATTACGAACCCACTGTTACATAACATCTGATTGTTAAAACAATACTTCTTGTAGCTAGCCTACTGCAGAACCCCGTTTTGGTGAGACTAGATCAAAGAGATCGAGAGTCTAAACTATTTAACGTTCACGAGTACCCCCGGGCATGTTACACCTACCATTAGTAAATAAGATGAAATGTGACATCATATTTTGAATTAAAAATATTAAAATTATCGTTCTTATTTTTAAACTAATTCCTTATATGAAGCGATCAAAAACACCATTTTTTATTTTTTTAAATTTGAATATCTCAACTTCATAGGTGAAATTGTCATATTGTGAAATTAATTTGTACCAACGTCAATGATCTAAATCGTTTATCTAATATGATAAGTATGCTTGGAAAAAATGAATTAATCAAACATAAATAATCACATAATCAAATTACATATATTATAATAAATGGATAGTTTATTCTTAAAAAAACATATAGACTATATAAATAAAAATGATCTAATAGTATGACAATCAATATTGATCTACTTAATTTTTTACATGAATAATTTTTTTAGTTAGTTTATCAAATAAAAAGTTTAGATCACCAAAATAACTCCAAGTTAATCTGCTAATGAATCACAAAATTGATATTTTCATCCTTAATAAATCCCAACTCTTTCTTTTACCACAAACAATAATGAGACCAAAAAAAATAAAAATACAAAGGCCTTGTTTGGGAAGTTTGGTTTAGGTTAAAATAGCCAATAAAGATAAAATAAACTTAAATAATCAATAAGATAAAACATCACATCCAAACTATAATTATTTCACTTTTTCTCTTATAATCATCAATCAATTAAATAAAACAAAAATCGACTATCATTACAAACACAATTTTTTTAATCAGATTAAAATAATCAAAAAGAAAAAAAAATCAACTAAAATAACATATTCCCAAGTTGGATTAAAGTCGATGGAACCGCAATGGTAAAATTGAAAATCAAAAAGTAGGATTGATCTCTCATCCTGTCATAACTTTCATTTCGACTACAACCTTATGGTTCTGTTGCAGAGGCCCTCCAAAACTCCACTCTTTTCGGCAATTCTTATCTCACATCTTCGAGATTGTTTGGCTTTGTTTCTATCAACAACCTGACTTTGGGAAGTCCAGGTGGGCAAGAACAAGTTCGTCGCTGTCGAATTTAATTTTAATTTGAACAACTTAAATCTTAGATTTTTATTTTTACTGCAACGTTGAAACACAAATAATGGTTGTAACTTGCATGTTCGTTATAATTAGAAATCAAGTTCAAAGGATTAGAAATCAAGTTATAAAATTATGGTATATGTGTGTTAGAATTTCTCCATACCATCCACCTCCACTATCACACACTCCACTACCATCTTCTCCTCTATATATAGGACTTGTAATATACAGAATAAATCAACATCTACATCAATTAATAATAAT
The DNA here is from genome assembly GCF_004153795.1 of Camellia sinensis. Lineage (NCBI taxonomy): Eukaryota > Viridiplantae > Streptophyta > Magnoliopsida > Ericales > Theaceae > Camellia > Camellia sinensis. Next base: position 3,037,539 of record NW_021025777.1, on the reverse strand, counting down.
ACATCAGTTATTTTAACAATGTGGTTGAATGAGTTAATTTGTGATTTTTTGGGTAAATTACATTTTGCACTATTGCACTGTGCACCAATCTCACTTTGGCCCCTATATATGAAATCGTGATAGTCAACCCCCTACATTTCTATTCAAATCCAACTTTGGTCTCTATACAAGTGTCAATGTTCCTCTTTTGTTACTTTATTTTTAAATCTTTAGTAAAATCCAGTCATGTGACAAAAATGTAACTACGAAATGAGGATAAAAGAGGAAAATCATCCATATTTCCTACCAGTACACTTTGTCCTACGTGATAAGCATACGAGAGTTACATAATACAATATATATATATATATATATGTTCGTATGGTAAAAAATGGGACAAAAATGCAAGAAAGTAGAGTTTTTGAAATAAATAAAAAATGCGACAAAGAAATCAAAGAGAAAGAAAGATAAATAGACAGAAGAATGTGTTACTGTAAAAAAGAGTTTCATGATTCCAATTTATGCAAAATCCTAGTTCATCTTTTTAATTGTTCACAATCTGTGTTTTGTTTTAGCATAATACAATCATATTTTGATGTAAATTTTGGGATATAGTATGCATTGGTAGAAAACGTAAATGATTTTCCTTTCTTACCCTCATGTCATAGTCACATTCTTATCATATAACTAGATTCTGTTAAAGATTTAAACAATTGAGTAACCAAAAGGACACATTGACACTTGTGCAGGGATCCAAGTGAGATTTAACAAAAAATACAGGGGTTTATTATCTCAAGGGGTTGACTGTTATAATTTCATGTGTAGGAGTTAAAGTGAGATTTGGTGCAAAGAGTAGGGGTGTGAAGTGTAATTTACCCTTATTTTTTTAAGATGTGAAGTTAGGGGTGTAATTTTGGCCCGTGGCCCATGGACGGCCGGAAGCCTGCTCGCGGCCCGAGCCCAAGCCCAGCCCAAGGCCTGGGCCATCGTTTTGAAGCCTGGCCCGGCCCATGGGCCCGGCCCGCTTGGCTCAGCCCATCAGCCCGCTCAAGGCCCGCCCAAAAGCCCGACCCAAGGCTCGGCCCGGCCCACCCGAGGCCTAGTTATTTTTAATGGAAAATAATAAAATTTTGGTGGAAAAAATAAAATAAAATTTAAAAAATTGTTTAGGCCCGCCCAAAGCCTGAGCCCAGGGGCCCAGCCCGAGGCCCGCCCTACCGGTCCGCCCAAAGCCCGAATATCCCTGAGCCTGAGCTTGGGCCTGGGCCTAGTTTTCTGGCCCGTGGGCCGGGCCAGGCCGATTTTTTGGCGGGAGCCCGAAAGGCTTGACATGAGCCCGGCCCGAGCCCGGATGGGGCGGGCCAGGCCAAAATTACACCCCTATGTGAAGTTAATAAGTGAGATATAAATCACAAGCTTTGACCCTAATAACAAAATAAATATGAATTTTTAATTTTATTAATTTAAATTTATTTTTATTTATTTATTTTCAATCTAAATTATTTGTCTATTTTCATTAAATAAAATCGATGAAAAAAATGATATTTTAATTATTGAACTCAACAAAAAATTATATTTTAGACATTTTATGTAGACCTATATTGAGTTTAATGGCTAAAATATTATTTTTCATTAATTTTGCTTGACGGAAATATGTGAATGGTTTAAATTGAAAACAAATTAAAAATTATGATTTAAATTGACAAAAATAAATATTTGAGATTTATTTTTTGTATAAAGATCATATTCTAAAAAATTATATCTTTAGCAACATAGAGAGAAATAGAAGGATAAAGTAGAGAGTTATTATGATAATTTAATAATTTTTGTTAATGGAGTTATGTTCGCAGTTGAGCCCAAAATCACATGGACATTCTTATTTATTTTTGAATTATAAAAAGGTAAATTATTCCGAACTTAAACCACATCAAGGTCAAGTGAATTATGCCTACATAATATTAGGGATGCAGCTAAGGCAGGTTCGAACGGGTTGAGAGGTTGTCCAAACCCAGCCTAAATTGTGTTGAGAGCTGCCTAAGGCCATCCAAACCTAAATTGTAATGTCTAGACCCGACTTGAGTCAAACTCGAATTGCACGTGAATTTCATTTTTTTTTTCTTTTTTTAGTACAACTAAGTTAATTAATTTGTTAAAATTAGACTCAATATATATATATATATATATATTTATAAATCATTAATAATATCAAAACAAATAATTTTTATAATATAAGAGAGATGCTGATATGATGGTTTTTACAATTTATGAGTAAGGAAAAAATAATTTTTTTTTTTTATGTTTCCTTATATATAATATATATTTAGTATGATCTAACAATTAAAATTATTTTAATATTATTTAACGGCTAATAATTTATGTGTATATTTAATATATATATATATATATATATATAATTCGAGATTAGGATAGTTCGGGTTATTTGTCTTTACCCAAGTCCATCCAAATATATAATAATTTTTTTGATTAATTCTAAATATTTTCAACTTAGCTAAAGAAAAATTATGGAGCCGCTTCCAAAAATTATGTTAAACACTTGCTCTTCTCGTTTCCATGAATTGATCGCTTTCAAGGTTGCAATGAATCAGGACCCAACTCCAACTTCCACAGCTATGGTCGGTGGATATTAATAAAATGGACAAATTCTCTCCTTTCGAGAGGCTCGTCATAATAAGTTCCACTTTAACAATTTGAATACTTATTTTGTAAAATTTTACGAGCAAAACATTTATGATAAAATCAGCTGATTTGATTTGGGAAAGAGGCTAAATTTAAAAGGTAATGTTAATCAATGTCTTCGGGACTCTAGTTAAGAATCGTATCTAAGGATATACTAATTGGTTGTTTGGGATCACCTAAATAAGTGCACTTTTTGTCTTTTTACGAAAAGATGTGCAGAAAAGTAGAGAGGCGATGTGATGGAAAAAAGATAAAAAGATAAAAAGATAGATTATTTGGGACTTCCCAAACTTGGCCTAATTTGTCTTGATTTTAATAAGTTTATACTTTTAATTACTCATTAAATTGATAAATTCTATTTTTAGTAACTCATTACATGAATGCATTTATTATTCAGTGTTTCAATAACTTTGAAATTTGTATACAACTAACTTGTAATTAATATTTAAACTTTTTATGTATAAAAATAAGGAAAGTACTATATATAGGTCACAAATTTTCTACCAAATAAATAACCTAATGTCTCAGATGGGTGTGTACTCCACACCCATGAGACATTTGATTTTTTGTTTGATAGAAAATTTGGTATTCCTAATATTATCCTAAAAATAATATTTTATCAAATTCCAAGACCCATTAAATACAATAGAACATACATAACTTGTTAACATGACCTAAATTTAAATAGTCAAAAAATTAAAAAATCACTATAAATTTTCAAATTACTCTACTTTTCAAATCACTAAATAGCAAATTTCTAGACCAACTCTCATACTTCATAATTTTTTTAAAAAAAGAAAGAATTTATTTTCAAAATTTACTTATCATTTATTTTTAAAATAAATAAATATAACAAAATCATGTATCTATAAATATGATATTTTCATAGGTAATCTATGCACACAAACATTTAGATCTTTGAAAAAATAAACAACACTATAAACTTAGAATTCTAATTTGAACTCTAATGATGTGACCAAAAAATAAAAATAAAAATAAATAAACAAACAGAAAACTAGCACAAAACATCACATGACAAGGTGGGCTCCATCCATTAGAGCTCCTCTACAGCTCACCCATTAGCACTCTCAATCTTTTTCCTAGATCTTTAAAGTGAGCTCAGTACTAAACTCTATGGATCCCAACAATACTTTTCAATCAACATATTGAACTATTGACTAGAGAGAATCTTTTTCCTTAGGCTAGGTGATGTTTGATAAAATTAAAAACTAAAAGTTGAAGATTGAAAATTAAGTACTAAAAATTGAATGTTGAATTTTTTAAGCTGAAAAATTGTTTAATAAAAATTTAAGTATTGAATTAAAAATAAGTTGTTTGATATGTATAAAATTAAATTTGAAATTTATTATTTTCAAATTGTATATTATAAACTTTATATTGTAATGGTGGTGGTGGTGGCATAATAGTGGTGGTGATAACGGTAGTGTTGATGGTGGTGGTAGGGGTATTAAAATGATGGCAGTGTTTATGACATTAATAACAATGGTGATGAAGGTGATGGTAGTAGTGGTGGCAGCAGCGACGACAACGACATGATGGTAGTGGTAGTGGTGACGGTGGAGTCGTGGTGGTGGTGGTAACAATAGTGATGGTGGGGGTGGCATGATGGCATTAGCAGTAGCAGAGCCACAGTGGAGCTAGGGGGGTCACGTGCCCCCCTTGGGTTTTGAATTTTTTTTTTTTTGTGCACATAAAGAAAATATTTTAAATAACAAATTATAAAATATTATTTAAAGTGAAATATCAATGTCATTTTTAAAATTATGAGAATAATAATGGTTGTTATTTTATTAAAAATAAAGATATTATGATAAGTCAATATTATTATCTATGAAAATTTCAATACAATGGTGATGAATATCATTATTGATATACAATTATTATTAATCTCAATAAAGATATGGAATTTATTGAATTGTTAGTAATATTTGACATTTGGGATTCATCCTCTTTATGTTTTTTACTATTAGTTGGTGATATCATATGTTAATGATGACGTGGTATTACTATTATGTTCAATTTTTACTAAAATTTTGTATAAAAAATTACTTTATCATTATATAAGTTATTTTAAACCTTATATCTGTGACTCTTTTTTATTTATTTATTAATTTTATTGTTCATGATATACTAGTTACAAATATAATATATATATATATATATATATTATGTTTCTTGAAGTCAATTGCAAAAATTATGTGAAATATTTCTGTAAAAATTTTTAATGTTATAATTAATAAGTGCCCCCTCTAATTTAATTTCTTGGCTCCGCCACTGAGTATTAGTAGTGGTGGTAGTGATAGTGGTAGCAATGGTGATCGTAGTGGTGGCGGTGACATGATGTTGGTGGTTATGGTAGTGGTGATAGTGAGTTTATAATAGTGTATATCGATGTTTATATTTTGTTTTTATAAATTTAGTCAGAATTAAGTAAGTTTGATATGACTTAAAATTTTCTTAAGTTTTATCCTACATTGCAAGAGACACTTGAATTTTTAAGTGATATCAACTGTGGTTATCAAACGAACTTAATTGACTATCACTTAATCAATTTAGTTTTAAGTATTAAATCATATTATCAAACACTTCTAAGTTTGATTATTTAAACCCTTTTCTACTAAGGTGTATATGGGTTAAATGTTGACTATTGACAACAATAACTTGTTGGGAAATCCCATGAGGGGTGTGTGCCAGCCATATGTACCTTACTATAAGTTGGTGTAATTTTATCACAAAATTTCGTAATATCAATCACAAAATGCTTAATCTCGCTACAAATTAGTATAACAAAATGTCTAAAATTTTGTGATTCATGTATCAAAAGTTTGTGGGTTGAATACGACATTTTTTGTTAATCTAATTTATGGCAATGTTATACATTTTATAATTGACGTTACGAAATTTTGTGGTAAAATTACACCAATTTGTGATAGTGCATAGGGTGAGTGTTGGATAATTGGTTTTATATAGGCTTATTTTGGGCCAACTTTGAGCCCAAAATTGAGTGGGCCCCAAACGTCTTTTGGGGTGGGTCCGAAAAGGTAATGTGTTCCTTGCCGCATGGTAAGTCACACAATGAAGACGGTTCGTCAAAATTATTTATGAGTGAATAGGAACTTGACGTTATTTTTGGGTTCATGGAATGGACATTTAAAGAATTAAATGTGGATTTCCTTGTAAGGCTTGCCTCACATTGAAACTTGAAGACAACTTATGTGTGTATATAAGCTCTTGGTGTACTAACTTGGGTTTGGCTCAAAGGGGCACCCCAAGTTTGTAGAAGGAAGGAGTTATGGACAAATGGAACCTTGCTTCAAACTACCACACACGCACAGGCGTGGTTGTGGGTCGGATTGGTTCTAATATTAATTTTTTGGAGAAAATTTATTTGAATTTTTTCCAAAATTCTTAATGAAATTGAATTCAAATTTTGTACCAAAATAGAATTTAATTTTCTGTCCAAACTGTATCTGATTTTCAGTCCATTTACTGTCCAACAAATTGGGAAAAACTACCCAGCAGTTCCGAGCAGTTTTAAAACTGCCAAACAGTTTGCATATCTGTTCAAAACAGTTTCAGATCTGTCCAGCACCTGTTCAATTCAATTTTACACCTGTTCGGTTCAAAATTGAACCTGTTCGGGCAGGTCATTTTGCCTATAAATACCAGCCCTATTCCAGCAAATTTTACATCTAAAAATTTGACTAAAAATTTCATTTTGCTATCCTATTTTTCTCCTTTGCATTTTTTATTCTTCATTCTAGTTTTAGAGAAAATTAAAGAGAGTGTAGAACACAAGGTTCTAGTTCGCCGGACAAATTTGTTTGGAGTGTTACTACAAATTTGTGAAGATCATTGTATACTGAGAGATAGACGCCAATATTTTTGTAACCTTTTTAGGGACTAAATAGACTTTGATTTATATACTTTTAGAACTAAATAGATTCAATTGATAGTTCAGGGGCTAAATAGATAATTTGATGATAGTTTAGGGGTAGAAAGTGTAATAAATCTATAATAATTTTTTTGATTAATTCCAAATATTTAAAACTTGGCTAAAAAAAAAAAAGTACATAATATATAAGGTCAGCTTTGGAATAATTTTCCAGAGTGATGATAACTCATACTTTCTTTTCTCTTTTCCATGGAGGTTCCATCGGCTTGAAGTGATTGCTTTTTAAAGTTGTAATAAATCAGCACCCAAAGTCATGCTACAAACAACTGGTAATTATTCAATAATTCTGGAGTATAGACATATGATATTCTATAATATTATGATTAGTGGAAAAAGTGGGTAAGTGGGGTGTTGTGTTAGGTGATTGAGAACCATGAGAGAGTATATTGAATGATGATTGGTTAAGAAGTACAGACACGTGATATTCCGAGAACATTCTATAATTTCCCACAAACAATTGACCCATTCATGCTCCCTAGCAAAATTTTTTTGTAAGGGTTCGGGCTTACTTCCCATCCTCGTTTGGGTGTTGTTCAGAGTTGTTAGGAAAAATATGTGATTCCCCACAAGTAAATCAATCAATGGGAATAAAAATTAATGCGAAAAAATTAAATCAAAAGCAACACAAGAATTTTTACATGGTTCCCTCAATGTGAGGTACGTCCACGGGATCGAAATCCGATTCCACCAAATAAGTTCCAAACGATTACAAACGAGACACTAATGGTCTCACAAAACCACCCTTAGGTGAATTCCAAATAATCACAAATAAACAAGAGGAAAGACCTCACCAAATAGATGAACCAAAATCTTCAGAACCAAAGTTGTAGAAGACCCAAAATCATTAACCCAAACAGCCGAATCCAAAACAGTCCACCGAACCAGCACAGCAACAAGGCATTGAATGTGACCAAGTCAACTTACACAATCAACACCAATTGACAAACCCACCAAATTTGTTTTCAATGTTGTTCTGTATATACGGCACAGCACACTAAAACAATATATATATATATATATATATTGTTAATCTAGGGTTTTCTTCTCAAAACGTTAGTTGTTTCCAAATTAGATTGGGTCTCCTCAAATATAATATATAAAAATATATTATACCTAAATCAAGTCAAATTAAAATTATTTAACAAACCAATTGAGTCCCACACTCCAATAAGGAGCTATACCCAACAATCAGGCCGTGGGATTAAATAAAGGTTTTGTTCTGAAAATTTCGAATAATTTATTTTGAAAGGCCCTTTGTTTATATTGTCCATGCAAAAAAAACAAAACAAACAAAACAAAACAAACCAACAAACAAAAATATTGATCAGACAATTGGAACTTGTTCTGGTTCAAAAAAAAAAAAAAAGACAATTGGAACTTGTTAAGTAATGGACCCCACTGACCTAAACAATACACTCCAATCTAGATCATAAACTGAAGGCAAATCCAACTCTTTTTTCAATAATATTAAACACTAACTAGCATACAAAACACACCAGTTAAGTAATGGATCCTACATCTATAATATTTCTAACATATTATTGATTTTTTCTGAGAAAATAGGGACACCTGGTCTTGGTCTGATTTCCATCCTATTGGCGTCTTGAAACTTCATCCAGGTCTTTTTCAACTAGCCTTTTTTTTTTTTTTTAAATAGGACAAATACCTATGTAGTCCGTGTATTATGGTTCTTATGTCATTTTAGTTCATATAATTTCAATTGATTTGATTTTGACCCTGAATTTTGTCGTAATTTGATCCAATTAATTAAAATTCTTATAATTTTTTTTTTATAGAGAATACGTACATAAATGGTATGTATTATATTTTTAAGAGCAAATTATATATTTACTAAATTCAGTGAGTTGATTTCAACCAATACAGCAATTATTTTTCGTTAAAGATACCAACAGCATTATCAATTAGACCAAATTGACACAAAATTTAAAATTAAAAGTCAAAATTGAGTCAATTAAATGTGTAGAGACTAAAATGACATTAGGTGCAAAATGTAAAAACCACTAATGTAATTTGTCCATTAAATTATTTGAAAATGCACCCAAAATAAAAATAAAAATTTTAAAAAAACACTCGGAATTTTCACAATATAAATATTATACAGCACCCTGATTAAAAAAAATAAATAAATTCAGTTCATCATTAAAAAAATCATGGCAAAGTTGTTTACTGTACTCTACAGTGCACTTATTTGGTGGTGCAACTTGTTGTGCAACATCACTGCAGCCACTTCATCCACCTACCTCCTCACTGTTAGCAAACCAAGTATTTGTCTAATGTGATCATGATTAATCTCAGCGTAAATATTACCATAGAAGTTTACTTTGTCTAGTGTCGCCATGATTGAACTTGGCTATGGAAAACCTGAGTTAATCCTCTATGCCTCCTCCTCTATTTTTTCTTCTTTCTCTTTTCAAAAAATCTTCTTTATATAATTTTATCATGAAATTTTATTTTAGTTTGATCAAAATAGTCCATAGTACGAATTAATATACTAGTTTGCAACTGTAGAATTTTCCAAAATCTTACTCATTGATCAATGCTTGGAAACTTTTTATAGTCGTTACCGGAAATTCGAGTTTTAGCGACATTTTTAAAATGCTGCTAAAAGACTGAAAAACACTGTAAAAATTTCCAGCGACATTTAATATTTTTGTCGCTAATATTGCCGCTGCAATAGTTTTCTCATGTTTAAAAAACGTTTGCTAAAACTATTAGGCGGCGTTTTTTAAAACGCCACAAAATCTTTGACGTTTGCTTCAACTTCTGTCATAAACTAACGTATGGCATCCTAATAACTAGGGATGACAATTTGAAACCGGCCCGACGGGGATCCGCGATCTCGACCCCGATTTAAGCAGTTTTTCCCCGAAAAATGCCCCCGACGGGGAGAAGACAGTATCTGAAAATCAATCCCCGATCTGTTTCGGGCCGGGGACGGTGATCAGTGTTTAAGCCCCGGCGCCGGCCCCATCCCCGAATTTTCCAGAAGTAAAATTACTTTTATACCCCTTATATATATATATATATAAAATAAACCAAATCGTATATTATATTTATAATAAACCAAATCTGTGTTGCTCTCACACTCACTCTCTAACTCTGATATATCTCTCTCTCTCACTCTCGCTCTCATCTCAACTCTCTCTCACTCTCTCGTTGTTCTCTCTAGCCCCGACCCCTCTTTCTCTTACCGACGGCGACATCACCACCACCGCTAGCCCCGACCCCCCCTCTCTCTCACCAACGGCGACATCACCACCACCGAACCTACCGCCACAGCCAGCCACTCTCGATCTCGCGCCTAGTCACTGGCGTCGCTCAGATCTGTGCCAGACGATGGATCTGTCTCTGTTAGATCTGTCTTTGTGTGTGTGTGTGTGTGTGTGTGTGTGTAATCTGATCTGTGTGTTCTGATCTGTGTGTGTGCGTGATCTGATCTATGATTAATTTTTTTTTTTAATTTAAATCTGTAAATTTAGATCTGTAATTTTTTTTTTAAATTTAAATCTGTAAATTTAAATTTAGATATGATTTGTTGTTCTTGTGTTGAAGCACGGGGAGTTTTCGGGGTCGGGAAAACCCGATCCCCGTTAGGGGACGGGGACGGAGGGGTGATGGGTTCCCCCGCCAGGGATTGGGGGCGGGGACGAGGACTTTTCAGCCTTCGAGGATCGAGGACGGGGAGTGTAGTCCCCGGCCCTGCCCCGCCCCGTTGCCATTCCTACTAATAACGTCATTTAGTGGCGTTTTTTCAAAGAACACCACCTTTTTTCTTTTTTTTCTTTTTTTGGAAATAATAGACAAAAAGTTAAAAAGTTGCTAAAAAATCAAAAAATTAACACTATTCACTAATCAAAAAAGTCAGCCTACATAGAGGGCAAAAGGACTAAAAAAACCCTTAATGACATGCACAAATTTTTTTTAAAAAATAAATAAATAAAAATAAAATAAAAAAAACAGCGCAGCAGTTAGCAGCACAGTTTACTGACGCAGCATAGTGCAAGTCAGTGCTCAGAAGGGCACTTCGGTAATTTTGTTAGTTGATACAATATTTTAATACACATTTTTTAATAAAAAGTAAAAAAGTTATCCCAAACATACATCTTTTTTTCCTCTACATTTTTAGTCAAAAAGTACACTTATATAGTTCATCCCAAACAACCCCTATAAGTATAAGCTAAAGAATTTAACTAATTCCTCCAAAAAAAAAAAAAGAAGCTAAGATGGCAGCTTGAGAATTTAACTAAGAACACAAATGGCTCAAATTTACATATCTATACGCCAACCATGCATCAAGCTAATCACAATTTTTATATATCCAATATAATTGCACATTTCTTGAGATTTTTACTACACAAAATATATGTACTCTTCAATCCAAAATTTTTTTAAAAAAAATCGCCAACTTTTCGCAGAGCTCAAATGCTTTAAACATGTTGTGACTTCGGCACACTGAGTTTGTCAATAGAGATGATCTGATTGCCATGAAGGGTTTTGATGCCATATCTAAAGTCTTAATTCACTAACACAAAACTTATATCTCCAAATCCTGAAATTTCCACACAACAAAAAAAAAAAAATGAAAATTCAGATTCTATATCATCACAAATTTGTCCTTGGATCCTTAATCATAAACATAATAATAAAAAATAGTACATAAGACCGCTACTGCATTAACATTTGAAATAGGGCAAAATTTGTCTAAATAATCTCAATCAGCTTCCTTTTCACTTGCTAGCTTAGTAAGTATTAACTTGGATCTTGGGATTACAAAAATTGAAACAAGTTTGAAAATGAAAGAGTTGAAAATAAATCAAACATAATGAAGTTGTGAAGTGGTGGGGTTTTCAGTGGGTGATGCCAAACTCTGTGGAAGGGCTGTTGCACTGGTGGTCATTTTGCAAAATGAAAAAGAATGAGAAAATGCTATGGAAGGTTGTGCCTTTGGCTGTTTTTTGGTCCACATGGAAACATAGAAATGACTGTGTCGTTAATGGCTCTTAGCCAAACTTGGAGGAATTATGTGAAACTGTCAAAGCAAGAATAGCTTTGTGGGTTAAATCTTCCCCAGCCAAAGTGGTGTTCTCTATGAATGATATAGTTTTCAATTTACATCAGGTTCAATTTTGTAGTAGGCAGGGGAGTTGATCTGTGAGCTGCTGTGTTTTGTGATCTGCTTTTTTTGGACTATCATTAATCTGGAGCCTTTCTGTATTGGTTTGCTATGTGGGTGTAGCAGTGGAGGTGTCATGGGCTGTGAGTGTGGCCTTGTTGTTGTGATTTGTTCTGCTGTGACCTCGTTGTGATCTGTTTTATACTGCTGCTGTTATGCTGTGAGTGTGGCTTGGGTATTGTTTGGTGCTTGTATGGTGAACTGTACTAAATGTCATGCTGTGCACTATTGTTATGTTTTGTGCTTGTATGGTGAACTGCCATGGTGCTTCTATGGTGAACTGTACTGGTTTACTGTATGGTGAACTGTATTGGTTTCTGATTTCAAGTATGCTCTACTGTTTTGAATTGCCATTCTGGTGTTGCTGCTATTTGAGGGGTTTTTGTTTGCCACAGTTTTGGTGTGGCCTCGTCTGTTGGCCTTGTCTGGTTCTACTAATCCAGCTTCTACTTATTCTGGTTTCCCTATCTATCTGTGTTGTTCTCTGTTTGATCTGTTGGTGGATGTTCTTTGTTTGATCTGTTATTTGGTGGCTGTTATTTAGATGCCATTGCAGTGGATTGATAAGCGATTCACGTTCTATAAATTAGAATGTTCTTCATCAGTTTTCCCAAGAAAACATACATTGAATTCTTTGAAGCCCAATTTCTGTTGTGCCAATGTTCTTTTTAAGGATATTCTTGGCTTATTGGATGCCACTCTCAGTGTTCTGTTAAGGCCATGCTTCCATAGCACTTATTGCTGTCTCAGTAACAACAAATGCCTGCTCTGCATAAGTATACCTGCTCTGGTTGATGTGTCTGGTTGTTGGTTGGTCTGTTTTTTTTTTCTTTTTCTTTTTCGTTGGTCTCTCACCAACTCAAGGGTGCTAGCAGATGGTATGATGAGCTTTTTGGTGCCAACCTAGTTGGGATGATTTAGTTCATTGTGATACTTTTGCACTCCCCTTTTCTTTATTGATGTAATTGCGTTGTACCTTGTACTTGTTTATTCCATCAATAAAAAAATAAAATATATCAAAGCCTTGAAACTCAATTGCAAAAATGGGCTAAAATTGCATTGAATTTTGAGCACATATATGATCAGTAGATCTTAAAATTTTGTAACTATGAAAGGAATATGACAGAGCAAAGGAATCAAGTCTTCTAATGTATGCGGTTAGAGACAGAGAAGAAGTGGAAATTTGAGCAAGGCATAGAATAACTATGAACAAATATAACCTCAACCTTGAGCTACATCAAAACTATGCTCTATTGCAATGTCTTTATGGGTAAAATTAGGGAAGGCTCAAAAAATTTTCAAAAATAGAAACAGAAAATGAAATACCTAATTATAAGAAGCAAGGTTGAAATTATGGTTGAGCAACCTCCTCACCTCTAAAAAAAAATGAAATATCTATATGTGCGCTGTCTCTTAATCTCTATGACTGTGTGTGCATATCCAATCAATAAGAGAGACAAGATAAGAAATTGAGAACACATTCCCAATGCAATATCAGTTCTTCAATATTCAATCAATGCCCAAATCTGATAGTTCATCCAAAGCAATATATAGGCAAACCAAACTAATAAATTCCAATAAGGAAACAAATATAAACTAAGAATAAAATCCTAAACAAATTCAACTTCATTAATAAATTAAAATTCACAAATAAACTAAAATTAGGAACAGTCCTAATCTTGAGTTCAGTAGATTCCAGTGGCCTTCTTTCATTGATTTTGTTATATCTGCTTCTTCTTCTTTATCTTTCCTTTCTTTGATATGTGAACCTGCATTTGACAAAAACAAATAACATGAATAAAATGTCATATTAAAAATTAATTAATTGATTATACAAATATACATACCATACATTCAATTAAATGAATGTTACACCGAAGATGAAATTGTTCTGAAACAAAAGTCAAAATGTGGCGAATATGCTAACTGTAAGAAGAAATCTCAAAGGAGTGAGGCACCCATGTAATCTACTGACCTCTCAACAAATGGATATTCTCAAATATATGACACTCCAGAAACTAAATATCATTAACACATTATCAACTGAAAAGTTGATCTAGAAAGCATATCACAAGCCAAACAACAAGATAAGTAGATATAGAAACTTACAAAGGTCATTGACATTCAAATAAAAGACAGGGATCAAATGAATATTAACTAGTTTTCCCCCCAAACATATTGCAATGCTAAAATCATAAATAATCTAAAGAACTAGAACAACAAGATCATCACAAATTATATAAACTAGTAATTTTTTTTTTATAAAAAAAAACTAAATTATATAAACTAGTTTACAACTCAAACAGTGTCAGGACAAAGAGGAGAGAATGATTCTCCCAATATGTGGACACGAATTTATTAGCAAATGAAATCTAAGAAAATGAATAATGATTGATTTGAAAAATGTACCTGGGATGAAGAGCAAGAGAGATGGATCTGGTTCAAGAATGATAACGATCTGATCTTACCTGAGAATAAAAAATTAGAGAGTTAATCAGCAGATCTAATTTGACAATGAGAAAGTATAGAAGATGATAGTTCAAACTCGAACACCGATTAAGAGAATGAAAAACGTACCTAAGATGAAAAGTCGATCTGGTTCAAGAAAGATATCAATTTTGGATCTGCGATTTGCAAACTCAAGGTTGGAGCTAATAGCGAGAGAGATCGAGTTCGAGTTCAATGAAGAACAACTAGAGCAAAGCCCTTGAGCGACAGAGATCAATGAAGAACAGCTAGAGAGTTCAATTGCGAGTGACAGAGATCGATGAAGCGCAAACCATGGTGTTACTTTGTGGGATATCGGCATTTTTTTTTTTTAACAAATTTTTTTTTTTGTTTTTTTTTTTGTTTTTTTTTTTTTTTTTTTTTTTTTTTTTTTTGAAGTAAAACACAGAAACACGGTTCGCCGTTATGTGCACTAAAAAGTGGCGTTTCCTAAAACACCATTGTATGAACGCCATTATAACCCCATATTCGTGTACTGCATTGTGATACCTCACTTGAAGCTACAGAAATTATTGGAGGACTTTAGAAGTAACCTTGCGCAGCAAAAGAATAAGCATGATTTAGTTCACTTACCCAATAAAGAAAAAATGCTTTAGTCCACTTACCCAATAGATTGGAATAAAAATAAAAATAAAAAAGAAAGAAAATGAGAAATTGAAATTGAGATGTTTCAAAAGAGGGAAAGATACATTTTGATAGAGTAATGCCATATATAAATGGATTTTTCACTATATTATTTTTATCATTAGACACAAAAGTATTGAAATTCACATTAATAAATACAAGTGAAATCCGTGTCTTTGTATTTAGTACTAAGAAAACCAGGTAAGAAATTCATTTACGTATAATATTTTTCATTTTGGTATACAGATGCATAGCTCAAGAGTAGGGGTGAGCAGCGGATATACCGATCCGCCAAAACTGACCGAACCGAACCAATCCGCCACATTTTGGACGGATGCGTGATGATGAGCGGACGGTTGCGGATTGATTTTCTCCAATCCGCCAATTTGGCGGACGGATGGCGGATTTAAGATTTTTTGGCCGCAACCGAACCGCCAAACCGCCAAATCGCGAGCACCTGTAGTAATTTATAAGACTTTGTATTTTCAATTTGTTTAAATATTATGTTTGTGTTTTCAATTGAAAAAGAGTTTAAATATTCTGTTGAAAAAAAGTTTTCAACTTGAATATATTTTTGAATTGAAAAAAATAAACGTATTATTCATTTATATTTTTTAGTTTTTAAATCTAACTCTAAAAATAATAAATAAAAAATATGATATATGCTGGTTGGTTTTTGTTTTCAAAAACATATGTAGATGTAACAATATAGAGACATTCAATCTCTACTACTGCTCTGTTTATGGTTTTGGTGGTTTGAATTGTTATTATATTTTAAGAATCACAGATTGTAATACTTTATAGGGATGAATCATGCTGTGATTGTAATATGTGGATGAAGCATACAGTGATCGTGATATTCTAAAGTTTCAAACTTTCTTTCTTTGGATAAAGCATACAGTGATTGTAATACTTTTTTAAGTCATTGACTGTAATACTTTTTTTTTTCTTTTTTTTTTTAAGGAAGTGCACAAGTTGAATTATGTTGAAAATTTATAAAATTTTAAACCGCCAAACCGATTCGCATCCATCCGCCAAACTGCCAATCCGCTCAATCCACATCCGCCGGATTGGCGGACGGATGCGGATTGATTTTCTTCAATCCGCCAATCTGGCGGACGGATGGCGGATTGGAGGTTTCGTGGCCGCAACCGACCCGCGCCCACCCCTACTCAAGAGGGTATGATACACACCTTTAGCTTTCATGTTGCAAAATTTCTTTCAACTTCCTAGTCTTGGTTCAACCTTTCATTCATGTAAGTATTTTTTATTTAACGCAATTCGCTAATAACACTTCCCATTTCTATTTGATCCGTTGGCGATTCCATTGAACATGCAACCCCAATTCTCATAATAGAAACCATGTAGTCTTTAATCCAACTTCTTGCGTTATGCTCCAATAGGATGGAGAGATTTGCAATCTCCATCACTCAATCAGTCAAAGTATTTTGAACGAAGTTATGAAAATTTAAATGATCTTTAAACATATTGCCGTTTGGCCTCCTATCTGAAAAAATCTCTAGTAAAAGAATTCTAAAATTGAATACATCCTTTAATGTGGAAGTCATGTCACCCATGCCATATTCTGCAAGTTGTTTGCAACAATGATAGAGGGGCCTAATTTTTGTGGCTCAAATGGCTCGAATTTGTCAAAACGACGTCGTTTTGAGTACAAAACAACATCAAAATTGCCAATACGACGTCGTTTTGGCAAATTTGAGCCATTTGAGCCACAGAAATTAGGGTCCTCAAACATTTTCCGTGTGAAAAGTGAGTCTAGTTATAGTTGACATAGCTGTAATCCCAACAGATAAATGTATTTAATAATTTTTTTCAATGCAATCCAACAGTATTTTTAATGCCGTGTCAGACTCAAATCTCCTCTCCATTATCGAATGTATATACAATAATCATATAATTATATCATTATTTTAAAATAAGAAAAAATTTATTACACTTATTGAATCAAATTTTTACAATCAATGAATGATGTAACGGCCATTTAACGGAGAGAATCTCAACACATATTTGATATCTCTCGATAACAATAATTTTTGTTTGTGTGCACGAGTGACCGAGTGAGATTATTGTTGAGAATGATGCAGTTTAATTGTATTTCTCATTTAAGCAAACAGAAATTAAAGTCTCGTTTGTTAACTATACATTTTAGTCAAAAAGTCACTATAAGTTATCACATTATATTTTCTATTTTTTTACATATTTTTTTTAATAAAAAATAAAAAAATTATCAAAATAATATATTTCCAAACGAGTCCAAAGTCTTGGGAAAAGATCTGTCAGAATCAACTCAAAGTGATTCAATTGCAATAAGACGCTGCTCCAGATACAAATATCTTTCCAATTTCCTTTGAATGAAAAATTTGAGCTTGCATTAGGAAAATTAAACTAAGCATTCCCATGGTTTGGTAGATTAGATTGTCAATGATCCTAGACTGTGCTGACAAGTGAAACATATATTCAGAAATTGCTTTGGATTCATCAATATTTTTTTTATTTTTTATTTTGACAAACAAAACAAATTAAACAAATTACGATTATCAAATCAACTTATTTTTATTTTGTGAATGATATATAAGAAAATTTTTATAAAAATAAACGATTTAAATCATTAAAATTAAACCCGAAAAATATGCTATTGTCCAAATCTGAACCGGAGAGCTACTTCCTATAATTAAAATATAAATAATAAATTAAATATATAGGTTATGCGGATTACACATGGACGACCTTAAAGTCTTGGGTCTCTTTAAAAAAGAGACATGGCTTACAATTCTCTTACAAGATAATGGACCATTTGTTGTCTTGTTTTTTGTTTTTCATTTTTGTTTTTGGCAAAATGCGTCCACCCACTTGCTGTCTTGTAAACGTTAGGGAGTTCTTTAATTAATTTTTTTTTTCATGGTCACATTTTGAAAGAGGTACAATAATTGACCAAGAAGAAAACCTAGTGTTAATAAAAAATTGGGTTGGTGTTGATGGACAGAGGTCAATCAACAAATAAATCAAAAATTTATTAAAAAAAAAAGAAAAAAAATTCAGTTTTGTGGTTGTGTTCTATATTTTGAATGGTTCAATGTTTTTGAAATAAATCAATAAAGAAAAATAAATTGAAATTAAATTGAAACAACTAAAATTATTACTGATTACAAGAATCGGAAAACGATTAAAGACTTATTGAATTAAAACTATTCCTAGAGAAGAGAAATTTACTCCTAATTGAACTAGTTTAGATAAAATTGATGTGTTGGTTGATGTTGATTCCTATTTATAGGCTCATATTTCAATTGTTAGATAATTTCTTGCCCACCATGAGCCACGAACTAACAACAGCTTCCACGGATTCACAAACGATACCTCACGTTTCACTTTTTCTTCCTTAGTGCTATGACCCACAATTGATAGAAAAATAATTTATGTTGTCAACACCTAGCTATAGATAGGAAAATTCAAATTATATATACACATTGCACACTCGAACGTCATCATACGTAAATGCCCTAATTCATTCCAAAAAAGAAAAAAGAAAAAAAAAATCATAACAAGGTACAAGAAAAAATAAGTTGATTTGATAATCGTAAAACAATCTTGGTTTAATGCCGGTAAAACAATCATTTTATGAATAACAAAAGTTAATGATTAGGCCTCGTTTGGGAACAGGCTAATTTAGTAACTTTTTTGGTTATTTGGCTAAAATATGAGCTAAAAAAAATTAGTATGTTTGGGATGACTTTTTGATTTTTTACGAAAATATGTGCAAAAAGTAGAGAGAAAAAAGAATCTTTGACTTTTTAGTATGGATTGTTAGCTTTTTGGCTAATTTAGTAACTTTTTGACTTTTTGGCTAAAAATGAGGGTTCCGAAACGAGGCCATTCCTTCAAATACTTAAAACTTGGCTAATTGAAACTACAAGAAAAAAAGAAAAAGAAAAAAAGAAATAGTTATACACAAGGCCATCTCCAATCTTTCATCAAATGTTTCATCAAATTTAAATTTGATGAAAACGGTACTCCAACGTTTCATCAGATTGATATCAAATGAAGGGAGCGCTATATTTTTCTTAAATCAAGAGAGTTTTTATCCTTTCATCAAATTTTGCAGGTAGCTGTTGGTGGACGACCGGCCAGACAATTGGATTTTGGGATGAATTAGGAATTTTGTAAAAAGATTTGATAAAAATTTACTTTTACTGGACAATTGACAAAATGACCGGCCAGATGACTGCCCAAATTGATGAAAACTTACTCTTCATCGTTGGAGTGCATCATATAAGATACAAAATTTTATCAATTTTTTATTTAAATTTAATATAAAATTTGATGAAACGCTGGAAATATTCTAATAAAGTTATCTTTACAATAATTCTTCATAATGATAACTCAATACTTTTTTTTTTCCTCTCTTTTCCATGGAGGTTCCAATCCATCTGCTTGAATTGATTGCTTTTTAATGTTGCAATAAATCAGGCCCTAAAGACACGCTACAGTTGACCCATTCATGCTTCATATAGCAATTTTTCCCCCAAAGGGTCGGGCTTCCTTTCGGTACTCATTTGGATATTATTTGGACTCGTGAAAATTATTATAGGTTCTGTTTCGATAATTCGAACTGTTTATTTTGTAAGATTTTTCGTGTATATCGTCCATAAAAGAAAATTGCAGCTTATTCATTTTATCATGTTTGTTTATGAAAAAATGAATGACAAAAGTATTTTTAAAAATAAATTATCAATTTTTTTAGACAAATATAATAAAATAAAGAAATTACGATTATTCGATTAATCTAATTTTTTTAATGGACGACATACAAGAAAAATCTTATAAAATAAATAATTCAAATTATCAAAATGAGACCCGTAATAAATACTACAAATCCAAATAACACTAGATCATAGACCGGAAGCAAACCCATCCCATTTTTCAATAATATTAGAAACACTAACTAATATGCTAACCTAATCACAATATTAAGTAAGTCTCGGGTCAAGTAATAGGTCCCACATGTGTAAAATTTCTAGCATATAATTATTTTTTATTAGAAGATAGGGACACACTGGTCTTGGTCCACCATCCAATCCCCATCTTGTAAATTTCATCCAGGTCTTTTTCTCTGTTTCAATTAGCTTTCTTTTTCCCTTTTTTTTTTTTTTTTAATTTGAATGTTTCACGTCCGGAATTTTCAGATTATAAATACTATATACCACCCTCATAAAAAAAATCGATTCATCATAAAAAAAAATTAGGCAAAGTTGCTTGTTGAAATCTACACTGCACTTGTGTGGTGGTGCTACTTGTTGTGCAACATCCCTGCTGCCACTTCCATGCCACATCGGGGGATCTAATTTGGGCGTTGATTTGCTAGGTAATTGAGAATACACATGTTTAATTCCTTTTTGCCTTCTTTGTGGATTGTTTTGTGTCTTTGGCTTATGTCTTTTTTGTCACAATTGGGGGCGCTCCAATTATGATTTTTTTCACGTTAAATCGTTGTGTCAATTTGTTATTGATTGTTTGATTGGGATTGGTATTCACTATTTAAAATTGAAACGTAGGTCCCGTTTGGTATAGCTGTTAAAATAAATTATAGATTGTAGCTTAACAGATTATAGATTATGACTTTAATCAGAAGCTATTAATCTGTTTGGTGTAGCTGTTGTATTATAGATTTAAGTTGCTGAGTAATGTTTGTTAAATAAACTGTGAAGTAGATTTTTGAATTAACTTTTATTTTTTATTATTCACTATTTGTCTACATTTCTTATAAATAATAATAATAATAATCTATAGTCTATTTGGATCTTTTTCGATTTTTAAAAAAAATAAAAAAATCTAAGAATATAACCGTAAATTAACATATCCACAGCAGAAGTTAATAGTCAGAAACAAATGGTGAGCGGCTTCTCAGAATCAGCTTTTTTGAGTTAAAATAAGTTGTTAGAATCAGAAACTGTTTGAAATAAGTTTAACCAAACAGTCCAAAACAGTTTTTCCAAAGTTAGAAGCTATAAGTTAGCTCAAAAAAGTCCAAACAAACATCCCCATAATCACGAATTAATATCTCAGGGATTTTGAATTTTTCACAATTCCAATCTTCTTATATTTTCGTCAACACGTATCCAAAGTTGTGCTAAACCTACAAGTTTTATCTTAGTATATCTCGTTTTCTGATCACCTGTCCAATCATAGCAATCAAAATATTGCTCAATTGAAATAAGCCAAATAGAGAACACCATAGGATCATCCCTTCCTTCAAAATCTGGAACTTCGTTGTTATGGCATATAATATATTGTGGCACATAGGATCTCCCACTTTGTAAGAACATATTGGCGAAACCTTAAGCTTTGATATCAAACTAATGCAGGACAAGTATTGGATTTGTAAAACAGAGGCTATTTGACGGCCTCAACAATGTTTACTTTAGGATTTTAAGGGTGATATTAACGGGTAATAGGTAGAGGAAAGAATTAGGGTTGCTTTCGGGATGAATGGATAGGGTTTTGAGGTTGAAAGTACACTTTTAAAGGGTTGTGAATAGTAATCAAATAATAGTAAATTGAAACAAAAAAGAAGAAGATAGGTCTAGACATCACACCTAAATTCCATAGGCATCACACCTAGGGTTTGATTGCATCACACAATTCACAAATAAGTTTCAAAACTCTCAAATTTTTATAAAATATCAATTCCCTTGAATTATAAGCATTACATGACGTTATATAAACTTTAGAGACTTCCTAAAGCAAGTCGAACCAAAAAAGGAAACTATTATAATATCTTAGTCTTCCAAAATTAATTTAAGACAAAATAAGAAATATAAATAAAAACTAATTAAATAACTTGACCATAAGACAATCCATGGGTGACCCACAAAACCCATATTTAGAACTATTACAAATTACCAAAATACCCCTAAGCTTAAAATTTTAGAAAACATAAATATAATTAGAAAATAAAACTCTAATAATACTATAAATATGATTATGAATGATTCCTATCAATTATGTCAATTTCCAAATATCATCACTGCTTTGAATTTACTTTTCCTGAGCTTCTTATGTTCTGTATCAACTTTTCAAAATTCAGTGACTAGCAATGACCATGCTCAAGGCCCAGTTGCAAAGTTCAAGTAGATCAACTGAATTCAGTTCAACTTTCCCCATCCTCAATACAAGAAAATAAATTTACAATATATTCCTATAAAGAACACAATTAATCATAACAATCACTTGTCTCAATTTTTGTTTTTGTTTTTGTTTTTTACTATACTATCAATTTTCTTTTTGTTTTTGTTTTTGTTTTTGTTTTTGTTTTTGTTTTTGTTTTTGTTTTTGTTTTTGTTTTTGTTTTTGTTTTTGTTTTTGTTTTTGTTTCGAAATAATCCATCCAAATCTAGTGAAAACTTGACCTAATTTTACAATTTGAACAACCTAAATCATGCCCAAAAAAACACACACACACACACATCTTCTTACTCACACTATATGTGACAACTCACCCTACAATCAAACATCAATCTTCATCTGCCTTCATTTCAAAATAGTGAACGAAATAGATAAATAAAAAGTTTTAGTTGTATGCTTTAACCATCAAATTTTCTTCAACATTAAATTAAATTAAATTAAAAAATTTATGAACTAAATAGATTAAATTAATAGTCTAACTATGAAATATTTGGAGGGGTTAAATGTGTGTAGTATAGAGTAGGGGTAAAAGATTATTTTTTTAGTGAGTGGGAAGGTGGTTGTAGACACTGACGGAGTGAGCACAAAGGGGAATACTACCTTTTTTGTCTCTGTAGATTTGATTGAGCTCATCAATACCCTTCTTCTCCACCAGCTTCCTCAAATTCCTTTGGTCCCACACTCGAATTCTCAACGAATCAGGGGTTTACCGGCAGTACTTGTACTTCCGCCCCACCGGATCCTATCCTATCCAATGCAATCTCAGCGGCTTCCCTTCCGTTCCAAGTTCCACGAACCTTCCCCATAATCTGCTGATGCCAGGCCAAGCACAGTGGCGGTGGCGGTGGCCGTGGGTCAAATTATTCCAAATTCAAATAATATAAGTGTAAAATCGATATGGACCAAAAAAAATTGAAAAATGGATAATTAGAAAAGATATTTATTTATAAATTTCATTTATTGTCAAGAAATTCTTTTTTATTTATTTATAATTTTTTTTGGAACTAGAAGTGGCAAATGAAAGGGTTTGATCGAGTTATAATGGGTTATGTATTAGGACAATTAAACACAAATTTGTCCATTTACTAAATGAGTCCGAACGAGTTGAGTTGAATTGAATGCAAATTGAACATATCACCCTCGTGTGCATATATGAAGGAGGGGGAAGCCAAAGGGCGGCAGCCGTTTGAATTTTACGCGTGAGAGAGACAGCTGTGGGGCTGCACGGGTCCAATGATGTGAAGCCACGTGGTATCGAAGAGATGGCTCTGTTAGTACGGCTGTACGATCGATGACAAGACTACTGGCGCAATTCAGAAGACCAACCAAATAGGATAGCTCGGTAGTTGCGGTAATCCCAATCACGCTCAGCTCGGATGGGATTAAGGGGCAATTGAGAGGGAGATTTACGTCTGACAAGTACGGTCGAGCTACAATAACGCGAGTTATGACGGACCTTACAAGAGCCGTTTGCTCGGTGCAAAGCGGTTCCCCGTCTCGTCACGCCAGGCCGAGCTACATTTGTTGACCGGAGCATGAAATCATGCGTAAGCTAGACCGAGCTGTGATTCGGCTAGGCGTTCGGTCGGATCCGCAATGGTGCGTCTGGACCAAGCAAAGCATGGCCCGGAATGAATTTGGACCGGGGTGAAGGCCGGCGCGCCTCACGGCCAGTCAGTCCGGAAGGATCGACTTCTTATAGCTCAACCGTATTGATTATGGCTGTGTTTCCTCCCAAGGGATAGGTCGGTTATGACAGCGCGGTAGAGTGTGCCACCTGGAACAATGGTGTGACAGAGGGGAAATTCGCTCCTGGCACGCGTCAATACCGTTTAGTAGTTCTACACATACTGTTTGGAGGTTTTGGCCTTTACACGCGTAAGGTAGTGAGGGGCGAGCACTGCCACCTGTCTAGGGAAGGACAGCAGAGGTAGTGCGCGCACAATCTTGAGGCTGCATGGCCAGCCTAGAAATATGGAGGAAGAGGGACGTTGGAGGTAAGCGAATTCATCCTATCAAAAACTCTCTCTCTGATAGCCTTCTCCTTTAGCTAGTGGTCTGACTTGATCGTCGGAGGGTCTTTCCAGCACACCACCGCCGGGCAGCTCACCATTTTTGTGTTGCAGAGATAGACGCCATTACAAGAAGCTTGACGACCAAGGAGTACGGAGAACAGAGGATATTTCGCCCCCGTACAGTAATCATTTTTTTACCGACCCGCAACCAACTTGCGTGAAGCCGTATAAACAAACGGGTCCGGGGGAATTACCCAAATATGACCGACTAGATAAACAAGCGGGCTTAGACCCATTTATTACAGGCGAGTCTGGAAGGATTCCTGGATCCAAATTAGAATTGTCACTTTTATTTGGATTTACAATACCTTTTTATACTATTTTCATACGTATTACACACAATAAGATATATATGTTTTTTAAATTTTGTTATTTCTATTTTGACAGTTTTGGTGATCAAAAATTTTGGAGAAATCAATGAAAACTTTATTTTCTTCCAGTTAGAGATCGTAAAGACAATTTTTCACATTCATCAAGTTCATAATTGATGGACGAAGGTTAGCACTATTTTTATTTATTGTTATAAATCAAGCTTTCAAACTTCTGTTTTTGGACTCGTTGCAAGGTCAATTTGCTAGATGAGTAAACCGGCCATTCCATTTTGAGATTTCAATTTCGATGACTTTAAAATGTTTATAACTCGATTTTGATAGGTTGAATGGATTTTTTTAATTGTAATTTATTGAATCAATCATTTGACAATGAACCATTATATACAATTGAAGGTGAGAAATATCATATTGTCTTTGAACGAGTTAGAAGTCTTATTATCTCAACTAAACACTTCTTTATTTATTTAACTTTTTATTTCGAGATAGATTGATATGATATTATGTATTAGTATGTATACTTATCGGGTGAATCTTAGTCATTATTGTTGTGAATTATGAGATTTAAATATTTTAGATTTGGTGATGTAAACTTTAACATTAGAAGCATGTGATTGTTGTATGATGTGCAATGTATACTGATGATTTTATGATTATTGTATTGCATTTATCATAATGCACACAAGTCAACGGTATGTATACACAATAACAAGCAACTACCAACAATGTGAATATTCGTAGTGTCTCCATAATACCAAAACAAGATGACAACACCAACAATTGATTACTTACAAATCATAATCAGTGTTAATATTCACATTAAAAAATATTCATACTAGCACAAACAACGATGTTATTTTGGTCACATAGTGTGTATATAAAGATGTAAATGTTTACATTAATTCTGTAGTACAAATAAATAGTCACACCCTATTTTAACGTTGAGTATGTATATGGTTCCATGAGAGAATGTTATTTAGTAGCATGCATTTGTAATTAAGGATACATTACACCTTGTACCCCTGCACTTTGAACCAAATCTTACTTTGGCCCCTACATATGAAAGTGCACTTTTGGTTAAATCTCACTTTGGTAAATCTCACTTTGGTCCATACACAGGTCTTAATGTCCCTTTTCTATTACTCCATTGTTTAAACGAGCCGAAAATCCTATTCCTAAGTGTTATGCTCCTTACACTTAGGAATGTCAACTTGATTACATAAACGAGCTAAGTTCGAGTTCAAGTTCGAGCTCAAGCTTGAAAAAAAAAAAAAAACCTTAAATTAATTTATTTAATAGTTAAAAAACTAATTTACTTATTAAGATAAAATATACAAAAAAAAATAAAAAAATTATGAGTAAAATAACCAATAAATTATAAATAGTATCTTATAAACTGTTTGGTCTTTCTCTTTTTTCTTATGGACCCAAAGGTTCTAGTATGAATTATATAAAAGGCCAAGCATAAACGCGCGTATGTTATATGTTGAAGAACAAATATGGGTTTTCTCATAATGTTGAAATTACTAAACATAACAATTCAAAACAAACTCTTAATGTACTTTTTTCAAACGTAGCATTTTAATGTAACACACTAAAAAACTTTTTTTTTTTTTTTTTCCAAACGTAACAACGTAACATTTAAAAACAAAACTCCTTAGTGTACTTTTTCAAATGTAATACTGCAATCAATGTAACAAACAAAAACTCTTTAGTATATTTTTTTTCAAACGTAACACTCCAATGTAACACACTAAAAAATCTCTGAGTATACTTTTCTCAAACGTAACAACGTAAAAAAAACTTCTTAGTGTATTTTTTCTAAATGTAACACTCCAATCAATATAACACACAAAAATTAATTAGTGTACTTTTTCTAAATGTAGTACTAATATAACACTCCAATATAACAATAGAAAATCACATTAGAAATGTAAATTTTCACGCTCAATAACCAACACTTTAGCTACCAATTCTCTCAAAAAGAATTTTCTACACCTTATCTTTTCATTCTCATACCAAAAACAAATCAAAAAATTAAAAAAATGAATCACAAAGGATATTCATTTAAACTCAAATGACACCAAATTAAATAAATACAACTTTCTAAAATAAATAAGACTAATTGGTTTATAAGAAAACTCTTAGGCCTAAATGGATCAATATTTCTCTATATGAGATTTATAAATAAATTTTCCTAAAATATATGAGAATACTTATGTGACGACCGGGTCTTCTTCTCTTCTTCTTTTCTTTCTTCACTTCGTTCTCTTTTCGTTGGATTGAAACGTCCGGAAGTGGTTTCCTAGTTCTTATTTCATTCAGTGTTGAATTTCGGTTGTTCCGAAGGGTGCGCGGGTGAGTTCGGGGTGCTCGGGAACGAAGTTGAATTTTTGGACTGCTGGGCCAGGGCCACACATGCGGGGCCCTAGGCCGCACGTGCTGAATTGGGCCGTGGTGGGAGGGGCCTCTCCAGCGGTGGAGGTTGACACCCAGAAAATTGCATTCTGCCTAAAGCGCACGAGCGGATAAAATGGGCCGCACGAGTGGACAACTGGGCAGTCCGAGCTCTGTTGTTTTATAACTTTTTGGTCTGAAAATATCATTCATTATACACACTTCTCTCTCACTCTAAACCCTATTTCTCTCCCCATTCTCTCTAGAAAACTTCCTCAAGCCTCAAAACACTTTGATTTTGCAAATTTTTGGGTCAAGATCTTCATCATCTTCCTCTAAATCTTGAAGATCCAAGGTTAGGGCTTCACTTGGGTGGTGGAAATCCAAGGTTTTTCTCACCCTTGAGGCTAGGGTTTCATCTCACCATTTATCTACAAGCTTGAGGTAGGAATTTCTTGAGTTAAATATACTAGTTTTGCTATTTGGATGTTGATTTAAAAATGTTCTTGAAGTTTTGTATTAATTTTAGATTTTGGTTCAAAATGTTGAGAGTCTTGAATGTGGGTTTGAAATCTCTATCTTTTTACTATTTCTTGAGGGTGTCCCTTCTATTAAACTCATGAAAGGATGGATTGGTGGAGTTTCCCTTAGAAAATGATGAAGGTTTGTTTCTAATGAAAACCCTAGAAATTGGGGATTTTGGTAAAATGGAAGATATCTTTAAAATTCCTTATTTCTTATGTTAAGAGGATGAATGAGGTAGTGTAAATTTTGTTTTGTGTTTTTACCAAATAATAAACACTTAGATATATGAGCCATGAGAATTATTTTAGCATTGTTACTAAACAACTGAGTAAGCATAGTTAATGAATGGTAAATCATTGTGCACCACAGATTGTGAAAATTATAACATTGAGAGATTTATGTTTGAAAACGTCACATGTGACCTTGAAGAGGCTAAATTGATTAGAATTGTGCATGGTGGGAAATTGTTGTTGTGTGTTGAAGACACATAGTTGTTTTGTGAAATGATGTTGAGGTTAAGAAATGAGAAAGGTAATTGCTTTGTTATTGTTGTTAAGACATTTGAAATTGAAATGTTATGAGTTATGGAAAGATCATGGCATTGTATATTCATTTAACTATTTCTTTTTGCATTGTGAATTTCCATTGAAGATATTTATTTCATGAAAGAAAATGATGTTGTAACAAGAACTATGGAAATGTGGTATGGGGTAAATACATTGTAAGTCCGGATAGGGGGTGTAGTTGAACTTGATAAGTTGGCCTGAGTGTCCTTGGTGAAAGACCAGAAAGCCGCGCGGATAGGTGTCGAGCCTTCCGGTTAATACCGGTAAAAATGACGATTTGGTAGTACTCGTAGAGTCTACTTTCAGACACCAGCCTATGGATTACCAGTGTCGTATTTACTGCCCTTATTGATTAAAATTGGAAGTTTTTGAAATGTGTTGAGATTGCCAACCTTTGTTGAAATGAAAATTTTGAGAAGAGCATGAAAATGAAATTTTCTTTAAAAGAGCATGGCATAGCATGCGTATTTTTTATTTTATTGAGATTTGGCATAATTGTATATACCTTGTTAGAATTCTCTACTATGCTTTATGCTCACCCCTATGGGATTTGGTGCAGGTAAAGATGTGGTGATCCCGCCAAGCTAACGGCGTGGAAATGTTTTGGAGAAGAGTAGTTTAACTCTTATTTTGTTGCGATATTTTTGTAAGCCAAGGGCTAAAGTGTTTGGGTCCGAGAGATTATTTTGTGTAACCAGGCTATTGCCCTGGAAGATGTAAGCCCGTAAGGGCATTTCTTTTATTTTGTTTCATGATTGAAGACTATAAATGTTTCACATGCTATAGATTCAGGTGTTTTCTTATCATTGAATGTATAATTGCATGTGGAACCCTTGTATAAACCATGGATATTTTGATATAGATAATGGAGTATGGTTGTAATTGATGATTGTACGTGGTTGATGTATTATTCATGTTGGGTTTATTTCGGGGCGTTACAACTTATATTAATAATAAATTTCATTAATCAAATATGTAACTTTACACAAATACTAAACATAAATAGTAGAATAATTTAAATTAATGAAAATTTATTTGATATATTATAAAAAAATAAATATTTATTTAAATAAATATTTATTTTTTATATTCATGAACCTTATCGAGCTAAGCTTGAGACTACTTGAGCTCAAACTGTTCATGAATAGTTTAATTTTGCATCACGGATGTGTTAACAATAATAAAGCAAAAAATAAAATGAAAAATTACAATGACCACCCCCGATAAATGTACAAACTATAGATAGCCCCAAGATATTGGAACATTACACCAATTTATGTATATATTTTTATAGCTATTTAACACTTAAGTTGGATGATTATTCAGTAGTTTGGAACACCATTCGCCATGTGCCATTATTTATATAGTGTTTTCAATTAATCACTTGGCTCAAAATTTTACAAGTAAGACATAGTGACTTTTTTGTTAAGTAGTTGAGACATAATACATGACTCACTTAGTATAGATTACAACTTCTTATTTGTCGGAGTAGTATGTAAGTTATGTCATATGATATTTTAGGACTATTTAATAGTTTTCTTTTGCAATCATGGCTCTAAAATGTGATATTGAGATACATAACAATATCAATCATGAAATATCAATGTTAGAAGTATCGACAAATATGTGTTAAAATTGGGTGTCATGATCATGGAATTTTAAAAATCATTAGCGAGATGTAGTAGCCCGTAGAGGGATGTAGCGATTCACCATAGTCAAGGACATATCCAGGATTGGGGAGGTGGGGGGGGGGGGCAAAGTACGTTTAACCTCTAACTAATAAAATTTGAAATTCAATACCAATTTCTGCTAAAATGAAAAAAATGAAAAATGTTTAGAACAAAATATTGAACTATATATTCTTTGTTAACATAGTTGAGTACAAAAAGATGATCATATAATTGAGAATATTTTTTTTCCCATATTCTCTTACAAAAAGTAGTAACTATTTCTACATGCATTTATTTACTAAAATTAGGCATCTTCAATTGAGTTTGACGCTCTTTCATAATATCAAAAGCATGAATGATAGAGTCTACGTTAAAACCTCGAGCAATGCCTTTTTCAATGTACGTAATTCAAAAAAAAATTCCAAATAGTTTAAAAAATTGGGGGGCTACTCTATATAATTTTGAAATTATCTAAAAAAAATTTGGGAATACAAACTCCTATAATTTTAAATTAATTTAAAATTTCTAGTATAATATACGATATTTTTCAAATTTTTGGTGGTGCGGCCACCCCCCTCCCCCCAATCCATCCTTGACCATAATGGTTACTTTATGATACGTAGCAAACTAGCCGATACACTCACCAAATCTAATCCTACTGGTGCTTTGGGATAATTTTTTAGAATCATAACTCAATTCTCTTTTTTTTTTTTTTCTTTCTCTTATCCATGGAGATTTCAACCCATCTGCTTGAATTGATTGCTTTTTAATATTGCAATAAATCAGGACCCAAAGACATGGCTCATATAGCAATTTTTTCCCCAAAGGTTGGGCTTACTTCCTGGCCTCATTTGGATATTATTCGGGCATATGGGATCTATTATAGGTCTTATTTCGATAATTCGAACCGTTTATTTTGTAAGATCCTTCGCATATATCGTTAATGAAAGAAAATTAATTCAATTTGATAATTGCAGCTTATTCATTTTATCATGTTTGTTTATAAAAAAATGAACGGCAAATATATTTTTAAAAATAGATTATCAATTTTTTTTAGACAAATACAATAAAATAAAGAAATTATGATTATTCGATCAATTTAATTTTTTTTATGGACGATATACACGAAAAACCCTACAAAATGAATAATTTAGATCATCGAAACTAGATCAGTGGTGGATCTCATAAGTCCAAATAACACTCTTTAGTCCAAATCTGGAGTCAAACCCAACCCATTTTTCAATATTATCAGGAACACTAACTAGTATACTGAGACACAAAAAATTATTACACAAGTCTGCCTCATATCCTACGTGTATGCCGTTATAATACTATTAGTTATATACCCACTACTTCCTATTTTTTCTCTTGTATATTACATTAAGCAACCACTATCATCTTATAGACACGCAGCTTAATTAGAATTTTTGAAAGTAATGGTCCCACATGTGTAAAATTTCAAGCATATAATTAATTTTTCTTTGAAGATATGGACACACTAGTCTTGGTCCTCCACCATCCTATTGCCGTCTTGTAAATTTCATCCAGGTCTTTTTCTCTGTTTCAACTAGAATTCTTTTTCTTTTTTTAAAATTTGAATGGTTCACATTCGGAATTTTCAGATTATAAATCGTATATACCACCCTTATAAAAAAAAAGAAGAAAAAAAATCGATCTCCCATCAAGTCTAGTTTCTCACCTCTTATTTATCAATCACTTCCACATTATCTTCATAAGCTATTCAAACTTGATCTAAATACTCTAGAAGCTACTTTACTCATTTTTAATTGATTTTGAGTTAGACGTTTGAACATCATCTTCAAAACTCATTTCCACTGCAAAATGTATTTTTAGAAATTACGATAACCAACTGACGAATTTGTATATCTCACAAGGAGAGGTCAGTCGTTCGAATCTTTCTGCTTGTGTGTGAGTGATATTGTGCGTATATTTATTGAGGCTTTCTTATTCTATTTTGAGAGGTTTTTTTGTACTTACTAAATATTTCGTGTTTGATAGACTTTCTTGTAATGATAATTTATTGTATTGAATTTTATTGTAATATCATATATGAATAAAATAATGAGTGATTCTATTTACATACTACTAATACTCTTAGTACACACTATTAATAGATTAAATTTATATCTTAATAATATCCTCCAATGAAATGACCATTGAGGACAACATAGGGTGTATTCTATCCATTTAAAAATTTCATATTTAAAAATACAAAATACTCTTCACATACCATCATCGTTATAGGGTTTAGGGTTTTAACATATAAACATTGTATTTTTTCATTATCTTCACCGTTAACATACATTCATGATATCATTCATTATCAATTAGCTCACTTCATTTTCTTCTCCGGTATACTTTTTTTTTTTTTTTCAAACTCAAAACATTATTGCCTTTGAAGAGTTAGGGTTTAAGAACATTGAAATTAATTAGTTTTGAAGATTTGCACACTATGGATGACACTGAGATGGTTGGTTTTAATATAAACATTGAAAATGTTGATTTGAATATTAAAAATGTTAGTTTATAATTTAACTTTTTGATTTTTTATTTATCTCGTTAATATGTTCGGAAGATAAGTTTGTTCGTCGTGTTCGGATAACTAGAGTTGAACTGTTACACAATGTTCGATTATTTATATTTGAACAAAATAATTTTGTTTAGATTATTACCAATATTAAATATTCATACATAAAAAATTAAACAATTTATAGTTAGTTTGATTAAAATAAATTAAACTTTTATTCGTTGTTCAGATATAAATTTTTGAACGTATTAAATTTGTTCAATTTTGTATTCACAAACATGACTAATTTGATAAATTTGTTAATTTTTTTACAAAATTCTATACCCACTCAATGTAGCAATGTATCAATATGGAAATTGAAACACTTTATCGGCGATCTAAAATGACAAGACGACGAGATGAGACACGGCGAGAATTCAAGACCAACTATGGAGATTAACACGGGCGAAGATGGAGGTCGAATGAAACCTCTGCCAATGATAGGATCAAGATCGACGAAGATGGTCTCTGTTATAAAGATTATGGGATTTTTGTTGTGTGTAGTGGTGAAAATGAAGAATTTTTAGTGTGTGTAATGGTGTATATTCAAATAGTTAATAGTGTGTTAATATAGGGTTAGTTATGGAAAATTAAGCTGTGAACTAAGATATTTTTAAATTCTAAAATTTATTTTTATGTGTGTATTAAGTAATAATATGTACTAAAAATATTAGTGGTATGTAAATAGAATCACCCTAAAATAGTGGAGCGCAAATTAGGATGCTAAAGACATGTTCAATTTTTTTTTTTTTTTTTTTGATCGAAAGAAATTTCTGTTAAAGTGAAGATTGCCAAACGGCACTTACAAGGAAATCATCAACAAGCTTACACCAATCTAAGGAAAAACCTTGTGTAAAACAAAGGAAGATCCCCAAATAAAGCACCAAAGAAAAGCTATGGATAGATCTAGACATAACAATTATATTGCAAAACAAAGGTCGATCATAAAAGCCTGACACTAGAATAAGTGTAAGAAAAATACATAAACTATATCTAAACTGTGTGGGTAAGCTATGAACACACCAAACCAAAAACAAAACACAAACCCTCAAAACCCATAACTCCAGGCAGTGGTGGCGATGGAGCCGCCAGTGGAAGGCGGTGGAACAAGATGATGGCAGCAAATTTCAGGGAGAGGCAGTAGATTCGGTGGAAAGAGGAGGTGAACAGGTGGTGCTGGTGGCCGAAACAGGAGGTGCAGAAACGTAGAGGTGACACCGGCGTGGGTCGGAGGAGATGAGAGGCGGCGGATCCGTGGAGGCCACTGGAGTTAAAGCAAAGGGAGA
This sequence comes from Camellia sinensis, assembly GCF_004153795.1. Classification (NCBI taxonomy): domain Eukaryota; kingdom Viridiplantae; phylum Streptophyta; class Magnoliopsida; order Ericales; family Theaceae; genus Camellia; species Camellia sinensis. The sequence goes on along the minus strand of NW_021025777.1, from coordinate 3,003,926 downwards.
TAAACACCTCACAAAGGAGGGAGTGGGTGGAAAGCCCAAAGCTTCCAAGTTATTGAGTAGAAAGCATAGAAAAGAAGAGAGAGAGAGAGAGAGAGGGGTAGGAAGAGGGGAGAGGAGGCCAGAGGCTGCCCGAAAACCCCATCCCCCACCCCAGTTGCCGCTTACACCTAAACCTTGAGGAGAGAAAAGTGTAGAGAGAAAAGCTCTCAAATTAGAGCGAAATCCCTATATATATCATATTCACATGCACAATTAAGCCATTGATGATACTGGTCTTGGGCCAATCTGAACATTAATTTTCATCCTATTACCATCTTTTGACCTTCACCCAAGTATTCGATTGGTGTGGCTTTTTTTTTTTTTTTTTTTTAGGTGAATACGAAAATTGAGGCTCACATGGGGTTGATTTGGGTCATTAATTTTTAGGTTGCATTTGTTTGAACGTAAAATATTATATAAAAAAATATTTTTTTTATAAATTGATTTTGTGTGGGTGATTTTCTGACCACACTGCCCGCTTAGTAACCAGCTGGAGAGCACCGACAGAATAGATGGCACCTGGCTGACCTGCAACAGAAAGAGAAGACTCCGGCGGTGGTTCGTCCACCCAGGGGCACTCCGACGATCAAGTCAGTATATCTCTCAAAGATACATCAAGTACTAAACTCACAAGCTTGAGTATCAAAAGCATACCTTAGACCCATGGGGGTGCCTCTTTTTTATAGCCAATACAATCTTAGTCCCAATAGGAGCCAGGCCCTAATGGACTTAGGATTACTGCTAATCTGGGACTCCCAGTGGGATTAGGATAAACTCTCTAAGAGTCTTATCTTTACCCAAACTGAAGTCTTCTCTCAATCTAGGACTCTTGTCCATATCCAGGTTGAGTTCCCTCTTCATTCTAGGACTCTTGTCCCTTATCCGCTTATCTCGGATTCCGATATCTTCGGAGGCTACCTCGGCCTAGCCGAGATGACCTCGGCACAACGACCAAGACACGTGGCACCTCGGCTGACACGTCGGCGTCACCTTGCCACGTGTTGGTACTTAGAAAATATATCCCCACAGAAACCAAACAAGCTGGAATTGCAGGAAACACATGCACTTCGATTGGGGATTTGTCACAACAGAACTTCATTTTTTTTTTTGGAGAGGATGGGGCGGGTTAGAAGTGGGCATGGTTTGATTTGTGAGTAAAGATCTACAATTTTATGAAATTTGAAACCAAATTGAACTATGAAAAACTTGGGAAAGCAATCCAAATAGAACCATCAAAATGTATAACAATTCGGTTTGGAACTATATTTTTTATAAATGTTGTCGTCATTCATAATATGATCACAACTTGATCAAATATCAAGTAATTGTTAGAATTATGGTTTTTTATAGGCTTAATTTGGGTCAACTTTGAGCCCAAATTTGAGTGGGGTCCACATGTCTTTTGAGGTAAGTCCAAAGAGGTAACGTGTTCCTTACCGCATGGCAAGTTACACGGTGAAGACAGTTCGTCAAAACCATTTATGAGTGAATAAGAAGTTGACGTCGTTTTCGGATTCGTGAAATTGACAATTAAAGAGTTAAATGTGGGTTTCTTTGAAATGGTTGTCCCACATTGAAACTTGAAAAGAGCTTTTGTGAGTATGTAAACTCTAAGTGGACAAACTTGGGTTGGACCCCAAGGGGGCATTCCAAGTTTGTAGAAGGGAGGAGTTATGGACAGGTAAAATCAGGAATTGTGCTGCCATGCTTTCCTTTGCCTCTTTACTGTCATTTGCAGATTCTGCAGGAACACCTGCCGACGCAGTTGTAGGTGGCCGACTTGGCAATAATTCCTCTGCCGACAAGCTTCATTTTGATGCCGAGGCCACACACCACTGCCGGTGATAATCCACTCAGCCGGTGGCACTCCCCAGTGTCCAGGATGGCAGTCCTGAGTTCTTGACAGCCTCCAGGAGGAGTTGAATGGAAGGAAACAGAGGAGGCCTATGCATGCGGCGCGTTTCCCGAGGCAGTTTATCGTTTTCTTAGCTTAATTAATTTTGTTAATTAAATTAATTAATTGTTAATATTTAATAGCTTGCAAGTTAATTAATTTGTAATATTTATTCGTCCCCGAGTGAGGGCAAAACCTGTAATAAGTGGCCTGAGGTTGTGTATGTCTTTTCCAACCTCAACGTCTTTCTTCCCTTTTATTACCTACTTATGATTGGAGATTAGGGCACGTTCAATTTGCATTACCTTATGCTATGCATGTGTGCATCCATGCATTTGTATTGCATGCATTAGGCTCGGCTACATCACGCTAACTCATTTGTACTTTCAATTCACAAATTTGAATTGTTGGTAGTTGATCAATCATATACCCATGCTTAGTTACCCGAGCCTATCTAATTGCATCCGTGTATGTGTTGCATTAGGCAATTTAACCATGACTAGGACACGCATGTTTGCAACTAGTTTACTGTTTTGGCACGGAGTACCAATGTAAGTATTTCGCTTTAGCATCTCCATGCGTATAAATGTTAACATGACAGTAGCTTGCCATGCGGCTAACATGCTTATGTGTTTAAACTGTTTGAATGCCTGTGGGTGAAGGTATTGGATTGGTTTGAGTTGGAAAACTCATTTTGAAATCCGTGTTTTAGGCCTTACTTGCGAGTAGCAAATCCAAAGCATTATTCAAACAAACGGATATGCAATGTTTTCTTTCCAAATTAAGGCAATCTAGTCCATACTTGTTTGCTGCGCGCATGACATGAGTTAAATTTCTAGGATAATGAATGGAATAAACACATAACGTTTTCAAAATCGGATATCATGGTTAGTAGAGGCCGGTCTTCGGACCGGGCAAAGGGGGAGTGCTCATAGCTGCACCTTCCCGATTCGTACCCAAGCTCCCGAGCCGAGACAAACTCCGTGATGATGGACATGTGGCCTTCGGCACCGAGTCAGGGTTTTCCTAAATTTCCCATTTTAAAAAATATTTAGGTGGCGACTCTGTATCTTGGCAAAGCAGTCCATGTTGGCACTACTTTTCAAAAAATCTGTTTCTCAAAAACGATTTGCCGGATTTAGACTCTTTGGTTCAGATTTAAAACCGTGACAATTTGAGAGTCCGAGCTATAGTGACCCACAAAATGAACAGAACGGGACTCACCCTCCCGGGGCGTTCTGGGGACGTCTACAGTCGACGAGTTTGAATCTCGAGCAGAGGGGGCACAGATGAACAAACAGTATAGTTCCATCACTCAGGAATGCCGAGTAATAGAACCCTAGGGGCAGTTGTTGGGGGAAGATATTTTCTGAGTACCAACACGTGGCAAGGTGACGCGACGTGTTAGCCGAGGTGTCACGTGTCCGGGTCGTTGACGCCGAAGGTGATCTCGCGCAACGGCGAGGTTATCTCCGAAGATATCGGAATCAAAGATAAGCGGATAAAGGACAAGAGTCTAGAATGAAGAGGGAACTTCAACCTGGATATGGACAAAGTCCTAGATGAAGAGAAGACTTCAGTTTTGGGTAAAGATAAGACTCTTAGAGAGGTTTATCCTAATCCCACTGGGAGTCCAGATAGCCAGTAATCCTAAGTCCATTAGGGCCTGCTCCTATGGGACTTAAGATTGTATGGCTATAAAAAAGAGGCACCCCCATGGGGTCTAAGGTATGCTTTTTGATACTCTAAGCTTGTGAGTTAGTACTTGATGTATCTTGAAGAGATATACTGACTTGATCGTCGGAGTGCCCCTTGGGTGTACAACCCACCGCCGGGAGTCATTCTCTTTCTGTTGCAGGTCAGCCAGGTGCCAATCTATTCTGTCAGGTCTGCTCTCCAGGCTGGTTACTAAGCGGGCAGTGTGGTCAGAAAATCACCCACACAAAATCAATTTTATAAAAAAAATATTTTTTATATAATTATTTTACGTTCAAACAAATGCAAACCAAAAAAAATTACTGACCAAATCAACCCCATGTGAGCCTCAATTTTCGTATTCACCTAAAAAAAAAAAAAAAAAAAAAAGCCACACAATCGAATACTTTGGGTGAAGTCAAAAGATGGTAATAGGATGAAAAATTAATGTTTCAGATTGGCCAAGACCAGTATCATCAATGCTTAATTGTGCATGTGAAATGATATTATATAGGGATTTCGCTCTAATTTGAGAGCTTTTTCCTCTACACTTTTCTCTCCTCAAGGTTTTAGTCGTAAGCGGCAACTGGGTGGGGGATGGGGTTTTCGGGCAGCCTCTTGGCCTCCTCTCCCCTCTTTCCTACCCCTCTCTCTCTCTCTCTCTCTTCTTTTCTAATGCCTTTCTACTCAATAACTTGAAGCTTGGGCTTTCCAACCCCACTCCCTCCTTTGTGAGGTTGTTTATCTCCTTTGCTTTAACTCCAGTGGCCTCCACGGATTCGCCGCCTTCATTCTCCTCCCGACCCACGCCGGTGTCACCTCTACGTTTCTGGCAATTCCTGTTTCGGCCACCAGCACCACCTAAGTCACCTCTCTTTCCACCGAATCTACTGCCTTCCCTGAAATTTTGCTGCCATCATCTTGTTCCACCGCCTTCCACTGGCGGCTCCATCGCACCACTGCCTGGAGTTATGGGTTATTGAGGGTTTGGTTTTGTTTTTGGTTTGGTGTTGTTCATAGCTTACCACCACAGTTAGATATAGTTTTATGTATTTCTTACCACTTATTCTAGTGTAGGCTTTATTGATTCGACCTTTGTTTTGAATATTAATTTTATGTCTAGATCTATCCATTAGCTTTTCTTTTGGTGCTTTATTTGGGGATTTCCTTTGTTTTACACAAGGTTTTTCCTTAGGATTGGTGTAAGCTTGTTGATGATTTTCCTTGTAAGTGCCGTTTTGGCAATTCTTCACTTTACAGAAATTTCTTTCGATCAAAAAAAAAAAAAAAAAAAATTGGAACATGTTCTTTTAGCATTCCTAATTTGCGCTCCCACTATTTAGGGTGATTTCTATTTAATACCACTAATATTTTTAGTACATATTATTTACTTAATACACACATAGAAAATAATTTTAGAATTTAAAAAAATATCTAGTTCACAGCTAATTTTCATAACTAACCCTTATTTTAAACACTATTAACATTTGAAATACACCATTACACACACTAAAAATTCTTCATTTTCACGCACTACCACGACAACCAAAAAATCCCATTAATTCTTTAAACAGAGACCATCTTCCGTCGATTTCTTGATCCTATCATGGCCAGAGGTTATTCGACCTCATCTTCGCCCGTTGTAATCTCCATAGTTGGTCTTGAATTCTCGCCGTGTCTCATCTCGTCGGTCTTGTCATTTTAGATCGCCGGATTAAAGAGTGTTTCCCAATTTCCATATTGATACCATCTGCTACAATTTTGAGTGGGTATAGAATTTTGTAAAAAAAATTAACCAAATTTTTATCAAATTAGTCATGTTGTGAATACAAAATTGAACAAATTAATACGTTCAAAAATTTATATCTGAAACAACGAATAAAAGTTTAATTATTTTAATCCAAACTAACTATAAATTGTTTATTTTTATGTATGAATATAATATGGGTAATAATCTAAACAAAATTATTTTGTTCAAATATAAATAATCGAACATTTTTGTAACAGTTCAACTCTTAGTTATCCGAACACGACGAAACAAACTTATCTTCCAACATATTAACGAGATAAATAAAAAAATCAAAAAAGTTAAATTATAAACTAACATTTTAATATTCAATATCAACATATTTCAATGTTATATTAAAACCAACCATCTCAGTGTCATGCCATTAGTGTTGCAAATCTTCAAAACTAATTAATTTCAATGTTTCTTAAACCCTAACTCTTCAAAGGGCAATATGTTTTGAGTTTGAAAAAAAAAAAAGAAGTTATACGGAGAAGAAAATGAAGTGAGCTATGATAATGAAGATTATCATGAATGTATGTTTAACGGTTGAAGATAATGAAAAAAATACAATGTTATATGTTTAAAAACCCTTAAAACCCTATAACGATGATGGTATTGAAATGTATTTTTGTATTTTTAAATTATGAAATTTTAATGGATAGAATATCACCCTTATGTGCCTCAATGGTCATTTCATTGGAGGATATTATTAAGATATAAATTTAATCTATTAATAGTGTTACTAAGAGTATTAGTAGTATGAAATAGAATCACTCATTGATTTTATTCATATATGATATTACAATAAAATTCAATACAATAAATTATTCATACAAGGAAAGTCATCAAACACGAAAATATTTTAGAAGCTTAAAAAAAAACCTCTCAAAATAGGAATAAGAAGCCTCAATAAATATACGCCACAATTATCACTCACACACAGCAGAAAGATTCGAACGGACTACCTCTCCTTGTGAGATATAAAATTCGCAGTTGGTATCTTAATTTCTAAAATACATTTTGCAGTGGAATGAGTTTGAAGATGATGTCAAACGGTCTAACTCAAATCAATTAAAATGAGTAAAGTAGCTTCTTAGAGTATTTAGATCAGTTTTGAATAGCTTATGAAGATAATTGGAAGTGATTGATAATAAAGTAGAGAAACTAGACTTGATGGAGAACCGAATTTTTTTTTTTTTTTTTTTTTTTTGAAAAGGGTGGTATATACGATTTATAATCTGAAAATTCCAAGTGAACCATCAAATTTAAAAAAGAAAAAGAAAAAGAATTCTAGTTGAAACAGAGAAAAAAGACCTGGATGAAATTTACAAGGACGGCAATAGGATGGTGGAGGACCAAGACTGAGTGTGTCCATATCTTCAAAGAAAAATTAATTATATTGCTTTGAATTTTACACATGTGGGACATTACTTTCAAAATATTCTAATTAAGCTGCGTTGTCTATAAGATGATAGTGGTTGCTTAATGTAATATACAAGAGAAAATAGAATGTGGGTATATAACTAATAGTATTTATAACGCCATACACGTAGGATATTGAGGCAGACTTGTTAATAATTTTTTGTGTCTCAGTATACTAGTTTATGTTCCTGATATATTGAAAATGGGTGGGTTTGGACTCCAGATTTGGACTAAAGAGTGTTATTTGGATTATGAGATCCCACCACTGATCTAGTTTCGATGATCTAAATTATTCATTTTGTAGGCGTTTTTCGTGTATATCGTCCATAAAAAAAAATTAAATTGATCGAATAATCATAATTCTTTATTTTATTGATTGTCTAAAAAAATTGATAATCTATTTTTTTAAAAAAATATATTTGCCGTTTCATTTTTTTTATAAACAAACATTTGATTAAAAATGAATAAGCTGCAATATCAAATTGAATTAATTTTCTTTCATTAACGATATATGCGAGGATCTTACAAAAATAAACGGTCGAATTATCGAAATAAGACCTATAATAGATCCCATAGCCCGAATTAATATTCCAAAATGAGGGCCCAGGAAGAAGCCCAACCTTTGGGGAAAAAATTGTATATGGAGCCATGTCTTGGGTCCTGAATTTATTGCCAATATTAAAAAAGCAATCAATTCAAGCAGATGGTTGAAATCTCCATGGATAATAGAAAAAAAAAAAAAAAAAAAAAAAAAAGTATTGAGTATCATTTCTAAAAAATATTCACAAGACCAACCACCGTAGGATTAGATTTGGGAGTGTATCGGCTAGGTTTGACTACGTATCATAAGTAACCATTCATGGTCAAGATGGATTGGGGGGAGGGGGTGGCCGCACCACCAAAAAATTTGAAAATATCTATATTATACTTAGAAATTTTTTAAATTAAATTTTAAAATTATAGGAGTTTGTATTCCCAAATTTTTTTAGATTTTAATTTCAAAAATTTATATAGGTAGCCCCCCAATTTTTAGACTATTTGGGAATTTTTTTGAATTAACGACATTGAAAAAGGCATTGGCTCGCAGGTTTTAACGTTAGCTCTATTCATTCATGCTTTGATATTATGAAAAGAGCCGTCAAACTCATTTTGAAGATGCTAATTTTTAGTAAATAAAATGCATGTAGAAATAGTTACTACTTTTTGTAAGAGAATTATGGGAAAAAAAAATTTCTCAATTATATGATCATCTTTTGTACTCACTTATGTTAACAAAGAATATATAGTTCAATATTTGTTCTAAACTTTTCATTTTTTCATTTTTAGCAGGAAATTGGTATTGAATTTCAAATTTTATTAGGTAAGGTTAATGTACTTTGCCCCCCCCCCTCCAATCCTGGATATGTCCTTGACTTGTGAATCGCTACATCCCTCTACGGGCTACTACCATCTCGCTAATGATTTTTAAAATTCCGATGATCATGGACACCCAATTTTAACACATATTTGTCGATACTTCTAACATTGAATATTTCATGATTGCATATTGTTATGTTATCTCAATATCACATTTTAGAGCATGATTGCAAAAGAAAACTATTAAATAGTTCCTAAAATTAATATATGACCATAACTTACATACTACTCCGACAAATAAGAATTTGTAATCTATACAAGTGAGTCAGTATTAGTCTAACTACTTAACAAAAAAAGTCACTATGTCTTACTTTGTAAAATTTTGAGCCAAGTGATTAATTGAAAACCACTTATATAAATTAATGGCACATGGCGAATGGTTTCCAAACTACTGAATACATCATCCAACTTAAGTTTAAATAGCTAATAAAAATTATATACATAAATTGGTGTAATGTTTCCATATCTTGGGGCTATCTAATTTGTACATTATCGGGGTGGGTCATTGTAATTTTTCATTTTTATTTTTTGCTTATATTGTTAACACATCCGTTTGATGCAAAATTAGAACTATTCAATGAAACAGTTTGAGCTCAAGTAGTCCAAGCTTAGCTCGATAAGGTTCAAATGAATATAAAAAATAAATATTTTATTTTAAATTAAAATATTTATTTTTATAATATATCAAATTAAATTTTCATTAATTTAAATTATTCTACATATGTTTAGTATTTGTGTAAAGCTACATTATTTGATTTAATGAAATTTATTATTAATATAATTGTAACGCCCCGAAATAAACCCAACATGAATAATACATCAACCACGTACAATCATCAATTACAACCATACTTCCATTATTATATTCAAAATATCCATGGATATACAAGCGGTTCCACATGCAATTATGACATTCAATGATAAGAAAAACACCTAATCTATAGCATGTGAAACATTTATAGTCTTCAATCATGAAACAAAATAAAAGAATGCCCTTACGGGCTTACATCTTCCAGGGCAATAGCCTGGTTACACAAATAATTCTCGGACCCAAACACTTTGCCTTGGCTTACAAAAATATCGCCAACAAAATAAGAGTTAAACACTTCTCTCAAAACATTTCCACGCCGTTAGCTTGCGGGATCACCACATCTTACCTGCACCAAATCCCATAGGGGTGCAGCATAAAAGCCATAGTAGAGAATTCTAACAAAGGTATATACCAATTAATGCAAATCTCAAT
>NW_021025777.1:2969181-2986365 GCF_004153795.1 Camellia sinensis | reverse complement strand
CTTATCAATGTGAATGTTAACATGTCAATGTGAATATTCACATTGTCAACGGGCGGGGCCGGGCCGGGCCGAGTCGGGCCCGCCCTGGGTTGCTGTCTAGTTTTATACTCTTATCAATGTGAATGTTAACATGTCAATGTGAATATTCACATTGTCAACGGGCGGGGCCGGGCCGGGCCGAGTCGGGCCCGCCCTGGGTTGCTGTCTAGTTTTATACTCTTATCAATGTGAATGTTAACATGTCAATGTGAATATTCACATTGTCAACGGGCGGGGCCGGGCCGGGCCGAGTCGGGCCCGCCCTGGGTTGCTGTCTAGTTTTATACTCTTATCAATGTGAATGTTAACATGTCAATGTGAATATTCACATTGTCAACGGGCGGGGCCGGGCCGGGCCGAGTCGGGCCCGCCCTGGGTTGCTGTCTAGTTTTATACTCTTATCAATGTGAATGTTAACATGTCAATGTGAATATTCACATTGTCAACGGGCGGGGCCGGGCCGGGCCGAGTCGGGCCCGCCCTGGGTTGCTGTCTAGTTTTATACTCTTATCAATGTGAATGTTAACATGTCAATGTGAATATTCACATTGTCAACGGGCGGGGCCGGGCCGGGCCGAGTCGGGCCCGCCCTGGGTTGCTGTCTAGTTTTATACTCTTATCAATGTGAATGTTAACATGTCAATGTGAATATTCACATTGTCAACGGGCGGGGCCGGGCCGGGCCGAGTCGGGCCCGCCCTGGGTTGCTGTCTAGTTTTATACTCTTATCAATGTGAATGTTAACATGTCAATGTGAATATTCACATTGTCAACGGGCGGGGCCGGGCCGGGCCGAGTCGGGCCCGCCCTGGGTTGCTGTCTAGTTTTATACTCTTATCAATGTGAATGTTAACATGTCAATGTGAATATTCACATTGTCAACGGGCGGGGCCGGGCCGGGCCGAGTCGGGCCCGCCCTGGGTTGCTGTCTAGTTTTATACTCTTATCAATGTGAATGTTAACATGTCAATGTGAATATTCACATTGTCAACGGGCGGGGCCGGGCCGGGCCGAGTCGGGCCCGCCCTGGGTTGCTGTCTAGTTTTATACTCTTATCAATGTGAATGTTAACATGTCAATGTGAATATTCACATTGTCAACGGGCGGGGCCGGGCCGGGCCGAGTCGGGCCCGCCCTGGGTTGCTGTCTAGTTTTATACTCTTATCAATGTGAATGTTATCATGTCATTGTGAATATTCACATTGTCAACGGGCCGGACCGGGCCCGCCCCGGGCCGCCCATGGGCCGCGGGCGGGTTTCGCGCCGCCACGGGACGGGGGCCAATTTTACACTCCTATTAATGTGAATTTTAACATGTCAATGTGAATATTCACATTGTCAACGGGTCAGGCCCACCCTGGCTCGCGGGCGGGTTTCGGGCCCATCCATTTTTTTGAATTTTAAAATATGAATGTTCACATCATTAAATTGCTAATCGTTGAAAAAATATTTATAAGGGTATCAAAATTAAATATAAGGGCATAAGTGTCCAAGAAAATAGTGTAAATCAAGAAAATGGACTTTATGGAATAAAACTATACATACATGGGACTAAATGGGTTAAAAAATTTCTTCATGGACTTCTTGGGTTAAAACACTTCTAAATTGGACTTATCAATAAAAATCTATTTTTATTTTATCAATTTAAATTTTCATCTTTTAATTTTTTTTTCAATCTAAATCAAATGTTAATTGTTGTTAAGTGAACCTGATGAAAAAAATAATATTTTAATCATTAAAGTTAATGGAAAGAAATATTTTAGACATTTTATGTACACTTATATTAAATTTTATGACTAAAATACAACTTTTTTCTTCAATTTTACTGAACGAAAATAAACAAATGGTGTAAATTAAAAATAATTCAAAAAATTAGAATTTAATTTAACAATATTAAAAACTCAGAGTTTATTTCGTTATAATGATCAATCTGTTTTAATAATTTCTTCTAGATTATTTATATAAAAATTCAAGTTGATCAAATTCATCATAATTCAAATAGTGTTGAGTATAGAATTAATATAATTAAAAGGACATAAGTGAATTTTTAAAGAATAATTCGGAAAAATAAATACGTTTTGTTTAGTTTTTGAAATGAGTTTTGAGTTATTTTTTGAAAGGTAAGTTGTTGAAAAGAGTTTTGAAAGTTGAAAATTTGTTTGGTTATCAGTTTTGAAAATAGTTTTAGGATGATTTGTAATTTTTTTTAGTTGAATAGATGAGTATGAGAGAAAATTTGATTGATTGATATGTAAACTGTGAGAGAATAAATGACAGAGGAAAGAGATGAAAGGAGAGAGAAAAAGTAATTGATTGATTTAGCAATAATAAAAAAAAAATAGGGGAGGGCAGAGAGAAAATTAAATTTTGAATTGTATTTTAAAAATTTGTTAACCAAACAAAACTTTTTATATTTTGATCCAAATAATGTTTTAAAAATAAACCAAATATGGGTGGTTATTTAATATTTCCGAAGTATGGACACGTGATGCTCAATAAAGTTTTGATTGGTAGAGAGACACAAGGGCCCACGATTTATGTTGGAGATGGGGAAACAACATGAGACTAAATAATTGAAGATTGATTTAAAGTAGGGACACGTAATGCTCGAGGAGTATTGAATAATTTCCCACCAAATATTACATAAAATTTTCTCCGTTACGATTGCTTCCAAAACTGCTATAAATCCGACCCAAAAACACGCTACAATTGATGGTACATAGCTTCCACCAACAATGATTCATCCCCCTTTTCCCCTCACCCCCTTTGACCCCCTCTCTCTCTCATTGGTTACATTTTCTTTTTCTTTTTCTTTTTTTTCCTGCTCCTCCAATCACCACCTGTCACGTGGCAAAAGGGGGTGAGGGGGTGACCCCCAAAAGGGGGTCCCAAGCATTATTCTAGCTTCCACCACCATCATGATTATCAATATTCATTTCCATCCTATTGCGATTACTCGATCAACATCCATTACGATTGCTACCTTGACGAAATAATCAACATTCAGTTCTCGATCAAATCAGAGGCAGACCTAAAATTTTCTCTATTATGATTGCTTCCACCACCATCAGCATTAATTTCCATCCTATTGCCGTATTGTAACCTTCACTCCAAGTCTTTCAGTGTCTGTCTCAACCAACTTTTTTCCTTTAACGGCTCACATTTTAAGAAGATAAAAATAATATTAACTAATAAAATTTAAAAATCCTAGGAAATTTCATATTATAATATTATATACTATCTTGATGAAATAATCGATTCATCCATTACAAAAAAAAAATCATGTCAAAGTGGCTTGCTCTGCTCTGCACTGCCCTTGTGTGGTGTTGCTATTTTTGCAGTATCCCTGCTGCCACTTCTATGGCAAATAATGCGACAGATAGAGCTGCATTAGTGGCCTTCAAGGCTGCAATTGTTCAAGACCCATTTGGTGCCCTCACTTCCTGGAATCATTCACTCCACTATTGCCACTGGAATGGTATTTTGTGTAGTCGTCGACATCCTGATAGAGTCATTGGGATAACTCTAAGGTCGCAAGGCCTGGTTGGATCACTCTCACCTCATGTCGGAAACCTCTCCTTTCTCAAAAGTATCATTCTTCAAAACAATAGCTTCCATGGCCCAATCCCACAGGAGATGGGCCGCTTGTTTCGGCTACAAAGAATAGTATTCTGCAACAATTTGTTTGGCGGTGGAATACCCAACAACCTCTCTCGCTGCTTAAAACTTGAACGGCTGAAGTTGATCGACAACAAGCTAACCGGAAACATCCCAGCTGAGTTGGGCTCTTTGTCAATGCTTGGAAGTTTTCGCTTGAGTAAAAACAAGCTTTCAGGAACCATCCCTCCTTTCATTGGAAACCTCTCATCTCTTTTCCAAATCTCTTTAGCGGAATGCAATTTGCATGGGAAGATTCCGGGGGAAATTGCTAGGCTTCGGCACCTGATATATGTCCAGTTATCGATGAATAACCTATCAGGCAAGGTTCCATCTGGCCTTTACAATATCTCCACCATCATTTATTTATCAGTAGTTGTTAACCAACTTGAAGGAAATATTCCTCCTGATATAGGCACCACACTTCCTAATCTCAAGTTTTTTTATCTTTTCGGCAATTTGTTTACTGGAACACTTCCTACCTCACTGTCAAATGCTTCCGAGCTTGAATCAATAGACTTCTCTCAGAATGATTTTAGCGGGACAATGCCAAGAAATCTTGGAAAACTTCTGGGTCTTGGATTTATAAATGTTTATCAAAATCGGTTGCAGGATGACATCACTTTTATTTCGTCTCTAACAAATTGCACTAGTTTACAAGTTATTGAAGCGGGTAACAATCTTTTTAGAGGTTCATTGCCTGACTCCATAGCTAATCTCTCCACATATCTTAACTTGATAAATTTGCAGATAAATCAAATACATGGAATCATTCCATCTGGCATTGGGAACCTCCTTAACCTCACTTGCTTATCTATGGTAGATAATAATCTTGTGGGCCCTATTCCATCCTCCATTGGCAGACTTCAAAATCTGCAATCTCTATACTTAGGCAACAACAAATTCACAGAACTTCCATCTTCGCTTGGTAATTTGACTTCGTTGATTATTCTCACCTTGGAACTAAACAACATCCATGGAAGCATACCTCCAAGTTTGGGCAATTGTCATAGCTTGTTGGAATTATCCCTTTCTCAAAATAATCTCAATGGTTCAATACCCCTTGAAATTATGAGTCTCACCTCCATTTCAAAATTCCTCTGGTTAGATCACAATGCACTAACTGGTTCTCTTCCATTAGAAGTCGGCTCTTTGACAAAACTTGGAGACATGGATGTATCCTATAATAGATTATCAGGACCCATACCAAACACGCTGAGCAATTGTTTGAGCTTGGAATGGCTTCAGTTGGAGGCCAATTCATTTGAAGGAGAGATACCTCAAAGTTTGAGCATGTTGAGGGGCTTAAGAGTATTGGATCTTTCGCGCAACAATTTGTCGGGGCAAATCCCAAGTTATCTAGGTGCGCTTCAACTAGATATGTTGAATTTGTCCTTTAATATGCTACATGGACAAGTTCCCATACAAGGGGTGTTTCGAAATTCAAGTGCAATTTCAATTGTTGGAAATAATGATCTATGTGGAGGTATTGCAAAATTAAACCTTCCTCCTTGTCCATCGTTCAAATCAAGCAACAATAAGCTATCTCACAGGATGAAAGTGATCCTACTGGTGGTTGGTCTTGTGATAATTTTATTTTTGTTTGTTAGCTTCTTCATATTTCTTCAACGGCGTCGTGTTTCAAAAAAGAAGACCTCTAGCACACCATCAATCAAACACCAATTTTTGAGGGTTTCTTATGCAGAGCTTCTCAATGCCACCGATGGATTCTCAGAGGCTAATCTAATTGGTGTTGGGAGCTATGCTTCAGTTTACAAAGGGATTCTTGATCAAGTTCAAATGGTTGTGGCAGTGAAAGTGCTCAATCTTCAGACCAGAGGAGCTTTTAAGAGCTTCATGACAGAATGCAAGGCACTAAGAGCGATAAGGCACCGAAATCTATTGAAAATTTTGAGCGTTTGTTCCAGTGTGGATTTCCATGGTAATGAATTCAAAGCTTTGGTATATGAATTTATGGCCAATGGAAACTTGGGCAATTGGTTGCATCAAGGCGGAGTTGGAGACCATGAGCAGCTGGAGAAACCTAGAAATCTTAAACTAATCCAGAAGCTGGACATTTCCATGGATATTGCCTCTGCGCTTGAGTATCTTCATTGTGGTTGTGAGTCTACAATTATTCATGGTGATCTAAAGCCAAGTAATGTTCTTTTGGATGATGAGATGACAGCCCATATTGGAGATTTCGGGTTGGCAAAAATTATTTCTACCGTTTCAAATGATGTGGCACAAGGTCAAAGCAATTCAACTGCGATAAGGGGAACCATAGGCTATGTTGCTCCAGGTAGAAAATCTTTTCAATTTCCATATAGTAGAAAAACTAAACTTGCAATGGGAAAAATATAATATATATATATACACACACACATGAATACATTTCGGCATAAACGTACAAACCATGGTTTCTACCAAATAGTGAGCAAAAACATAGTTTTAATCATTATTTTTATGCAGATTCCATGCCATCTATGAATGCTCCCAATGTGTGCTTCCACCTCCTCACTGTTAGCAAACCAAGTACTAAGTTTACTTTGTTTAATGTGGTCATGATTAATCTTAGTATAAATATTACCATTGAAGTGTACATCATTTATTGTGGCCATGCTTAAACTTGGTTATGGAAAACTTGTGTTAGTCCTCTGTGCCTGCATTGTGGTTTTTTATTTAACTATTCTTTATGTAATTTTAGTATGATCAAAATAGTCTGTGGTAATATACTATAGTTTGCTACCAAAGCATTTTCTAAAAACTTACTCACTGCGTGGAAACTTGTATAGTTCATTCTGACGGAATATCTCATGCAAGACTAATTTTTGTTTCCTTCAATAGAAAAATACCATCAAACTATGTCATTCTCAATAATTGTCTCACTTAGTCAGTTGCAAACACAAACAAAAATATTGTAACTGAAAGGGGGACAAAATTAAGGACATCAGAGCATTAAAAAGTTTGTTGAGTTTCATTAAAAAAAGTATTGAATACATCTATTGAGATTACAACTATGCTAACTAACTAGACTCATTTTTTACACTAACATTGGAAACAATTTGCAGAGTATGGCATGGGGGACATGGCTTCCACACTGGGCGATGTATACAGTTTTGGGATTCTTTTACTGGAGATGTTTACAGGTAAGAAACCAACTGACGATATGTTTAAGGATCATCTAAATCTTCATAACTTCGTTAAGAATGCATGGCCTGATCGAGTGATGGAGATTGTGGATCCTTGCATCCTATTGGAGCATAACACAAGAAGGTGGATTAAAGACTGCATGGTTTTGATTCTACGAATTGGGGTTGCATGTTCAATGGAATCGCCAAGAGATCGAATGGAAATGGGGAGTGTTATTAGTGAATTGCATAAGATCAAAAATACTTACATGAATGAAGAGTGAACCAAAACTAGGAAGTTGGGAGAGGTTTTGCAACATGAAAACCAAAGGTGTGTAGCGTACCCTCTTGACCTATGCATATGCATACTGAAATAGAAAATGCTATACTCAAAACAATTTTTTTTATTGAAATTTCTTAGCACTAGACACAGAGATATGAATTCTGCTTATATTTATTAATATGGTCCTTACTAAATTTTTGACTAGTGGTAAGAAAATCTGATGAGAAATTTGTGTATGTATAACATTACTCTACCAAAATACATCTTTCTCTATATTGAAGCATCTCATTTTCTCATTTTCTTTTTCTTTTTTTATTTTAATCAATTCATGTAGCAAATATGAGTTAGTAGATTAAAGGGTTTTTTTTTTTTGGAGGAAGGGTAAGTGAACTAAATCATGTTTATTTTTTTGTTGATCAAGGTTACTTCCAAGGTCCTCCATAAATGGTTTCCTCAACAATATGCTACTTCAACAGCCAGTAGAATACAAGTGGTATCTTTATGTTATTGTTGCCTTAGCAATCTTTAATCTATTGCTTGATAAGTAACTGTCACTTTCCTTCTTTGGTAAGATTGTACTATATCAAACACATGTTCATGTGGGATGTTATTGTTACAATGGTTGAGAGAAATATGTACCTATTGTATATTTGAACCAAGGTACAAGGACTCCTATATATAGGAGAGTATTTGTAGCTTGCTTTTCGTGCTCCTTGGAAGGGTTTAGTCTTCTCGGATACAATAGCCCTACAGTTCGGACTCCCATGGTTATGAATTTGGTTTCACGAGTGCAATGTAAAATAGATAAACACAAATGAGTCCAAATCTGACAAATCTTTGGAAAATCGATTTACAATGAAAAATGCTAAAAAATGGACTGTATTGTCAGATTTCAGAGTCGCCATCTAAATATTTTTGGAAAATTTAGGAAACCCGTGACTCGTGCCAAAGGCCACTTGTCCGTCATAATCAAAGTGTTTCGGCTTAGGAACTTAGGTATGAGAGGGGAAGGTTATGAATGGAGCACCCCACTCACCCGATCAAAGATCGACCTCTATTGATCATGATGTGATTTTTATAGACAGTATATGCTCATGGTTTGATTATTATGCTATCTTTACTATGTGAGGCACACAAGTATAGACTATTCCACTCACTTTGGAACGCTTTGATTTCATGTTTATTTTGAAAAGTGTTTTTTGAATATGTGCTACTTAAAAAAGGTGAGCTCATATATACATCAATAAAAAAACATCACAATTTAAGCAAAACAACCTTCATCCACTGGCATTCAAGAGATATATCAAATAAGCACTTAGCCTCATGGTAAATATGCTTGATATGACAACACAAGAATATACATGTAATATGCTAAAACAAAAATGCTCACCTAGTACTCGATCGAGGCAAGCCAAAATAGAAGAAAATAGTTAGAAAAATGCATGCCCTAATATGCAAATGACTAATGTAACACATACAAGAATGCATCTATTCGGTTTGGTTATTAATTGTGACATGTGAATCAATTCAAGGCATGCGATGAAGCACATATTCGAATAAGGAACTTGAAAATGACAATGATCAGTATGATGTGTTAAACCCTTATGCATGCAAAATGAATTGATGCAAGTCATGGAAAATGCTAAGGAATATATGATGTTATACAACCACGGTGAGCATGTAAGTAAAAGGGAGAAAGAAATAGGGGTTGGAAGACATACAAAAATTATTACAAATTTTCCCTCGCGCGGGGAGGGTCTGAATATCCGAATGTCCAAATTAAACTAATTATTACAAATTCGAATAAATGAACTAATGCTAATTTAACCAGCTATTACAAATTGGAATTAAGCTAACTACTTAGTTGCAACACACTAGTATTAAAGTACTAAATTAATGGGGCGGGAGGCAAGGAGCCACAATCGCCCGACCGAGAACATCCTCCCGAAAACCTCTTTGTTTTCTTGCCAGAAACTGTTCTGTTTGCAATCAGAAAATTAATCTGTTTTTGCCCCAGCTTCTTCTTTGTTCTGCCATGAAAAGGACACTGCCTGTATAAAATAAAATGGTTAGCCGGCCTTGGAAAGTGGTTGGTCAACAGAATGGTGGCCGGCCGGCCATTGTTTTTGGGTATTGCTGCTACAGAATTGAAACAGAGCAAAAATAGAGTGTTTCCAGAGGATGTTTATCCTTTCTACCTCTCCTTATCATGAAATTGATCAAGGGAGGAGTAGACTCGATTCATAAACCATCAATTGTTTCAAGGTTGTTGCATGATGATCTATGAACCGATAGGACAAAAGATCAATAAATGGAAATAAAGGGCCAACAATACCTCCTCCCTATTATGGAGTTACCTCAAGGGAAGTGATAGACATTGCTTCTTGAATCG
This sequence comes from Camellia sinensis, assembly GCF_004153795.1. Lineage (NCBI taxonomy): Eukaryota > Viridiplantae > Streptophyta > Magnoliopsida > Ericales > Theaceae > Camellia > Camellia sinensis. The sequence continues at coordinate 2,976,863 of NW_021025777.1, read as the reverse complement.
CTAACATCACTAAAGAATATGTAACGATTCAAGACTCAATGGGTTCAATATAACGTTCAATTGAACCCAACTCAATTTTATTACCCTTTTTTACTTCTTGTAGTCCAATTTTAACCTCTTTTACATTACCTTGCCATTCTTTATTCATTTTTGTCCAAAAGTGATAGCTACGTCCACTAAGGGCAAAGTGATAGAAGTGTCAAACAAAAGGTTGTGCTTAACATGAGAGAGATGTAATGCCTTGGTAATGAACCTCCGAAGAAATTAAATCATTAAACATGGAAATTCTCTTTCTCATGCTTTGAACAACAACCAAGTGTTTGAGACAACTCTTAATCAAAGGAAAAAAGAAATGAGGGAGGTAGCAGAGATGATTAGGCAAAGATGATTATTACAAGTGTGAGTATATGTATGAAAGTTATATAAAGAAAGCTATCAACTCAAATAGATTGGTGTCTATGACGTAAACCACCAAATCTATGAGGACTTACAACAACACAAGCATAGTATTTAAAGCATAAACTAAATAAACATATTAAATAGCCCCCAAAACAAGAAAAACAATGCTGAAAATAGTTTGAAAAACTAGAAAAAGTAAGCAAAAAAAATATAGAGAACAAAGTTAGTAAGCAAGCCTAAGGAAGAGTGGCTAACCCCTCCACTTTTTGGACCTTAAAATCACATGTTTTAGCCTCTGAAAACTCTGAAAAATCAGTAGCTAAAAGTTGAGAAACAAGTGGGAAACACAAGGATAAAAGTTATGGAATAAGGTTTAAGAAATGGTGGTTAACCCCTTCACCTTTGGTAGCTTTTAAATCACAAGTTTTAGGCCACAAAACAGTCCAAAACAGTGTAAAAAAAAAGTGAGGAAAAGAGTGGTACAAATTAGAGAGCAGATGGCAAAAGCTATACCTCTTAAAGAGAGGATGCTCTTTGGTTCACAAACCACAAAGTGTTCATTTTCAAGGGCTAAAATTTTGGCTCAACAATCTTAGCAAGAAATCTCAAATTTTTAGTTTAGGAAGTATATGTATATTGCAAGATAGAGAGGGAGAGTGTTTGGCAAGTTTTTGGCTCTTGGAAATTTTTTCTAACCTAAAATCAAGAGGGATGGTCATCTATTTATAGAAAAATAGGTTCCTCTGCCGGAAATATCTGTACCAAGCCAGCTGGTGCAGTGCATGCACATGGGGGGACAACTGGCAACAAAATATCTGTCTGTTGGAACACATGGCCGGCCGGCCATAGACTTGTATGGCCGGCCACAAAAAGTGGCCCGCTAGTCTAAAAAAAACTGCTCTCAATCCTGACTTCAAACGGGTATATCTCTTTCATCCGGACTCTGTTTTAGGTGATTCTTAAGTCTAAATTGAAGCCCCAGAAGTTTACTTTCCAATGGTGGTAATCTCACATCTAAATTCTAAGTGTACAAAGAGATATTCTTAATTTACTAAAAGTTGTCCATTTCTTTTTTAACGGTTTGATACTCAACCTTTTCCCCAACTAGTTTTCTTTCAACCCTTCCTATTTCCTTCAAATCCAAACTTATAAATAAGATGTTTTTAAATATTTTTCAAAGATTTCACCTCACTTCCATTTATTTTCAGTTTGTCCTTACTCGATTTACCGAAAAGTGTAATATTTTAATCGAAATGCGAGCCTCAGAACATCGTAGAAACATTTGAAAAGAGGGTTTTAAGGTCTAAAATAGTTTTAGTCAAAATGGGATGTAAGGTTGGGATTAGAAGCTCAAAAACCGAAGCCTTCTGCTAAAGAATTTGAACGATTGTACAACGTAACTTTTTATCATCGAGTCTTCAAAATACGGCGCCCAAGTCTTAAGTGCGGTAAAAAATGGGGTTATGAAAAATTGCAAAACAGACATTTGGGGGTTAGATTAGGAGAGGAAAAAAATAGAGTACTGCTGTCACGACCCAAACCCCTCCCCTATAGGTTTAGCATCGTAACTGGACAGTAATTCTTGGATTACCAAAGGCCTCTTAACAGAAAGACATATTATAAGGGGCAATGGAAGCAAATATAGAACTATATATTGTCCATAGAACTGTGTTAATGTATGTGAGACAGAAGTCTTTAAAACGAACTTATATATATATATATATATATATATGTGACGTCATAAATACACTAGTCTTATGTTACCAAAGCCACATGTACAGAACTTTCCAAAACATATTCAAACATAAGAAGGTACAAAAGAAGTTCCCAAGACTCAAAAACTTGTTAGATCTCAAAAGGGAACCTCCATGGGAGGTACGATGATTGGCTGACACCAAAACTCGCCAGGCAGCAACTTAGGCCTGGTCACGCGCCTGGTCACCTACATACATAATAAATAAATAGTGAGCGAGAGCCCAGTGAATAATAATGAAGTAAAGGGTTTTGATGAATGATGATGTCCATAACATAGTCATAAAATCAGAATTTATATCAGAAACAGATTTACATTCACATTCTTTTTCAAGTCAATAACAGAAATCAGAATACATACTTAATCTCACATCCGTTACCGCTAAAGATCACATACAAAGCATCGAGAGTCATGCTTGTCAGTTCCATATGGGAACCTCCAGCCGAGTACGAATAACTTATCAGTTCCATAAAGGATCCTCTAGACCGGGTACGGATAACTTGTCAGTTCCTTAAAGGAACCTCCGGCTGGGTACATATAACTTGTCAGTTCCACAAAGGAACCTCCGGACCGGGAACGGATAACATCCTTGACCCATGGAATTGTTGCCACAAATACTTTTCAAAATATGGACAATTATTCATTTATATAAAGCATAACATTTCAGAAAATTGATCATTTCATATCATTAGAAAATAATTAAAGTCACACATAACTTTGTAGAGTTTTTACTCACAATTAACAGATGGCTCCAACGCAAACAGACAGAATGGGCAAATCAGACATCTTGTGGCGCGTGACATACACAGTTATAGAACGGACACATACCAAATTACACACCCGGAAACATTAACTTAATATTTTCTTATCTTGGTGTGTTTCTACTTTTTATCCTCATTATTATGTCTTAATCTCAGCCTAAGAATGCCTTGGATGCAATGATGATGCAAAAATTCATTTGAAAACACTTGGTCAAAAATGCTGGAAACAGGGGTGCCGCTCGAGCGCAACTTCCTTCGCTCGAGCGGACATGTAAAATGTGAGTGGTCGCTCGAGCGTAACTTTTGTCCGTTGAGCGGTCTGTAAATTCCACAAAAGTACTGGTTGCTTGATTTTTCCGCTCGATGGCTGCTGGACTCTCGCTCAAGCGTGAGACTCATGCCCTCGCTCGAACACAACTTTTGCTGCTTAAGCGGTCTGCAAATCATGAAAACTTAAGGGAGCATGCATTTCACGCTCGAGCGGACTTCAGGTCGCTCGAGTGGACTTCAGGTCGCTCAAGCGGAAGTGTAAGATCACAGAGTGGTCGCTCGAGCACAGGTTCTTCCGCTCGAGCGGAGAGCAGAATTCTAGAATTTCCAGATTGCTCTTCTCAGCTCAAAACTCAAATTCAAAGTTATAAAACATGGTCTTTTGGGCCAAAATCTTGAGGAAGTTATAGGGAACAGTTGTAAATGGTGAAACCATGGTGAATTCAAAATCATTCACAAAATCAATGCCCAAAAGCTTGCCAATTGTCCAAAACAAAACCTAAATCTTAGAAAACATAACATTACATATCATGCATGTAACGGTGCAAGTTCGAAGCTTTCAAAACATGATCTAATGAGGTGTCTAGTTCAAAAACATGTCGAATTCTTAAACCATAGCTAAAATATGAACATGCATAGAACAAATTCTTAGATAACAGGCTCTATTTATCATGTGATGCACATGCATGCCTGCATGCATCTTTTTCTTTCTTCATCAATCAACTTAATTCTTGCTTCAATTCGCTTAGTTCTTTTGAATACATGTGGTAAGTACTCCAATTACACAACTAAAGGCTGAATTTCTTACCTTAGAGGTCAAATTTTAGCTTAGAGGTGTTGATGCTTGAGTTCACAAGTCAAACCTTCCAATTTCCTTTCAAGCCTCTCCAATTCACAAGCTTAGAGTCAAATCTTCCTATTCCCTCTCTTACTCTCACATTTTTGCTACCAAGGATGTGGATATGAGAGTGTAAAGTGTGAATAAGAGTCCACTAATGCCTTATATTGGCTTGGTTAGTGAGTTTAATTAATTAACATATATATCAAGTCAATTTCATGATCGGATGCCGATAAAGCCTTCAATTTACAAAATAGAATAAAATCAGAGACAGGTATTCCTACATAGAACAGATAGAAACTCATATAACACATGACACATGTAATGAATGCAAAATTTCATCTTAATTACTTATTAGGCACAATTAGTTATGGATTAATGTTAATCAGAGGTCGGGGTTGTTACAGTCTTCCCCCCTTTAGGAGTTTGGTCCTCCAAACTCGAGTTATCTTTATTTCGGAAGAACGTTGGGTCCAACGGAAATAAATCTGGATATCTCTTGACACATCTTCTTCTATTTCCCATGTAGCATAAGTTCCCCCATGATTCTGCCAATCAACTTTCACTAGTGGAATTTCCTTGTTCCTTAATCTCTTAATTCTTTGGTTAACGATTTGAATTGGCCGTTCTTCATACGTATAATCATCCTTTAGAAGTACATGTGTCGGCTCAATAACATGGAGCGGATCTCTTAAATAATCCCGAAGCATAGAGACATGGAAAACGTTGTGCATATGTTTCATGACTGGTGGTAAGGCTACCTGATACGTCACCGGATTGATCTTCTCAAGAATCTCATATGGCCCTACATATCTCGGTGCCAATTTACCTTTCACACTGAACTGCGTTTGACCTTTCATTGGAGTTACTTTGTGTAGACGTCCCCCGAACGCCCCAGGAGGGTTAAGTCCCGTTCTGTTCATTTTGGGGTCACTACAGCTCGGACTCTTGAAATTTGTCACGGTTCTAAGTCTGAACCAAAGAGTCCAAATTCGGCAAATCGTTTTGAGAAACAGATTTTTTGAAAAAGTAGTGCCAAACATGGACTGCTTTGCCAGATACAGAGTCGCCACCTAAATATTTTATTTTGGGAAATTTAGGAAACCCTGACTCGGTGCCAAAAGGCCACGTGTCCGTCATCACCAAAGTTGCCTCAGCTCGGGAACTTGGGTACGATTGGGGAAGGTCACTTCGTGAGCACCCCCGCTCGCCCGGTCATAGACCGGCCTCTACTAATCATGATATCTAGTTTTGAAAACATTGTGAGTTCTTATTCCGGTTTATTAGCCTAGGTTACTATGTGATGCGCACAGCATACAAGTATAGACCAGATCACCCGAATTGGAACAAAACATTTCATGCTTGTTTTTTGAAAGATGGTTTGCTACTCGCAAGTAGGCTTAAAATGCAAGTTTTTGCCACCCTCAGGTGGGCTTGGAAAAGATGGTTTTGCCACTATCTAGTGGGCTTAAAACAAACAGTTGATGATTTATTCCAATCCAAGTAACCCAACCTTCACCCACAGGCATTCAGGCAGATATATCAGATAAGCACATAGCCTCATGGTAAGCATGCTATTCATGGCAGCACTCACACGCATGCAAGGATGCTAAAAGCCATAAAAACTTACCGAGTACTCACAGCCAAAATAGAAACTATATTAGAAATCATGCATGATCCTAAGTATTCAAAAATGCCTAATGTAATACATGCAAAGATGCAACTATAGCAGGCTCGGCTATTCTAAACATGGCGTATGAAATGTTACAACTATTCATGTATTCAACTTGGAATTGAAAGTACGATGCAGTTAGTATGATGCGCCGAGCCCGGTGCATGCAATACAGATGAATGATGCAAACATGCTGTCATACTGTATGCTAATTGAAATATGCCCTAATCTAACCATCAAAAGCGGATAAATAAAAGGAGAAAGACGTGGGGTTGGAAGACATACATCACACTCACGCACACTTATTACAGTTGTGCCCTCGCGCAGAGGGTCCGAATAAATATACAGTCCAAATATTACAGTCCCGAATAAAAGAATATTACAGTCCAAAATATTACAAAATCCTAATTAATTAATGAATTAACTAAGAAAGCAAATAAAACTGGCATGCAAGCCAGGGACTGCCTTGCTTCTGATGGATGATGCATGTCAGGGTTGTCTTGCGCGGAAATCCACCGGAATGCCCCAATTAGCCTCTATTTACACCTGTTCTTGAAATGCGTGCCAAGCCCCAAAAAGTTGCTGATTCTGCGTTTTGCTGCAACAGAGAGCAGGAAAGGGGCATAGCAATGTATTTGCACAAATATATGCATGACTCGATCTTCGTACCACCAATCACGCATACCGAAGCATGATGGCCGAGGAGTCGAAATGCACAACTCAATATAGGATGAATGCACATGAAACTACAGCTAAAACCTAACTCCATCATGGGTAATCCGGAGTGTCGGTGACTGGGGAATTGAGGCACATTCCGTCACTCGGAGTACGAAATGTACCTCATTTCCCGTGCCCGGGCTAACTCCTATTCCGAACACAATGCAATATGCATGATATGCATGAAATGCAACTAATATACAATCCTAACATACACAATGCTATGAAAGTGAGGTGCCTCAAAAAGCGCGCATACGGGCACGCGAACCGAGAAAATGATAGAATGCTATGAAAATGAGGTACCTCTAAGTGCGTGCACACGGGCACACAAACCGAGGCGATGATATGCGTCTCGAAATACGTGCACGCGGGCACGCAAACCGAGGCAATGATATGTGTCTCGAAATGCGTGCGCGCGGCACGCAAACCGAGATAATGATATGTGTCTCGAAATGCGTGCGCGCGGGCACGCAAACCGAGGCAATGATATGTGTCTCGAAATGCATGTGCGCAGGCACGCAAATCGAGGCAATGATATGTGTCTCGAAATGCGTGCGCGCGGGCACGCAAACCGAGGCAATGATATGTGTCTCGAAGTGCGTGTGCATGGGCACGCAAACCGAGGCAATGATATGTGTCTCGAAATGCGTGCGCGCGGGCACGCAAACCGAGGCAATGATATGTGTCTCGAAGTGCGTGCACGCGGGCACGCAAACCGAGGCAATGGTGAAATGATACGAAAATGACAAATGGGCTTATACCAACATGAGTGAGCCTCAGCCACACTCACATCGGATGCCGTCGGATAAAAAAGAAGTGCCTCGAAATGCGTGCACACGGGCACGCAAACCGAGGCGATGATGAAACGCGATGAAATGACATGCAAACATTCTAATGAAATTTCAGCACTAAAAACATGGGGAAAACAGCCCCGAAATGAGGCGAAATGACACCAAATGCAAGGAAATGTCTCGAAATGCAACATTAGGCACCCGAAATGGCCTATAGCTATGCTAAACATGCACAACATGGACATGCAATGCAAAGACAGAAGCTAGACAGCCCCAAAATAAGCACTTTTCCAGTTATAAACATGGCCAAACAGCAAATATAGGTATGGCAAAAATAGCATACAAGAACAGCGGTCGTCGGCTCATCTGTCCATAGCCCAGATCCATCCCCCCGGATCATGCATAGTTCTCCTGTCTCTGGAAATTCTACACTTAGCCCAATTTGGCTCGTCGATAGGATGTACTTGCTTGGATCATAAAC
>NW_021025777.1:2878119-2969156 GCF_004153795.1 Camellia sinensis | reverse complement strand
CTTCATTTCCCGTGCCCGGGCTAACTCCTATTCCGAACACAATGCAATATGCATGATATGCATGAAATGCAACTAATATACAATCCTAACATACACAATGCTATGAAAGGTAGGTGCCTCAAAAAGCGCGCATACGGGCACGCGAACCGAGAAAATGATAGAATGCTATGAAATGAGGTACCTCTAAGTGCGTGCACACGGGCACACAAACCGAGGCGATGATATGCGTCTCGAAATACGTGCACGCGGGCACGCAAACCGAGGCAATGATATGTGTCTCGAAATGCGTGCGCGCGGCACGCAAACCGAGATAATAATATGTGTCTCGAAATGCGTGCGCGCTGGGCACGCAAACCGAGGCAATGATATGTGTCTCGAAATGCATGTGCGCAGGCACGCAAATCGAGGCAATGATTATGTGTTCGAAATGCGTGCGCGCGGGCACGCAAACCGGGGCAATGATATGTGTCTCGAAGTTGCGTGTTGCATGGGCACGCAAACCGAGGCAATGATATGTGTCTCGAAATGCGTGCGCGCGGGCACGCCAAACCGAGGCAATGATATGTGTCTCGAAGTGCGTGCACGCGGGCACGCAAACCGAGGCAATGGTGAAATGATTACGAAAATGACAAATGGGCTTATACCAACATGAGTGAGCTCAGCCACACTCACATCGGATGCCGGCGGATAAAAATGAAGTGCCTCGAAATGCGTGCACCGGGCACGCCAAACCGAGGCAATGAGAAATGTGATGAAATGACAAATGGGCTTATACCAACATGAGTGAGCCTCAGCCACACTCACATCGGATGCCGTCGGATAAAAAAAGAAGTGCCTCGAAATGCGTGCACACGGGCACGCAAACCGAGGCGATGATGAAACGCGATGAAATGAATCAACATTCTAATGAAATTTCAGCACTAAAAACATGGGGAAAACGCCCGAAATGAGGCGAAATGACACCAATGCAAGGAAATGTCTCGAAATGCAACATTAGCACCCGAAATGGCCTATAGCTATGCTAAACATGCACAACATGGACATGCAATGCAAAGACAGAAGCTATACGTCCCAAAAGATGCATTCACAGTTATAAACATGGCCCAAACAGCAAGCATAGGTAAGGAAAAATAGTATGCAAGAATAGGGGCCAAAAGAGGGGTAATGAAGCAAGTGGTATAAGAAAAACCCAAACTGAAAAATTTCTTCTACAACACTGAAGATGGACCAAAAATGAACATTTACAGTATTATGGCAGCCTCAAAATCAGTATACAAATATGCTAAAAATGTGATGCAAACGAGGCTCAAAAGGTGCTTATACATGAAGTATATAAAATAATCACCAAACAGAAAAAAAATGTTAATGAACATGAAGTATAGGCCAAAATAAGGCCACTTTCAGTTCGGACTAAGGTCCAAAAACAGAAGCAAATGGGGCTGCCAATTTATGCAAAAATGGGGCCAAACAAGGGATATAACTACAAGTGACACATGGAGGCACCAAATGGTGTTGAGCCCTTCTCCAATGTTGAAGAGGGGCTCAAAATAAGCCTAATATCAGTTACCACATGCTCGAAAATAATTTCTCATGGGTCAAAAATAGTATGCAAAAACTATGACATACAAGAGGATCAATGAAGCAAGTGTATTATGGAGACTCAAACAGGTTGAGCCCTTAATGAAAGTGAAGATGAGCTCAAAAGATTGCCCTTTCAGTTAGGGCCGGAGCTGAAACCAAAAGGAAGTGGGGCTTTGCAAATAGATCAAGAAAAAGGGTCAAAAGGGTAAAAGTATTACTTACCCTTGAAGACTCAAACTTTTGTTGCTTCTTGGGTGAATTTGCAGCTTCTTTAGCCTTCAAGAATCCTTCCTTGTTTCTGGAAATGACGATGGTGGTGGTTGAGCTTGGTGGTGTAGAAGGAATGATGGTTAGGGACTTAGGGTTTTTGAAGAATTGAGAGCTATGGAGATGGAGTTGAGTATGGAGACTTGAGAGCAAATTTTCTAACCCTCAAACACTACAAGGCTTGCTTGCTATATAGGCAAAGAAAGGGTGTAAAGGTGGGGGAAAAGGAGAGTAAAACTCCCCCACAAAATATCCCCCGGAAAAAATCTTGTCTGGGGGATATTGCCCCACAGCTGTAAAGTGTACAGTGCAAGGAAGCAGGCGGCCTGGTACTTTTGTTGCAGGTGGCCGGCGGCCACACCCCCTAGCCGGCCGGCTAGGGGGCAAAAGGTTCAATGAGATTTTCTGGCCCGCCAGCAACTGGTGAGGTACCCCTATGTGTGTACAACACAACCATGTGGTTAAAAGTTCGAGAAAGTGGTCCAAGGGTTCAACATTGGCTCGGAAAGAGGGGTCAAAAGGGTCAAGTTGAATTACTGTCGGCCATGAACTTTAGGGGCCTCCCAGGTGTGTAGATCAACAGATATGTGGTTGAAAGTTCAAGAATGTGGCCCAAGGGGTTCAACATTAGCCCGGAAGAAAGGGTCAAAAGGGTCAGGTAACCTTAACACTAGATAGTGCGATACGCTAAACAGCGCGATTGAAATGCACTAACAAGTGCGATACGGTCAATCAACATTAATGGCCGGCCACCACTTTTTAGTGGCCTCCCATGTGTGTACATCACAAATATGTGGTTCAAAGTTCAAGAAAATGGGCCCAAGGTGTTCAACATTAGCCCGGAAGTGCGAAAAACGGGCGCCGGGAGGCTCCGGAGGAGAGATAACTGGTTGCTGCAACAATTGCTGGCCTCCCACCCTTCAGTGACCTTCCTTGTGATAAAACAGAGGTACCTGCCAAAAATGAACGAAAACCGTTGCAAAACGAATGCTCGGGGACCAAAACACACAGTTCGGGGTCCCGAAAATGGGCTGTTAAGCACCGAAAGTGGTGTTCGGCCACGAAGTGGGTTTCTCAGACCCCAGTGTCCCTAAAAAGGGATGAAATAAGATGTATGCCAAAAATCAGAGCAATAGGAGATGGTTAAGCGGTCCCGAACCGAGGCACACGGCCTGACGGCTCCGAAAACCGGGAACCGGACTCCGAAATGGGCAAAATGGCCTACGGCCACCAAATGTAGCCTACGGACATTGAGAGATAGTCTACGGGACCTCTCCCTTCCCTCAGGAAAAGAAACAAAGAAAACCGAGTCTGGTTCGCAAACCGAGACAAAGTACAGAAAAGGGTTCGGAAGTCCGGAGGCAGGGCTCACGGCCGCGACTCTGAAACTTCTGAATGAGCACATCATGCAACATCACCAAGCGCTCAATCGGTGACGTCTGAGTCTTAAGGTTGGTCAAAAATGGGGTGTCTACACTTTGATAAACACGTGATTCCCGACTTCATATTCTCTGTTTTTTTTCGGATATCAGCGTAACTATTTTGCCAGCTCTGTGCAATTTTCAGATGCTGTTGGATCAATTTCACTTTCTTAGTTGTTTTTTGTATAAGCTTCGGTCCCAGTAATGGTCCATCACCTACTTCGGCCCAACAAATCGGTGATCGACACTTTCTACCATATAAAGCTTCATAAGGAGCCATCCCAATACTTGAATGATAGCTGTTGTTGTATACAAACTAGACCAAAGGAAGGTAAGTCTCCCAACTCCCTTGGAAGTCCAACACACACATCCGGAGCATATCATCTAAAGTTTGATTGGTTCGTTCAGATTGACCGTCTGTCTTTGGGTGGTAGGCACTACTCATCCATAGTTCAATTCTCAAAGCCTGTTACAAACTCTGCCAAAACCTTGACATGAATTTTGAATTTCTGTCAGATATAATGAATATTGGCACACCATGTAACCTCACAATCTCATTCACATAAATGTTAGCTAACTTATCCGCATTGTAAATAGTTTTAACAGGAATAAAATAGCTAGACTTAGTTAAACAATCAACAATAACCCAAATAGAATCCATACCTCGGGAAGAGTGAGACAATCTCACAATGAAGTCCATGGTAATGTGCTCCCATTTCCACTTCGATATTGGAAGCGGTTGTAACAAACCAGCGGGTCGCTGATGTTCGGCTTTAACCTATTGGCAGTGTAAACATCTAGCTATAAAATCTGTAATACACTTTTTCATTCCCAGCCACCAAAAATTCTGTTTCAAGTCATCATAGATCTTTGTGTTTTCCGGATGCATGGCAAATTTCGAATTGTGAGCCTCAGTCATGATGTGTTTCCTCAAGTCAAAACAATTCGGTACATAGGCGACCCTGAAATTTTAACACATCGTTCTCAAGTACAAACCCGGGCCTTGGTTTTGAGTCAATTTCATCCACGATCTTTTCCAAGAATTCATCTTGCAGTTGTTTCTCTCTAACTTCTTTAATAATTGCAGGCTGAGCGGAGATAGCAGCTAAGGTCCTGCCCTGTTCAAGCATCACAATCTCAATCTTATTCTTTTCCAGGTCACATAACAGTTCCTTTTGGCCAGTGAGCAAACACGACAAATTCCCAATGGATTTTTAGCTCAATGCATCTGCAACGGTGTTTGCCTTCCCTAGATGTTATAGAATTTGTAAATCATAGTCTTTGATCAATTCTAGCTACTTTCTTTGTCTCATGTTCAGTTCTTTTTGGGTAAAGAAGTATTTTAAACTTTTGTGAGCGGTATATAGCTCACAAGTTACACCATACAGATAATGGTGCCAAATCTTCAAAGCAAAAACCACCGCGACGAGTTCAAGGTCATGGATTGGATAATTCTTCTCATGAAGACGGAGCTATCGAGAGGCATAGGCAATTATCTTCCCATTCTGCATTAGCACACAACCCAAACCTTCGCAGGAAGCATCACTATAAATCTGAAACCTAACAGTTCTGTTAGGTAAGGTCAGAATTGGTGCAGTTACCAGTCTAGTCTTCAATTTTTGGAAGGCTGACTCTCGTTGATCATTCTAATCACATGGTGTATTTTTCTGTGTCAACTGTGTCAATGACATAGCAAGTTTTGAGAAATCTTTCACAAATGTTTTGTAGTAACTAGCAAGCCCCAGAAAACTTCTAACTTCTAACACATTTGTCAGTTTAGGCTAGTCCACAATAGCTTTAATTTTTTGCAGATCCACAGATATGCCATCCCTGTTGATTACATGCCCCAAACATGCTACACTGTCACGCCAGAATTTATATTTGGACAATTTTGCATACAATTTCCTTTCTCTTAGAATCTACAAGGCAATTTTCAAACGATTTTCATGTTCCTCCCTGCTTTTGGAATAAATTAGTATATCATCAATAAAAACAACGATGAATTCATCAAGGAATTGTTTGAAAACCCTATTCATTAGGTCCATAAAAGCTACGAGTGTATTGGTTACTCTAAATGGCATGACTAAAAATTCATAATGCCCATATCTGGTTTGAAAAGCAGTTTTCTCAATGTCTTTTGCTTTCACTTTTAACTGGTGGTATCCGGATCTAAGATCTATCTTAGAGAACACTTGTGCTCCCTGGAGTTGGTCAAATAGATCATCTATTCGGGGTAATAGAAATTTGTTCTTCACAGTTACTTTGTTCAACTCACGGTTGTTAATACACAACCTCAAAGATCCATCTTTCTTTTTGAAAAACAATACTGGAGCTCCCCAAGGTGAGGTGCTCGGATAGATGAATTTCTTCTCTAAGAGTTCTTGGAGTTGAACTTTCAACTCTTTCAGTTCAGAAGTGAACATTCTGTATGGGGTTTTAGAAATTGGTTGTGTCCTAGGTACTACGTGTAGACATCCCATTTTTGACCATCCTCAAGACTTGGATGTTTTTGCAGGTACATTCGTGACAAGTTTGATTGCTCATCGAGTGCTCGAATTCCGCGACGGAACACAACATGTTTGAGCTTTCCAAACCCTGCATCAATTCTATCTCATTTTTGGACCATGTTTTGGTCCTTCCAACATGTTGTTCTTGATACACTGCTTGCCATGTACTTTGGCCTGCCGGCCATTGATGTGCCCTGTCGGCCATGATAAGGCACTACCGGCCATGGACTTTGGCCTGTCGGTCATTGATGTGCCCTGCCGGCCATCACTGATGGCTGGCCAGCCACCAGTGCATCAGTAGATATTTTTTGATATTTTGTGCCAGCTGTTTGCACAAATTGGAGCATCTGCTTGCACGTGGATGGTTGGATCTTTTTGAGAGGATTTTGTATCTTCTATATATAGAAGCCTTCCTCTTGCATGCTAAGGGTTGGAAATTTTGAAGACAAAAAAATTTCTCTCTTTCTCTCTAGAATCCTCTCTCTCTAAATATTTTGCCTTAAAAGCCTAAATTCTCTACCCTTTTGCTTATGAGCTCTTGATCAAACTTGATCATCTTTGTGTTGAGGTTGCTTGAGGTCCTAATTGAGATTTAGAAGAGGATTTTTGCTTGGTTTGACTTGCCTTTGTTGCCTATATAGCATCTTGTCTTCAAAGAGATAGAATACTTGTATTTTTAGCTTAATTTAAATACTTGTTTGGCCACCTTTGCATGCTATTTTGAGGCTGATTTTCACCCTTGAAATCTCTATTTTTATGGTTTAAAATGGTGGTTTGAAGTTTATTTTGGAGTGAGGGGTGGTCCACCATTCTTGTAGCTTGCTTGCTAAAGTGTTGTGCCATCTTTCAAAGCTTTTTGAAACAACTTTTTTTTGGCCTTTTAACCATTGAATTACAGGGGATTTTCAATGGTTAAAATTTTGTTTTGAGGTCCAAAATAGGAGGGGGTGGCCTCCCCTCCTTGTGTCTTGATTGCAAGTGTAGATAGCCTAACATGTGAGCATTTTTTTTTACCTTTTTGTGACTTGATCTCAGCATGTTTTTGCTACTTTTTTTACTTGCTTTAGCTTTTTCTTTGAGCTGGTTTGGCCACTTGAGGCTTCCTTTGTATGCTTGTAGTGCAATTGTGCTTAATAGTCTAGTTTGTGCTATGTGTTGGCCTTTCATTCTAACCTTTTTTAGCTAACTTCAAGCATGTTTTAGGACTCCTTTTAAGCTGTTTTAAGACTCTTTTAAAGTGTTTGTGCCTTTGGGGCTTTGTATTGCATGCCTCTAGTGTAGTGCTCTTTACTAGTTTGGTGTTTTGGCCTTTTGAACATGTTGTGCATGAGTTGCTTGCATGTTGTAGTATCATTTTTCATGCCAGTTCAGCACTGAAATATCTGCAACCTCCCTCATTTCTTCACTTTTCCATTTTCTTTGAGGGTTGGTTAGCCTTAAGGTTGTGTTTAAGCTTGAGATTGAGCTTGTGCTTAATGGTTTTGATCCTCTTTTGAGGGTTTCTACTAACCAACGACAAGATCTCTCTCATGTCTTAAGTCATCCTTTGGTTGACCCCACTCTCATTAGAGGACACTCACCTTGGACTTAATCGGTTAAAGAATGATTTGGTAATGTAAAATGTGTAAACAAAATTGGACAAGTAAAACATGAACAAGATAAGCATGTTGTGTTTGCATTGCATGTGTTCAATCGGACGTTATATTGAACACAAGGTAGATTAGAGCTTTCATACTCAAAGTGATGAAATGAGCCAATCTCCTTAGTCTCCATTGCCTTTGATCACCCATGACAAGGTAGTGGTCTAGAGTCTTGTTTTGTGCATTTATTGAAAGTGTACAACTTGGATCTTTGGCCATCGTGCATTGAAAATGCTTGATTGGTGGTTTTAGATCCAAGAGTGCCACTCTTTTGATGTTTTGAGATGATAAGAAGGGGCATAGTACAAACATATCCTTGGAAAACCCTCCATTTTCCTCTGTTTGTCCTCTGTTGCAGTGTGGTGATTCAGCACATTAGTGGCCAGCAGTGGCTCACTGATGGTCGGAAGTGCTTTATCCTTAGCCGGCATGGCACATTTTTGGCCGGCAAGGGGTCGACAGCTAGCATTCATAGCCGAAAGGCCACTAGTGCAATCCTCAGCATTGGTTTGGTAAGGTGGAGCAGAAAGTTCTTGGAGTAAATTCAACCCTGTAAACAGAGCCTCTCAAGAGCAAACCGGTAGGCTTTTCGGGGTGAAAACTGAGTGCATACATCTTCTACTATCCAAAGCAGAGCTGAGGCAACGTAGTTTAATGCTCTAAATGTTTTATGAGTGCACATTTGTATTGTAATTTAATTAACTAATTGCTAATTAGTTAAGTGTTGTAATAATTAAGTAGCTTAGCTTAGCTATTTCTTTATTTTGTTTTGTAATTAATTATCTAAGTTAGTTGATTAGTTGTTTTGTAATAATTAGCTTAGCTTAGTGTAGTTTAGCTGATCCATTCGGATCCTCGTTTGAGAGAGCGCAATGTTGTAATAAGTGTGCGTGTGTGTGTGCATGTCTTCCAACCCCACGTCTTTCTCCCTTTTATTTACCCACTTTTGATGGTTAGATTAGGGACATTTTCAATTAGCATACCTTATGCTTGCATATTTGCATCATTCATTTGTCTTGCATGCACCGAGGCTCGGCGCATCATTCAAACTGCATTGAATTTCGATACTTATCTGAATACGTGTTTAACAGCATGCTATCAAAGTGTTGCAAATACCATGGTTAGGTAGCCGAGCCTATTTAGTCGCATTATTGCATGTGTTGAGTTAGGATCATGCATATTTCTAACTAGCTTTTTTTTTTGGCTTGGAGTACTCGGTAAGCTTTTACACTTTAGCATATTGCATGAGTGTAATTGCCATAAATGCCATGATTCGCATGCTTGCCATGAGACTATGTGCTTACTTGCTTAACTGCATGAATGCCTGTGGATGAAGGCTTTGTTGTTTGAATTGGGACAATGCAACGAATGAGAGTTTTTTTTTAAGCCCACTTTGCAAAGTGACAATTCATGTTTTAAGTCCACTTGAGGTAACACATCCGCATTTTCTACACCCACTTGAGGGTGGCAGATTCAAACCATTTTTGAAAGCAAACATGAGTTGAAATGTTCCAATTCTTGCGATTTTAGTCTATACTTGTATGTGCGTGTCACATAGTAAAGTTAACTAATAATCGGAACAAAAACACATGTGTTTATAAAACAACATATCATGCTTAGTAGAGGCCGATCTTTTGATCGGGCGAGCGGGGGTGCTCATTTCATGACCTTCCCCTCTCGTACCCAAGTTCGTGAGCTGAGGCAACTTTGGTGATGAGGGACATGTGGCTTTTGGCACGAGTCAGGGTTTTCTAAATTTTTCCAAAATAAAATATTTAGGTGGCGACTCTGTAATCCATTTTTTGGCTTTATTTGATTCAAAATCTGATTTTCCAAAACGATTTGCCAGATTTGGACTCTTTGGTGTTTATCAGTTTCACATTGCACTTTGTGAGACTAGATTCAGAACCGCGACAGGAGTCCGAACTATAGAACCAATTCGAGCTCTCTGAAAAAGGGCGCGAAGAAGTCGAGCTACAGTTTCTGGCCACTCTACTGGGGATGTAGAGAACTTGACTCAAACTTATGATATGTTGTTTTATTTATACTTATGTGTTTCTTTGCATTTGCATTGGCATTGGTGCGCCTTAGTCACAGTGTTTGCCATCTGCTATTCCTGAACGGTTTGCCAGAGGCTTGCTTGGAAAAGAGTGCCATTAGGCTGATCGGTTGCGGGCTCTGCTACGATGGGAACACAAACCTTGGATCTGGACTACCGTTGTACCGTTTGATCCTCCTTTCAGTTCTCGGTGTTAGGAGCAAGAGGTATATTAGGTGATCTTGCTGAGGCACCCTTTTTTGACCAATCGACCTAGTTGCATATCGAAAGCCATAGAGACTGTTCCAAACTAGGACAGGTTGCTCACCCGAATGCAGGATTGTATGAAACCGCTTGTTTGCGTGGTGAACCCCTAGCTCCTGACTAAATTAGGACAGGGTAACCTTATCCCAACATAGGGGTGTTTTGGCTCTCTCTTGCTTGATATGTGCTTTTAGAGTGTGACTCTGTAGGAATGTATGTATCAGTTGCAAGTCAGTGTATCAGTTTGGGGGTATCAGTTTTCAGGCAGAAATTAGTGTTTGAGTACAGATTGTCCAACTTATGATTTCGACTGTGTGTCGTCTCTGTCTAAGCCGAGGTGCTCTGCATTTTTTTGATTTTTGTTTGTTTTTCTTTATTTCTTTTTGCAAGGTAGTAGTTCACAGTTGCTTCCGACGAGGCAGTTACCCCCCAAGCACTCTGGACCAGAGTAAGGTGGCTTTATCGATCTGGGGATCTTGTGAGAGGACAACCAGTGTTTGCTTCGCTACTCTTGGTTACAAGACGGAGGAGAGTTCGGCATAGTTCACTGGTTCGTCAGTTACCTATACTCAGAGAAGTCCAATTTTCTACTTCCACTTCAGAAAGTGAATATACACCGATTCTGATAGATCAGCACCCCTCAGTCAGTATGGAGGATATGATACGCCAACTTCAACAGACCATTGAGGCTATGCAGCGGGACGCTGCTCGCCAAGCGGAAGTTACCGCTCGCCAAACAGAGGTTGCAACCCAGCAAGCTGAACTGATTGCTAGGCTTCAATAGCAACAGCAACAACAACCGCAGCAGGCAACAACTTTTGCATCCCACCTACTTCCTGTAGATATTCCAGTACCCAGAGCTCCTGCTCCCACAGCCAATGAGCAGGAAAATGAGGACATCCTAGTGGATTCGATTCCACCCCAGACTTCCAAAGCACCAGTCTATCCAATGGACACACCCTTTGAGTTGGTTGATCCTACCACTCTGAAAGTGAGTAAACTTGAGAAGCTTTTCAAACGAACTTAGGGCGTCAACTCAATCCCAGATATTGAGGATGGTTATATAGATTCGGCGATGACATTACCGGATAGATTTAAAATGCCACACATAGATCGCTTCGATGGCTCGAGTGATCCCATGGTCCACTTGAGGCTATTTTTCAGATATTCTACGGCCGATGGGCCTGACTAGATTGCAGAAGCTATCTCTCTTTGGCTAGACCCTGTCGGGTATTGCGGCTATCTAGTATGCTAAGCTGGAGGATTCTATGAAGAGAAGCTGGGAAGAGATGGCTGAGGCCTTTGTTTCCCAATATTCTTATAGCACTTAAATCGAGGTCACGACTCGTTATCTCGAGGTAACTCGGCAAGAGCCGAAGGAGGGTTTCTCAATTTCGTCACTTGGTGGAGGGCCAAGGCCTCCATGATACCCACCAGGCCAGCTGAGAAGGACCAGATAAGAATGGTCATTCGTAATCTGCAACTGAAGCTGCTGCAGAAGATGATTGTCCTACCCTTCCCTACATTTGCTGACCTTCATGAGATAAGGGTACAGATAAAGGATGCGATGAAACAAGGTCTGATTGACCGTGAAAATGAGCAGCCCAAGAGGGCTTTTACACGCAATTCAAATGTGGCTACAAGTAGCACTGCAGCTATAAGGACTTCTGATGTTGGCATGGTCACCACCACACCAAAAACAGCTACACTCTTTACCGGTACATCCAAAACCACCTTACAACCTGCAAAGTACCCACCCCAGGGCCAGAGGGTTTTCACCCCACTCTACATGTCTCTATCCAAAGCCTTAGGGGTTCTGATAAGAAAGGGGCATCTGAAGCCCCTAGAACCATGCCCATTGCCTAATCCCCTCCCTCCTGCACACAACCCGACCAAGTATTGCGCCTTGTACCAGCAACACGGTCATGATACCGACTTGTGCTTTAGACTTCGTCATGAGATTCAGGATCTCATTGACAACAAAGTGATAGCGCCTCCTAAGAAGCCTAACGTCACTACAAATCCTCTCCCACCACATAACCAAACCCCTCCTCCACCCAGGCAAGTAAACCTTATCCAAACAATGGCCGTCCCATACGACCCCATGATATACATCACTCCCTCCCACCTGCCTAAGTCGGTGCTGTTCATCCCAGAAAGCACAGACTTGTACATGATGAGCGCATCCATATCTTAACCTGAACCCGTGGTGGTGGCTGTGGTAGAAGAAGGCATGCCTGAGGGCTCCGTAAGTGTAACTGAAGAAGAGCACAACCCTTGCTGTTACATTATGCCAACTAGCCAGGCCAAGCCGACGGTGGAATTACCGATAGGGATGGAGGTTAATGTAGTCCGGAAGGACGGGCCAAGCCAGGGGCTGGATGACTTAGCTGAGCTTGAGGAGGACATCAGTAATCTGTAGTTCTTTGATGAACAGGATATAGGGAATGTACAGATTGGTTGGTTTGACATGAACGAATCAACAGATAATACAGGGTGGCTTAGTGATGAGCCGGATGTTGATGAGGGGTCTTAACCGAAGCAGGAACAGTTGGGAACAGGAACGTCGGCAACGGCCAGAACGGTCAACAACAAGGGGAAGTTGCCGGAGAGCACTGATACTAAGAATTTTGCTCAAGAATTGGATAGCTTGTGTACATCTGATACAGAACAGGAGGCCGCGCTGAAGCGGTTCGCATAGGAAAGAACTGAGACTGATCAGAGGGCTAGACAAGCCAGAGGTACTATGGAGGCTGACTGTGTTGTGAACACATGAATGATTACAGCGGAACCGGATGTGTGTTTGTCAGTTGTCGAGGGAATGTGGTGGAAAGATGAGGATTTGCATCTCGTCCACACGGATGAGGATTGGGGATAGAATCTGCCAGATGGCGCATGGTATGCCGAGGAAGTCGATCACATGACTCGGAGTGGGCGGTACTTTAAGTCCCTACACTTGAACTAACCGGAAGCATCAGGGAAGGATAAGGAAACAGAGAAATAGAAAGAGAGACTGTTAGAAGAGGAAGCTGTACTGAAGCAGCTAAAGAAAATTCATGCAGATATCTCTATATGGGGATTGCTCATGGAGTCATGGGTGCACAGACAAGCCGTCCTATCAGCAATGGATAAGGCTAAGCTCTCTATTGACACAAACCTTGAGCAGTTAGTCGAATTGGTTTTCCCAGGTGGTGCCTCACCGACTTTGACTCTCACAGATAAAGAATTGCCGCCTGAGGGCTTTGAGCACAACAAGCCACTATACATTTCTATGGAATGCAAAGAGAAGTGGATACCAGTTGTCTTGGTTGATACGAGATCCGCAATTAATGTGTGTCCGTCGCGCACGGCCTATGCTATCAATTTAAAGCCGTCAGATTTCGCACCAACAGTCCAGGTGATTTGGGCTTATGACAATACAAGTCAGGAAGTGATGGGGACAGTTCGGATCAGAACTCAGGTTGGCCCGGCACAACAAGACATTGAATTTCATATTTTGGATGTTCCAGCCACCTTTAATTTACTCCCTGGATGGCTGTGGCTGTACCAAGTAAGATCTGTCTCTTCCACTCTACATCAAATGCTAAAGTATCCCCATGAGAAGGGGGTAGCTATTGTTTTTGGGAACTCTTCCATACATCCTCAACCAGAACTTACTACACTAGTCCTGGAAATTGTACACAGTGAGGAGGATGTCTTTTTGTCTGGATTCACCTTGGCCGAGGCCCGGATAGTACAAGATATTCTGGCTGTTGATGAGAGACTGTATGTCAGTGCACAATCCGTCTACCTCATGAATAAACTGCAACACATACTCGGAATGGGATTAGGAAGGAGTGGCCGAAAGGGCATCGTTGCGTTGGCCGAAGTTCCACACAACCCTTATACCTTTGGTCTAGGTTACATACCTACCAAAGAGGATGAGAAAGGGAAAGGAAATGGCAGGAAGAGAGAAGGCTAAGCAAAGTGGAAGGCCCTACGAGCTTGTACATAGACCTATCCAAGGAAACCTGAATGGCCGCTTTGTCCGGGAGAGGGAAGATTTTCCATTTTGCCTCTTCCCTGAGCCATGGCCAAATTATGAAAAGCGGCGTTTGCCCGGCTTTGAGATCTTTTTCAACCTACAGTTGTAAGGGGATGAAGTTGTAGAAGAGCAGACTGACCTACCAGCTGTAGCTGAACAGTGTATAAAGGATGAGTCTGATGGCATAGAACTTGAGCTGGGAGCAATGTTGGCTTGTCTCCTCTCGGATCCTCAGATCACACCAGAGAGCTTGGGAGGTGACTTCTCTGTTTCCATGATTAGAGATCAATCGGCTGTGGGCCCTTCTTCCGGCATTCTGGATGCATCTATCACACCCTCCCTCGTTTGGCAGTACGATGAGGGCTTTTTGTCCAGCAGTTCTGCGTCAGGTAGTGAACCGGAATCTGATTCCATAGAGTCTGTGGAGCCAGAATCAGATTCTGGTTCTTCTGAGGTAGAGTCCGGTATTCCTGGGGTTGATAACCCGGATGTCGTTATTTTGTCTAGGTCGTCTTTTTCCTTTTCTTTTGAGTCGGTTGTAACCGAGGAATTGGACAAACTGGAAGATGTGAATGAGAATGGTACCACTGCTATTTCTGAGTACTTTTTTGTGCCTTTAGTATATTGCATTAATCAGGACTTTCAAAACTTTGACAAAAACGACGAGGAAGAAATTCCTCCGGTTTTGAAACATTTGATTGATCGAGAGTAGGGGTGTGCGCGGTGCGGGTCGGTGCGGTTTGAGAGAAAAATAGAAACCGTATGGCGGGTGGCGGATTGATAAAAGTGTCACCAGAATTTGCCATTTTCCTTATCAAAAATCGGCGGTTCGGTTGGCAAATAATAGCCGATTTGCCTTGGCGGTTCGGGTGGATTGGCGGTTTATAAAAAATATAATTCAAATTACAAAACTTAAATCAAAGAGTAAAAAAAAGACGAGAGATACCGTGATGTTAAGCATTTTGCGAAGTTTTCTTCTAATGCAGCAAGTGTAGCAACAACATGATAATATCAACGACTATGCCATCAGTTCATTATAAGCATCTGTAGAAGTTACAATTGTCAAATACAATACATAAAATTCCCCTCGAGTAGTAATGTAATACTATATTCTAAGGTATAGAACAACAAGCAAACTTAAGTAAAAAAGAATTTTTAGAATCTTATAAAACATGATTTAATAGCGGTGCGGGTCAGTGCGGTTTGGAAGAAAAATAGAAACCGGCAGATTGATAAAAGTGTCACTAGAATTTGCCATTTTTCTTACCAAAAACTGGCGGTTCGATTGTCAAATAATAACGAATTTGCCTTGGCGGTGCGGTTCGGTGCAGTTTTGGCGGCTTCGGCGGTATTATGCACACCCCTAATCGAGAGGATGAGAGGTTTGTAAAACCCCTGGTTAATGAAATCACTTCAATTAATGTCGGTACTGAGAATGATCCGCGTCTGGTCCAGATCGGATCGACGTTGTCTTCGGAGGAATGCAAACGCTTAGTCGCTTTATTAAAAGATTTCAAAGATGTTTTTGCGTGGTCCTACGAAGACATGCTTGAAATCGATCCTGAGATTGTATAGCACCGGATCCCTCTTGACCCTAAAGCCAGACCCGTCAAGTAGAAGCTTCGGAGAATATGCCCGAATTGGGCTCTGAAAATCAAGGAAGAAGTCACCAAGCAGATAGATGCAGGGTTCTTGTTAGTATCTGAGTATCCTACTTGGTTGGCCAACATTGTTCCGGTGCCGGAGAAAGATGGCAAAATTCGGGTGTGTGTGAATTTCAGAGATCTGAACAAAGCTAGTTCGAATGACGACTTTCCTCTACTACACATCGACGAATTGGTGGACTTCACCACAGGGCATGCGCTGCTTTCCTTTATGGATGGGTTTTCTGGGTATAACCAGATTTTGATGGCACCCGAGGATAGGGAGAAGACTACTTTCACCACGTTGTGGGGAACCTACTGCTACAGGGTGATGCCGCTCGGTCTAAAAAATGCTCGGGCTACTTATCAACGGGCTACAACTACGATCTTGCATGATATGATCCATAAAGAGGTTGAGGTGTACGTGGACGACATGATTGTTAAGTCCAAAGAAAGAGAGGGCCACTACACCGCCTTGAAGAAATTTTTCCAACGGATCAGGGAATATTGGTTGTGATTGAATCCTCAGAAATGCACTTTTGGTGTCACAGCACGGAAAATGCTGGGGTTTTTGATTACACAAAGGGGCGTCGAAGTCGATCCTTCCAAAATCAAGGCCATACTAGAAATGCCACCACCAAGGACTGAAAAGGAGGTGCGAGGCTTTCTAGGTAAAGTGCAATTCATAGGACGGTTTATTACAAAATTAACCTTAACTAGTGAACCACTATTTGGTCTCCTAAAGAAAGGAAAGAAATTATAATGGGATGGCCGATGCTAGGTTGCTTTCGAACAGATCAAGCAGTATTACAGAACCCACCCGTGTTGTCACCGCCAGAGCCGGGGAAGCCGTTGATTTTGTATCTGTCAGTAACCGACACCACAATGGGCTGCATGCTTGGGTAGGAATCTGAGGATAAAGTGGAGAAGGCCATCTATTACCTGAGCAAGAAGATGCTGGAATATGAGACCCGTTACACTTTGCTCGAGAAGGCTTGTTTGGCCTTGGTATGGGCTACTAGGAAGTTGAGGCACTACCTGTTAGCTCACTCCGTAATTCTAGTTTCGAGATTAGATCCCATCAAATATCTCTTCCAGAAACTAGCGCTTACGGGTAGGCTAACCTGTTAGTTGCTTCTTTTCTCCGAATTTGATTTGAAGTACAGGACTGGAAAGTCTGTGAAGGGGAGAGCAGTAGCAAAGTTCCTAGTCGATCACCTAGTGGAGTAAGATAAAGCAGTAGAGTATCTGTTCCCAGATGAGGCCATTTTGTAGGTCGAAGAAGAAATTTGGACCATGTACTTTGACGGAGTGTCTAATCAGTACTGGTATGGGATAGGGGTGTTGCTGATAGCGCCTGACAATTCCCACATACCTTTAGCTTTCAAACTCCGGTTCGAGGTATCAAACAATAAAGCAGAATATGAGGCATGTATCGCTGGCTTGGAAGCCGCCCTGGAACTAGGGGCAAAAAGGTTGGATGTCATTGGGGACTCGAACCTTGTTGTGTCTCAAGCGAAAGGAGACTGGAAGGTTAAAGAAGAAAGGATGAAAATCTATCACCAAACCCTAGACGTTCTGATTTCTAGGTTTGAGAAACTAACCTTCACGCATCTGTTAAGAGAGAGCAACAGGTTCGCTGACGCCTTATCAACTCTATCTTCCATGATAGACATCCCTTTGGGAGTCTGGATGCATCCAATCATTATTGAACAGAGGTATGTGCCGGCTTATGAGTTAATCGCCGCAATAGATGAAGTACAAGATCAGAACCCCTGGTATCATGACATCTGGAACTTCCTGGAAAATGAGGCTTATCCACTAGGGGCAAATGCCAAAGATAAAAGGGCAATACGGCAAATGGCTGTTCAGTTTATCATCTACGGGGGTAAATTGTACAAACGGGGCCATCTAGGAATGATTAAACTGTGTGTCGATGCTGAAGAGTCAAAGCGCCTAATGGAGGCCATCCACAGAGGAGGATGCAGATCGCATATGAGCGGGGTGATGCTAGCTCGGAAGATTCTTAGACAGGGTTACTATTGGTCAACCATGGAGGAGGATTGTATTGGTTTTGTTCGGCGATGCCTCAAATGCCAGATCCATGCAAATCGTATGAACATCCCACCGTCAAAGCTGTACAACATGACTTCACCATGGCCATTTTCAGTCTGGGGAATTGATGTTATTGGGATAATTACTCCGAAGGGGTCAAACGGGCATGAGTACATCCTGGTGGCGATAGACTACTTTACAAAGTGGGTCAAGGCCCAATCCTACACAGTGCTGAAGGCGTCGCATGTAGCCAAGTTCATCAGGAATAATATCATCTGTCGTTATGGGGTCCCGAACGAGATCATTTCGGACAATGGTTCCCACTTTAAGAAGGAAGTGATCGACTTGTTGGAGAAACATAACGTGGCTTTTCATAAGTCATCCACATATCGACCACAAACCAACAGAGCTGTTGAGGCTGCCAACAAGAACATCAAGCACATTTTACAGAAGATGGTGGAAACCTACAGGGACTGGCCAGATAAGCTGCCATTTGCTCTTTGGGGCTACAGAACATCGATTCGAACTTCTACTGGGGCAACTCCATATTCTCTAGTTTATGGGATGGAGGCTGTTCTACCGATTGAAGTTGAGGTTCCGTCACTGTGGGTTATGGCTAAGTGCCAGATAGTAGAAGCAGATTGGCAGCAGAGTAGGTTTGAGGAACTAATGTTGTTCGACGAGAGGAGGCTGAAAGCACTGTACCACGTCCAAGGTTATCAACGAAAAATTGCCAGGGCTTTCAACAAGAAAGTTAAGCCCTGAAATCTGAAAGAAGGGGATTTGGTGCTCAAAGACAATCGAGCTCCATCCACAATCCTAGGGGCAAGTTCAGACCTAATTGGACTGGTCCTTACATCATCAAGCCTATTTGGTCAAGTGGAGCTATTATTCTTATAGACCTAGATGGCCTTGAATTCTCCCAACCAGGTAACATGGACAAGTTGAAGAAATACTACCCTTGAGAGGCTCGCCAGGCCAAAAATCCAAAAGGGCGACCTAGGCAAAAGTTAGAGCACAAAAAATTTGAAATGAGAAAAACTGAGCTCGCAAGGTTGAAAACCCAAAAAGGGCGACCTTGGGAAAAGTTAGAGCGCAAAAGGAGAATGTTAATACCCAAGTGAACCCAAACCAAACTATGTAAAACTTGATTCCCATTTTCGGGATACGTAGGCAACTTCATTATGAAGTCCAACCATAAACACTTTCAAATCAACTGTGTCCATGTGATTGTTTTGGCCATGTTTGTCTTTGCTACATTCAAGAGTTCGGTTGTGATCTCCAGTGTAGTGCAGTGTTATTCAGACAAGGGGCAACTTTCCATTTGCTGGATCTGAGGTTGTATATCTCAAGGATAGATTCCGGGTGTGTCTAGTTGTGATCTATATTGAAAATGGTTTTGAAAAGTTTTAATAAATGTTGATTTTGTTCAAATTAATCTTTTTACAACTTAGACCATTTTTTGACCAAAAGGAAAATTTTCAGTACCCACAACGTTCAATTTCATTGATTTCAATATGGAGTTCTTCGAATCTTGATACAAATCGAAGTTGCTTTTTATTACATTCAAAAGGAAAACTTGAAAGTATAGATTAAAGAAATAAACTTGGGGGCATAGTTGAGTCAGGTGTTCCTGCGTCCCCTCCTAGAGCTTGTGGAAGCTTCAAATGCTAAAGTAGGCCCGGTTTGTGTCTCATCTTCAAGCCAAGCTATGCATTCACCAGAAAGGGCGCAACTGAAATTGGGAGTGGGGGCCAGAAGTTCTCTTGTCCTCCAAGTAATGGAATACTGAGCTAGGTGTGAACCTCGGATCGAAAATGAAGCTGGGTACTCTACCCTCTTTTCTAGGCAAGTTTGGTCATGTCTGAATTGACGCCGGAGCCGAAATGGAAAATAGAAAAGACAGTGTGTCAAGCCAATCAACTGAATGCCAGGCTGTCGAGACATGGTATAGCTCATCTCGGGCAGATCAAACCAGGGGCAATGCCAAGTAATGTTGATAGCAAACCTGTGGAACATCCAATGGCACCACCATCCCTCGTTCGGGAAATCAACTAGTCGTTAGCGAAAGAAATAACCTTGTGCTGAATATGCAGGGCAAGAGTCCACTACTTTCAATCTGTCCATGAGCCATATCTGGGGAGGGATGAAAAATAAGAGAGATTAAAGAATGGAGGTGTATGTGGAGAGAAAAAGTAAGAAAAGGTTTTGAGAGAAAAACAGAGCTTGAGGGCCGAGTGATGTGAGAAACACATGTGAGAAGGGTGAGAAACATTACCTGCAAAAGTAGTGGACTTCCTGCGAATTTCTTTGTCTCTCGTCGATGGAAGGCGTCCAAGCCCATCAAAGTCTCGGCCAATGCTAAGCCAATGCAGCTCTTGCCCTCTTTCAAGTCTTGAGGTACTTAGATTAAGTGAACGCTAGACCCTCCGAAGCCAGGGGCAAGCAGAAAATGAGCCAACATACACAAATAGAGGGCATGTTGCCGAAAACTTTGCCAAAGACGATCGCCGCGGTCGCCGGCGTTAGAAAGGCGATGAATGAGACTAGGAATATCCAACTCCCCATTGTGAACCAACGATCGGGCATCATGTAGAGTGAACCCACACATCCTTCCTAAAGCTTGGATGTGGCCAAAACAAATTGGGGCAAGATTTCCTTATCACGCCGGGATTCCATCAAAGCTTGGAATTCTTCGATTGTGGGGCACATCTCTTGTCCCCCGAAGCTAAAAACATGTGTAACCGGGTTCCAACATCTAGCCACGACATGAAGGAACGGAAAACACAGCGGAGTACGACTCAGCGGGAATAGTGCATTTATCCTGAAAACCCGAAAGTTCAGCTTTTCAGAGCCATCTAAAGTCGCAATCCAATTGGAGAGTTTTTCGATGAAGAATGGTTCTGTTTGGGGCAAAATTAGAGCTGGAATGAAGAAAACACGAAGCTAGAGCTTTTGTAGAAGATAAGGCAGTGAGTGGAGGCCAGGTGTCAACATTTCGAAGGTTCTGCTCATCGATGGCTGGCAGGGGTTTATTGATGGCCGGCAGAGGCTCATCAATGGCTGGCAGGGGCACATTGATGGCCGGTAGCTTCCCTCTCATGCTCACTGACCCCCTTTGTGAAGATTCAGTTGTTTTCAGCAGTTGCATTCTGTAATTGGCATATTTTGAGGTCTTGTTTTGGTCCTTTTGGGGTTTGAGCTGGTTTATTTAAGTTGTAACCCTCTGGTTTTGTTTATTGAGTTGTATTTATGTTGTTTATCGAGTTGTTGCAATTTGCTTATCGAGTTGTATTTACATTGATTAGCCTGTCAAGACCTTGGGTTGTTTATCAAGTTGTGTTGTTCTTTCAGTTGTTAGTTGGTTCACTACCTGATTAAAAAAATATCATGAGAATGTGCAATTTTCAAAAATGAACAATCTCTTTTTCATACTGTACGATGTTATGCAATGCTCAGAATGCAAAATGCAACACTTTTTAATCAAAAGCTAAGTTTTCATTCCAATCATGGTTTCTTTTTACAAAGAGTACAAGTTTTAAAGAAAATAAAACTGCCTAAGGCTGTACAATGTGCTAACACTACTAGCAAAAAGAAAACAAAGCAAAAAGCATCTAAATCGGCGCCAACCACCTCAAGCTCGAGAGGCTCTCTTTGTCCTCTTCCTCGACGGAGCAGACTCTGAAGCACAATCTCCATCGGTACCACTGTCTGAACTTGAATCAGAGTTCGAACCAGAGCCCTCTTCCATCTCTCCAGCCTCACCACTAGCAGAATCTGAGTTGGCACTGTCATCTCCAAATGACTCTGACTGTGGACTCGCTACCTCACCCTCATCCTCGCTCGTCTCGTCATCATCCTCACCCGGAACGGGCTCTGAGGGGCTACTCTTGCCACGGGTGCCCCTACCTCTACCTCAGCTGCGTGTTGGAGTTTGTCTCCCTCTTCTCTCTGTTGCTGGAAGAGGTACTGAAGGTCCTGCTGCGGCTCCTGCTGGGACATCCAGTGGAGCTGTGGTTTGAAAAGGGATCTGAAAAGAGCAATTTGTCAGAATACATTAGTTGTGGTGTATATCAGATACAGTATATTAGATGCAGTATATTAGATATAGTATATCAGATGCAGTGTATGTATGCAGTGTATGGGAGTGTAGACACCCCATTTTTTACCATCCTCAAGACTTGGACGTCATCGTTTGAACACTCGATGATCATCCATGCTCGTGCTTGTTTTGAGTTCCCGAAGGTCTCGGCTGCGCGCCTTGTCTTAGGATCTCTCAACTTGTCTGTTTTGTGCTTGGTTGTGGACCAAGGATTTGTGTTTTTGCTTCTAAGGCGAGAGGGTGGCTTGTTGGACATCCCCTCAATCCATCGGCTAAGGCATGATGCCATCGGCCTTGTTTTCTTGCCATCGGCCAAAAGTTTTGACCGATCGGCACTCCTTTTGGTCGATCGACACTTTGTTTGGTCAATCGGCCATATTTTTAAGCCGAGACCTTTCCATCTGCTTTTTGCAGATATTTTCTGCCAACTGTGACAACTGGTGGGCACAATTCCCATCCTCCATACACGTGTATGGAGGGATTTGTTTCAAGACTCAAGCTTGTTGAACAAGCTTGAGAAATGAAATTCTATAAGAGGGAAGCCTCCCCTCCCTTTTCAGAGGTTCAGGAAAATTGATATAGAAGTTATATCTCTCTCTATATCTCTCCCCCTCTGTATATTTGTGTGTGTGTGTTTGTGCCTTAAAGTGTGATTTCTTTATACTATTGCACACAAACACCTAGCAATACACCATTCTTTTGTTACTGAGGTACTAGGGAGTTGGTTTTGGAGTTCTTGGAGTGGTTTAAGCTCAGAGAAGGGTGCTGGAGTTGTGTTCTTGAAAGTGTTCTTCAAGGGTGAGTTTCTACCTTTTAATACCCCATTTTGGCTTAAGCTTTTAGACCCTCTTGCATATTGTTTTAAGATTAACTCTAAACTACAATAAGTTCTGATTTTTCATGCTTAAGATGATTGTTTAAGGTCACTTTTTGGTTGGGGGTAGTCTACCCCTTCTTAGGCCTTGTTTGGCCTTGTTTTGTGCCTTTCCTTTTGAGCTTTGGAACCATCTTGCTTTGACCTTCTCACCACTGAAATTCAGTGGTGGAGAAGTGGTTTTGGAGTCTTGCATAGGAGAGGGACACCCCTCTCTCCTTGTCTCTCATTTGCTTGTATTTATGGCTAATAGCATGTTTGATTAGCATGTTTTGGCTTCATTTAAGCAAGTATTTGGTGTTATTTGGCCATGATATACCTCTGTTTTAAGTTGGTTTGATAGCCTCCTGCATGCACCATACACTTGTCTTGCAATCCTCTTATTGGCCTTAACATGCATCATGCATTTGGACTATCATTCTTGCATGTTTTGGCTTAACTCCATGAAGTTTTTAGTCATGTTTTACCATGTTTAAGCTCTGTTTGGTGTTGTTTTAGTCATGCATGCACTGTTTTGCATAGCCTTGGTTCAATCTAGCTTGTTAGCTTTGAGTGTCCAAGTCATTAGCATGCATTGCTTGGACCTTTTTCATGATTTGGCATCATTTCATATGAGATTTCAGTTCATATAGTGTGGCTATGCATTCACATTTGTCACCTTTTCCATGCTTAGAAGGTTTTGTGTTTTATGCCTTAAGAGTGGGTCATTGTGCATGCCACCATGCTTAGGCATTTGGGATGCCATCTAAGTGGATTTTTTGGCTTATTTTGACATGCCATAACTCTGTTCTTCATTGGTTAAATCATGCCATGTTTGGTTGTAATAGGTGTAGTGTAACACCCCTTGTTAGCCTTGCATGCCTTATGCCTTTTAGACCCTTGTTCTAGCTTGTGTGGGCTAGGTTCAAGCTTGTTTTTGGCCTCATCTTGACCTTCCTTGGGACTGTTTTGATTTCCTTCGGCCCTTTGGGGCTTGCTTTGTATAGCCTTGGTTTAAGTCCTTTGGCTAGTTTCGAGTTTTGAGCTTTCTTGCATGCTATACTTGCATTGTTTGGTTGATTTGGCATCATTCCTCACATAATTTCAGAGCTTATTGCATTGCCACATTATCATGTTCGTCACTCCTTGCTCATGTTTGAGAGTTGTGCCCTTATGCCTAGGTGTTAGGCCATTACATGTGCATGCTTGTATGTGCACTTCATGTTTCCAATTCATCACTTTGGCCACTATTTTTGGTACGGCTGAGGTCTATCTATTTTCAGTATAAGTCCATAAGTCATGCGGTTTGTGTGTTGTTGTATGCTTATCGCATTGCATGGTTTTGCATGCCTATTATGTTGTATGTTTGCATGTTTAGGTGGCATAGCATTTTGCATGCTTGGCGCATTACATGTTTGCATGTTTAGGTTGCATGTCTATTGCATGTTAGTTGCATTGCATGACGTTGATGCATACTTGTTGCATGCTTGAGTTGTTTGCATGTTGGCTTGCATACTCATATTGCATTGGGTTCGTTTGCATGCCATTAGCCTTGTTGCATTGCATAGTTTTTCCATGATTGCATGCATTGCATTGTGTTTGCTTTGGGGTGCCAAACCAAACACGAGAACCGAGGGACGTTTCATACTTGAAGTGACGAAACGTGCCTCAATTCTCGGTCACCGACACTCTTGATCTATCATGATAGAGTGTGAGGCATTTGTCTGTTTCTGTGCATTCATTCCATATTGATTTGTATTTAGCCTCTTTGGCCATCATACATCGAAATGCGTGATTGATGGCCCGAGGGTCTGACACTACACTCTTTTGAGTCTCAAACATGATAAGGGGTGTAGTTGCACAACATTTTCTTGTAAATGTATTGTCATGCCCTTGTTTGCCCTCTGTTGCAGCAAAAGGGGCAATCCACAGGAAGAAATGGCCGATCGACTATCTTCAGTGCCGATCGGCTAAATATTTTTGGTCGATATCATCAAAATTGGCTGATGGCCATTGTTCTCTAGCCGATGGCCATACCATTTGGCCGATGGACTCTCAGAGTGTCCATGGAGTGGTTCAGAGGCATCACAGAAGCTATAACAGTTTTCAGAGGTGCAGAACAGTGCAAACAGAGGCAACATGAGGCATGGCAACGGGTTTCCAAGCGAAGCGATCGAGCATGCATCATTCAATCATTCCGAGGCGGAGCTGTGATAGCCTCTTTAGTTTCATACTTAGTCTATTTTGTAACTTAATTAATTTGCTTAATTACTTAAGATTTTGTAATAATTAATTAGCTAGGGTAGTTAATTAATTAGTTGGTTTGTATTATTATTCATTCGGACCCTTCGTCGAGAGGGCGAATTTTGTAATAAGTGTGCGTGCCTATGTGAATGTCTTCACACCTCACGTCTTTCTCCCTTTTAGTTAACCGCTTACAATGGTTAGTTCTAGGTCATGTTTCAATTAGCATACTTATGATAGCATGTTTGCATACATTCATTCGTATTGCATGCACCGGGCTCGGCGCATCATACTAACTGCATAGTATTTTAATTCCTACTTGAATACATGATTATCAAGTTACATCTCACATGCCATCTTAGAATAGCCAAGCCTATTTCTAGTTGCATTTTGCATGTGTTGCATTAGCCATCTTAACATAGCTAGGATCATGCATTGATTACTAACTAGCTATTGTTTTGGCTCGGAATACTAGGTAAGCTTTTATGCTTTAGCATCTTGCATGAGTGTGAGTGTTGCCATGACAGCATGCTTGCCATGAGGCTAACTGCTTAAGTGTTTAACTGCCTGAATGCCTGCGGGTGAAGGTTAGATTACTTGAATTGGAACAATTCATTGAAATGCGAGTTTTAAGCCCACTTGAGAGTAACAAATCACCATGTTTTCTAAGCCCACTTGAGGGTGGCAAAATCCACGTTTTAGCCTACTTGTGAGTAGCACCTTCAAACCATTTTCAAACAAACATGAGATATTTTGTTCCAACTTAGGCGATCTAGTCTGTACTTGTATGCTGCGCGCATCACATAGTAATTCTAGCTAATAACTGGAATAAGAACACATGCGTTTTCAAAAATAAAATATCATGCTTAGTAAAGGCCGATCTTTTGATCGGGCGAGCGGGGGTGCTCATTGCATGACCTTCCCCCCACGTACCCAAGTTCCCAAGTCGAGGCAACTTTGGTGATGACGGACACGTGGCCTTAGGCACGAGTCAGGATTTCCTAAATTTCCCAAAACAAGAATATTTAGGTGGTGACTCTGTATCTGGCAAAGCAGTCCATGTTTGGCACTTCTTTATTACAAATCAGTTTTCCAAAACGATTTGCCAGATTTGGACTCTTTGGTGATTTATCAATCTTGCATTGCACTTTGCGAGATTAGATTCAAAATCGTGACATTGAGTCCGAACTGTAGCAGCCTAATGAACAACCCGGATTTTTGGGCCACTTCGCGCGCGGAGCCCGGGACGTTCAGGCATGTCTACAGGGAGCAAAGTATCTATGCAGTGTTTTGATGCAATGTATCAGATCAGTGTAGTTTGGAGCAGGTTACTGTCAAAATGCAAATGTGTCAGCAGAGAATTTCATGGCATGAAGTG
Organism: Camellia sinensis; assembly: GCF_004153795.1. NCBI lineage: Eukaryota > Viridiplantae > Streptophyta > Magnoliopsida > Ericales > Theaceae > Camellia > Camellia sinensis. The sequence goes on along the minus strand of NW_021025777.1, from coordinate 2,943,139 downwards.
CAAACTGAAGGAAATTACCAGAATCCTGTAGAGGCTGAGCAGGTTCATGCTCGTCTGAACCATCCCCATCAGAGAAGCCGCTAGCTCAAGAGCCTGCCCGGTGTACTCTATGGATGCCTGTAAATATGTTGAGATGATCAGTGGTCTACGAAGTATAATTGAAATGAACTGAATGTGCAAAATGCAAAGTATGGTACATACCGAAGTCAGGCCTCGAACTCCAACAAGCTCGTGACCAGTTGGTGCAGGCTCAATGGGAATCTGATAAGTCTCCCCTCTGGGTCGCCAGCAAGTCAGTGTAGTAGGCAGCTCTGGCCATCTCGCTCTCTGTCTCTCCCTGGAATCTCTCCTGCTACGGGTCCTGGTCGCTCTGGCCCCTCTACCTCTCTCTCTCGCAGATGGAGCTCTCGCTCCCTCACCCCCACGAACGTCGGTCAGAGGCGGCATCAGATGTGTCTGGATAAAGGTCGCATAATCGCCCTCCATACGGAAGTAGTTCGCCTCCAGTCCTACTATGAACTGGATCACCTGGTTGACAGACAATCTGTGTGTCTTTCTCATGGACACCGGAGGCGCCATCAGTATGAACGGGACATGCAGTCCTAAAGTCTGGCCCGCGAAACGCTCGCCCAAGAACCAGGCACGACAGATCGGGCCCTCGAGAAGAATATGATGGCGAGTGATGACCCTAGTTGTGTCATACTGGGATCGGAGCCCCGATGGTATTGCGTCCCATGGCTGCCATGTGATCTGAAAATAAGAGAATGAACAGATGATTAGTTGTAGTCAATTAATTAATGGGTGTATCAAGCTGATTGAAAAGTAGAATAACTTTGTTTTCAGTTGCCTCATGCGTCGCAACGACATTGAAGTACTGGCAGAAAAACATGAAGTTTTCTCGGGTCCTACGGCGGAGCTGGCCATTATATACCCAAGAAAATGGGACTGTCGTCGGAGTCTACTTTATAGGCTCTGGAGCAAGAGCCGGGAAGTATGCGTACACCCACAGCTGCAGGGAAAGTGTGATCCATACAGTATATGAGCAGATATAGAAAATACAGAGCAGAAAGCATACTGTGTATGAGCAGGTACAGAAAATGCAGAGTAGAAGGTATATGTGTTGAACAAATATAAAGCAAGAAATGCTAAGCAGAAAATTTAAAGTGAAAAGGAAAAACTAAGCTGGTACCTCCCAAGCCCGCCAGTAGCCGCCGATCAAGCTCCCACTCATGCATGAAGTTGAGCTTATGTATCCATACAAAGTGGTGAGGCCAGCTCCGCCCTAGTCATAGAACTGAACTCGCTGGAGTACTACCAAGGCGTTCAGCAGATACAGGCCCACAGTATTCCACCTGTTCGGAAACAAGGTGGTACCGAAAAGGAACATAAGGAAGCCCCTGGCGTATTGCTCTATCTCCTCGGCTGTCTTGAGCTCAGACCCCCTGAACTGCTCCTCAAACCAGCTATACCGGACCATGCCTGACCGGAGTGTCGGTGGGTGTGCCCCGAGCAGTGCGGCCCATGCTGCCTCTCACTCTCCCATATCAGGGTCGAGAGGGATCGGATCGCCCCCTATCCCATTTTTGACCATCCTCAAGACTTGAATGTTCTTGCAAGTACATCCAGTGACAATTTTGATTGCTCGTTGAGCGCTCGAACTCCGCAGCGGAACACCACAGGTTTGAGCTTTCCAAACCCTGCGTCAATTCTATCTCATTTTTAGACCATGTTTTGGTCCTTCTAGTATGTTGTTCTTGATGCACTGCCGGCTATGGACTTTGGCCTGACAGCCATTGATGTGCCCTGCCGGCCATCACTAATGGCTGGCCGGCCACCAATGCATCAGTAGATATTTTTTGATATTTTGTGCCAACTGTTTGCACAGATTGAAGCATCTTCTTGCACGTGGATGGTTGGATCTTTTTGAGAGGATTTTGTATTTTCTATATATAGAAGCCTTCCTCTTGCATGCTAAGGGTTGGAAATTTTGAAGACAAAAAAATTTCTCTCTCTCTCTCTCTTTCTCTCTCTAGAATCCTCTCTCTCTAAATATTTTGCCTTAAAAGCCTAAATTCTCTACCCTTTTTCTTGTGAGCTCTTGATCATCTTTGTGTTGAGGTTGCTTGAGGTCCTAATTGAGATTTAGAAGAGGATTTTTGCTTGGTTTGACTTGCCTTTGTTGCCTATATAGCATCTTGTCTTCAAAGAGGTAGAATACTTGTATTTTTAGCTTAATTTAAATACTTGTTTGGCCATCTTTGCATGCTATTTTGAGGCTGATTTTGACCCCTGAAATCTTTGTTTTTATGGTTTAAAATGGTGGTTCGAAGTTTATTTTGGAGTTAGGGGTGGTCCACCCTTCTTGTAGCTTGCTTGCTAAAGTGTTGTGCCATCTTTCAAAGCTTTTTGAAACAAATTTTTTTGGCCTTTTAACCACTGAATTCCAGGGGATTTTTAGTGGTAAAAAATTTGTTTTGAGGTCCAAAATAGGAGGGGATGGCCTCCCCTCCTTGTGTCTTGATTGCAAGTGTAGATAGCCTAACATGTGAGCATGTTTTTCTACCTTTTTGTGACTTGATCTCAGCATGTTTTTGCTACTTTTTTGACCTGCTTTAGCTCTGTTTTGAGTTGGTTTGGCTACTTGAGGCTTGCTTTGTATGCTTGTAGTGCAATTGTTCTTAATAGTCTAGTTTGTGCTATGTGTTGGCCTTTCATTCTAACCTTTTTTAGCTAACTTCAAGCATGTTTTAGGACTCCCTTTAAACTGTTTTAAGACTATTTTAAAGTGTTTGTGCCTTTGGGGCTTTGTATTGCATGCCTCTAGTGTAGTGCTCTTCACTAGTTTGGTGTTTTGGCCTTTTGAACATGTTGTGCATGAGTTGCTTGCATGTTGTAGTATCATTTTTCATGCCAGTTCAACACTGAAATATCTACAACCTCCCTCATTTCTTCACTTTTCCATTTTCTTTGAGGGTTGGTTAGCCTTAAGGTTGTGTTTAAGCTTGAGATTGAACTTGTGCTTGATGGTTTTAATCCTCTTTTGAGGTTTCTACTAACCAACGGCATGATCTCTCTCATGTCTTAAGTCATCCTTTGGTTGACCCCACTTTCATTAGAGGACACTCACCTTGGACTTAACCGGTTAAAGAATGATTTTGTAATGTAAAATGTGTAAACAAAATTGGACAAGTAAAACATGAACAAGATAAGCATGTTGTGTTTGCATTGCATGTGTTCAATCGGACGTTATATTAAACACAATGTAGATTGGAGTATTTCATACTCAAAGTGATAAAATGAGCCAATCTCCTTAGTCTCCATTGCCTTTGATCATCCATGACAAGGTAGTGGTCTAGAGTCTTGTTTTGTGCATTTATTGAAAGTGTACAACTTGGATCTTTGGCCATCATGCATTGAAAATGCTTGATTGGTGGTTTTGGATCCAAGAGTGCCACTCCTTTGATGTTTTGATATGATAAGGAGGGGCACAGTACAAACATATCCTTGGAAAACCCTCCATTTTCCTCTGTTGCAGTGTGGTGATTCAGCACATTAGTGGCCAGCAGTGGTTCACTGATGGCCGGCAGTGCTTCATCCTTAGCCGGCATGGCACATTTTTGGCCGGCAAGGGCCCGACAGCTAGCATTCATGGCCGGAAGGCCACTGGTGCAATCCTGAGCATTGGTTTGGTAAGGTGGAGCAGAAAGTTCTTGGACTAAATTCAACCCTGTAAACAGAGCCTCTCAAGAGCAAACTGGTAGGCTTTTCGGGGTGAAAACCGAGTGCATGCATCTTCTACTTTCCAAAGCAGAGTTGAGGCAACGTAGTTCAATGCTCTAAATGTTTTATTAGTGCACATTTGTATTGTAATTTAATTAACTAAATGCTAATTAGTTAAGTGTTGTAATAATTAAGTAGCTTAGCTTAGCTATTTCTTTATTTTGTTTTGTAATTAATTAGCTAAGTTAGTTAATTAGTTGTTTTGTAATAATTAGCTTAGCTTAGTGTAGCTTAGCTGATCCATTCGGACCCTCCTTCGAGAGGGCACAATGTTGTAATAAGTGTGTGTGTGTGTGTGCATGTCTTCTAACCCCACGTCTTTCTCCCTTTTATTTACCCACTTTTGATGGTTAGATTAGGAACATTTTCAATTAGCATACCTTATGCTTGCATGTTTGCATCATTCATTCGTCTTGCATGCACCGAGGCTCGGCGCATCATTCAAGTCTGTTTCTGTGGTACGATTTCCAGATCTTCTTCTTGGGTTTTAGGGTTTTCTTCTGGAGCTTCTTTGCTTGTTTCCTTTGATATTTGTGAGAGTTTAGATCATGAATTGAGTGGATTATATCAAAGGGGTTGTTTTATTTATTCTATACAAACGAGAGAGTTGTTCTTCTGTGGATTTCGGAAAATTTGGGCCTGAAGCTTTAGTGGATTCTGGAGTGGCTCATCATCGTGATTCGACATCGGAGTTGTGGATTCAACATTGGACAAGACAATTCTGAAATGAAGATGGGGCTGGAAGAGGCACATAGGGGCCAGTTCAATTCGGACATGGAGTCGCTACGTAATTGAGAGTACACTTGCATAAATCATTTATGTCTTCTTAGTGGATTGTTTTGTGGCTTTTGCCATGGTTTTTTTTTTATCACAATTGGAGCCGCTCCAATTCTAGTTTTTTCACATAAAATTGTTGTGTCGATTTGTCTTTGATTGTTTAATTGGGATTGCTATTTACTTGTTAAAATTGATACATAATCACAAATCAATATCACAGGGATTTTAGATTTTTCAATTACATTCCACCCTTTCAATTTTCCAACTGCATAACAATTGATCCTTTTTATTAATAAATCATCAAGTAGTTAACAGTTTTTAACGATGTCAGAAATATATTTCAAGTAGCAATTCATGTAATTTTATTGTTGTATAGGAGAGTCATATTGTTGTATAGAAGAGTAATTAACAATTTTATCTTTTTTTGTTAATTTTGTTAAATAAAAAATTATGATAAAGGGATATTTGTAATTTCTATAACTACAAAAAAAATAAATCACATTTTAATTAAATTTTAAGAGGTATATTTGTAATTTTTTTGAAAGAGAGTGACACACTGGTCTTTCTTGGTCAACCACCATCGGGTTCGGATCCTCTGTCCCGAATGGCCGTCCCAAATTCTTGTCCCATTTGGTGTCATCTTGACACGTGTCCATTAATGAAATCCACTATTAACTCTTTTTTATGAGAGATTATTGGGTGATCTAGGAGTATTGCTCTACATCACCAAATACTTAACATTTGATAAGTTGTCTCCTAGTAATCATATTGAGTTCTATAATTTCAACCAATCATATTGAGTTGGACACCATATGACAATACCCAAAACCACTACATAATTTTTTCTTTTTTATGGCCTTCGTCTCATCTTTTTCCCTCACAAATTCCTAACTGGTCTAAAGTAATCATCCACTATAATTCATCATCATCCTTATAAACATAGTGGTCTACTACAACAACACATGATGGAACGGGCTCTCATCGTCTACAAATTTATAAAATAGTCACCATTCAGATCTTAGAATTTTCATACCAAATTTCTAACGTTGTATTTGGTTGGGAGATTTGAGAAGAGATTTGGAAGGGGAAAAAGAAAAGATAAGTAAAATGTGAATCAAATATACCTACATTTTACCTAATTTCACATACCTTTTTTCTCTCTGTTAGGTTTTTATTATTGGCAATCCCATTTGACAAAACTCCTTTCAGTTATAATTTTATTTGCTCTTTGTTTCGGTGAGGTTATAAGTGTTTAGATTGGAATCCAACCTGAATTGTGCCTATGTAGAGGAGTTTGTGAGCTTGAACTGCTTGCAACCCTCACAGAAGTTTGAACTGCTTGCAAAAAATGCTGAGAGTTTGTTTTTAACTCTCGAGTGAACTTTCTATCGCTCGAGCAAAGACACTTATGGAAAAACACACATTTCAGTCTCATCGCTCAAGCGACTATTCCTGTACTCGAGTGACCATTGCAGCCCTATTTGCTATAAAGTTGTGTTTTAGTCAGATTTTAGGGAACGACTTTCAGATCTTCTTCTTAAGTATTAGGGTTTTTATCTAGACCTTCTTTACTGGTTTCTTTGATGTTTTTATGAGTTGATGTCACGGTTTAATTCATCCATATCAAAGGATTGTTTGATCATCCAAAGAGAAAGTTGTTCTTCAGTGGATTCTGGAAAATTTGGGCCTGAAACTTTGGTGGATTCCCGAGTGGCTCATCATCGTGAATTCGACATTAGCATTGTGGATTCAACGTTGGGAAAGACAGTTCCGAGGGAAAAACGATAGTGGAAGAGACACACTGAGATCGGTTCAATTCGGGCCTGGATTCGCTAGGTAATTGAGAGTACACTTGTGTAATTTCTTTTTGTCGTCCTAGTGCATTATTTTGTGGCTTTAGCCCATGGTTTTTTTTATCACAATTGGAGGCGCTCCAATTGTGATTTTTTCATGTTAAATTGTTGTGTCAATTTGTCTTTGATTGTTTGATTGAGATTGTTATTCATTGTTTAAAATTGAAACATAATCATAAATCAATATCTTGGAGATTCTAAGATTTTTCACTCTCCCTCTCCAAATCCTTCCTCAACTCTACAAAGCAATGTAAACGTTTTGATGGAGACAAGAATCCAAAATTTTCAATTATAATCAAACAGACCATTCAAAAATTAAATTTAATAGTACAAGTTTATGTGAATAAATATGGATCTTTTAGATTGAAGAAGAGAGATGACTTTAATGGGGGTTTTGCAAATAACTCAATCGCCCTTTTCAATTTATTATTTTACATAATATATACATATACTCATATATACATAATATATACATACATTCATATGTATATATATATATATAGTTTTCCCTTTTATATATGCATGTGCATTTGTATTGTTGTCAATTTTCAATATAGCAAAAGGAAGAAGATGGTGGTTCAATGTTTTTTGGAGATCCTTCAAGTGGCAACAACGTCAGAAGATCTTGTTTTTCAAGCCCTTGTTTGAAGCTGCGAAGCAGTCGTAATGCAGCGGAGCCAAGTGACTGGATACCCTGATAAGATCGACAGGCAGTAACAGCGGTGAGGATGAGCATGAAGTCGACAGCGAATGGAATCCAAGACGAGTTATCATTTTAGGTGAGAGGTGTTTCTGAGAGTGAGAGAGACTGACAGAAGGCTTAACAGGGTTATTAATTGATATTATTTTATGAATACGTGTCACAATCAGAAGAAGGGGATAGGCATTTGGGATAGAGGATCCCAACCATCACCATCTATTTCAATCATATTTTCTCTTACAACCTTCACCTAACCAAGTCTTTCAGTGTCTCTGTCTCAACAAAATCTATTTATTTATTTTTAATGGTTCATATTTCAGAGATACCTAGATGTATCCTATAATAGATTATCAGGACCCATACCAAACACGCTGAGCAATTGTTTGAGTTTGGAATGGCTTCACTTGGAGGCCAATTCATTTGAAGGAGAGATACCTCAAAGTTTGAGCATGCTAAGGGGATTAAGAGTATCGAATCTTTCAAGCAACAATTTGTCGGGGTTGATCCAAGTTATCTAGGTGAGCTTCAACTAGATATGTTGAATTTGTCTTTTAATATGCTACATGGACAAGTTCCTATACAAGGAGTGGTTCGAAATTCAAGTGCAATTTCAATTGTTGGAAATAATGATCTATGTGGAGGTATTGCAAAATTAGACCTTCCTCCTTGTTCATCGTCCAACTCAAGCAAGAATATGCTCTCTCACAAGATGAAAGTGATCCTAGTGGTGGTTGGTGTTGTGATATTTTTATCCTTGTTAGTTAGCTTCTTTATGTTTCTTCGACGGCGTCATGTTTCAAAAAAGAATACCTTTAGCATGCTATCAATCAAACATCAATTTTTGAGGGTTTCTTATGCAGAGCTTCTCAAAGCCACCAATGGATTCTTAGAGGCTAATCTAATTAGTGCTGGGAGCTATGCTTCAATTTACAAAGGGATTCTTGATCACGTTCAGATGTTTATTGCAATGAAAGTGCTCAATCTTCAGACCAGAGGAGCTTCTAAGAGTTTCATGTTAGAATACAAGGCACTAAGAGCCATAAGACACCGAAATCTATTGAAAATTTTTAGCATTTGTTCCAATGTGGATTTCCATGGTAATGAATTCAAAGCTCTGGTATATGAATTTATGGCCAATGGAAACTTGGGCAATTGGTTGCATCAAGTCGGAGTTGGAGACCATGAGCAACTAGAAGAACCAAGAAATCTTAAACTGATCCAGAAGCTGGAAATTTCCATTAATATTGCCTCTGCACTTGAGTATCTTCATTGTGGTCGTGAGGCAACAATTATTCATGGTGATCTAAAGCCAAGCAATGTTCTTTTGGATGATGAGATGACGGCCCATAGTGGAGATTTCAGATTAGTGAAAATTATTTCTACCGTTTCAAGTGATGTGGCACAAGGTCAAAGCAATTCAGTTGCGATAAGGGGAACCATCAGCTATGTTGCTCTAGGTACAAAATATTTTTTATATTTCCTTGGAGTAGAAAAACTGAACTTGCAATAGGAAAAGTAACATATATACACACTCACAAACTTATTGTGGGGACATAATCTTTGAATGACAGGACGTGGCTGAGGTGACACCAAAGTGTCAGCCGAGGTGCCACATGTCCTGGTCATGACGCCAAGGTAATCTCGGCTAGGTCGAGGTTATCTGCGAGAATACCGAAATTCGGGATAAGCGGATAAGGGACAAGAGTCCTAAATTGGGAGAGGACTTCAGTTTGGATAAAGATAAGACTCTTAGAGAGTTTATCCCAATCCTGCTGGGAGTCCAAGATTAGTAGTAGTCCAGAGTCCATTGGAGCTAGGCTTCTATTGGGACTAGGTTTGTGTTGGCTATAAAAGGGAGGCACTTTCATGGGTCTAAGGTACGCTTTTTTATATTCTGAATAGTGAGTTAAGCACTTTTGCTATCTTTGAGAGATAACTGACTTGATCGTCGGAGTGCCCCTGGGTGGACGAACCACCGCCGAAATCTCTTCTTTCTGTGACAAGTTGTTTGGGCTTAATCTATTCTGTCAGTGCTCTCCAGCTAAGTACTAGTTTGGCAGTGTGGTCAGAAATCGACTCACATAATTTGGTGTCGTCTGTGGGAACGAAAAGAGAGTAGATGGCCAATAACGGACAGAAAGAGAAGATTGGGGACAACACTCCCACTGGGAGTGGGAAACTTATTAACTTGACGTCGAAGAAGACAACTACAACAAAGAGACTCATGATAAGAATCACGGAGAGAAAGACGTCGGCCAGGAGGGCGACGTACCAAAGAAATCAGACCGAGGCAGGTATTATAACGAAGACGACTTCCAGGTATGGAAAGATAGATACCTGTGGACGGATGAAGAGATGAAGGAACTGGCAAACAAGTTGGCTGACCTACAATCGGTTGTCAATTTCATGATGCAGAACAACGTTATGCAACCACCATTTCCATTACAAGATATGCCGATTCCAACGGCCAAAAAAGATGCCTAGACAGGGGGGCAGAGGACAATTCCTGCGACTCCTCAGCACGATAGAACCAAGAAACACTCTCACTGGCCTTCAAGGGAGATCGGGCGAGGAGAATCAAGAAGAGGAGATTCACGGTGGACGCATCACACCAAGGAAGCCGATCCCAAAGAACATCGGCCTGTTCAGGGGAAGGAACTGTGTTTCGACACAACTAATGGAGAGATGTCCAAAAGGACTCACAATGATACTAGGAGTAGCACATCAAAAAGGCTGAAATCCGTTGATAGCCGAGCTCCTGGACGAACCAAGGAGGATCTGAGAGGTTACTTTTAGAGGAAACAATAAGATGTCGAGGTAACCTCTATGGTCAAGCCGAGAACACCGTTCTCGGTGGAGTTGGAAAAATTTGAGGCCTCGAAAAGGTTCAATATACCGAGGTTATAGATATACGACGGTAAGACCGACCCTAACTTTTATGTCAGCTTGTACCTGAACTCGATGACATTGTACACTGGGAACGAGCCGTTGCTCTGCAAGGTGTTCCCCTCATCCTTTGGGGAAATTTCATCAGATTGGTTTCACAAGTTGCCGAAAGGAACTGTGAAAACTTGAGAAGGCCTGGACAAGATGTTTGTGGCCAGGTTCGTGACAAACAAACTACAGCCATTAAGGGTGGACGCCCTGATGGCTCTGAGAATTGGCGAGAACGAAAGCCTGAGAGCCTATGCCAAAAGATATTACGAGGTATTCAACCGAATACCAGGATGCAACCAGGAGGTGGCAGTCGTATCTTTTAAGAAGGCCTGAAGGATGACTGCCTGCTTCGAAAGTCATTGGCAAATACATTGCCAAAAAGCATGGAGGAACTTATGGCCAGGATAGAAAAATATGTCAGGGCCGAGGAGGACACGCCAGGGACAAAGGCGTCAAAACAAGAGAAGAAAACGGCTCACCCAAGTGAGGCCGAGGTGATAGAGGATACAACAAGCAAGAGACAGGACTGAGGGCCACACAAGTAGTCACTACCGTATTTTGGATTCTGATCTACAAAGTCCTAGAGAGGATCAGAAACCAACCTTATTATAGGGCACCAGAGAAGGCTCCTGGCGAGTTTATGGGACGAAGCCTGGGAAAGCACTGCGCCTACCATAATTAGAATAAGCATTTGACTTAGGGGTGCAGAGTCCTAAAGACACATCTAGAAGACCTGGTAAGACAAGGTCATCTAAGGGACCTAGTGTAGATGTCCCCGAACGCTCCCGGGAGGGTGAGTCCCGTTCTATTCATTTGGGGTCACTACAGCTCAGGACTCTCAAATAGTCACGGTTCTAAATCTGAACCAAAGAGTCCAAATCCGGCAAATCGTTTTGAGAAAACAGATTTTGAAAGAAGTGCCAAACATGGACTGCTTTGCCAGATACAGAGTCGCCACCTAAATATTTTATTTTGGGAAATTTAGGAACCCTGACTCGTTGCTTAAGGCCACGTGTTCGTCATCACAAAGTTTGCCTCGGCTCGGGAACTTGGTACGACTTGGGGAAGGTCACTTGTGAGCACCCCGCTCGCCGATCAAAGATCGGTCTCTACTAACCATGATATCAAGTTTTGAAAAACATTGTGCGTTCTTATTCCGGTTATTAGCTAGATTACTATGTGATGCGCGCAACATACAAGTATAGACTGGGTCGCCTGAATTGGAACAAAACATCTCATGTTTGTTTATTTGAAATGGTTTGATGGTGTTGCTACCGCAATAGGCTTAATATGCAGGTTTTGCCACCCTCGGGTGGCTTAGAAAAGATGTTTTTGCCACTATCTAGTGGGCTCAAAACTCACAGTCAATGATTTGTTCCAATCTAAACAACCAACCTTCACCCACAGGCATTCAGGCAAGTTATATCACATAAGCAAATAGCCTCATGGCAAGCATGCTATCATGGCAATCACTACACGCATGCAAGGATGCTAAGCATAAGACTTACCGAGTACTCCAAGCCAAAAGAAATTAATTTAGAAATCATGCCATGACCTAACTTCAGAAATGCCTAATGCAACACACGCAAAAATGCAAACTATTAGCAGGCTCGGCTATTCTTAAGATGGATATGATATGCTAACAGTTAACATGTATTCAACTTGGAATTGAAATACAAATGCAGTTAGTTATAGATGCGCCGAGCCGGTGCATGCAAGACAGATGAGAATGAATGCAAACATGCTATCATACTGTATGCTAATTGAAACATGCCCTAATCTAACCATCATAAGCTGGTAATAAAAGGGAGAAAGACGTGGGGTTGGAAGACATCATCACGCACACGCACACTTATTACAATTATGCCCTCGCGTAGAGGGTCCGAATAAATAATACGATCCGAATAAAAGAATAGTACAGTCCAAATATTACAGTCAAATTAATGTACAAATTCCTAATTAAATAACAATTAACTAAGAAATCTGTAAACTGGGTGCAAGCCAGGGACTGCCTTGATTCTGATGAATGATGCATGTTCTGGGCTGCTTGCGCGGAAATCCACTGGGATGCCCCAATTAGCCTCTGTTTTGCAATTATTCTTGGAAAGCGCGTGAGCTTTGGAAGATTGCTGATCCTTGATTTGCTGCAACAGAGAGCAGGAAAGGGGCATAGCAATGTATTTTACAGATATATGCAATGTCTCGATCCTCGTGCCACCAATACTGGCATATCGGAGGTAATGATGGCCGAGGAGTCGAATTGCAACAATCAATATAGATGAATGCACGATTATAACACAATAAAAAACCTAATCCATCCATGGTTAATCCGGAGTGTCGTGAACTGGGGAATTGAGACACGGTTCGTCACTACGGAGTATGAATATGCGCCTCGTTTCATGTGCCCAGCTAACTCTTCCTGAACACGATCAATATGCATGATATGGCATTGAAATGAATAAGATACACATCCTAACATTACCAATGGTCATGGATGGCATACACGCTGCAACGAGGTAAATAGTACAACCGAGATAACAATGCTATGGATGAAATGACATCGCAATGCAATAATGGGCTTACACCCAAATGAGAAGCCTCAAGCCACACTCCATAGGAAGCACTCAGATGAAAACAAACAATCGATAGCGTGCCGCGTGCAGCAAAGGCCGAGGTACCGACCCTCAGGCACCAAAATTGCACTCTAATGAGACATGGCAAAGACATGGAATATGATGATGGCAAACTACAAAATCAAAGTAGCAAAATGAGGGGGAAACGAGCCCCGAACCAAGGCCGAAATGGAGACCCGATGCACGGAATTTCTCCGAAAATTGCAAAACTTAGGTAACATGAAATGGCTTTTAAGCTATACAAGCAATGCATAATTGTGATTCATGGGCATTGAAATGAACAAGAAGGAAGGCAGCCCCAAAAATAAGCAAGCATTTTTTAAGTTCAAAGCATGGCAAACAGTATAGCCAAGTAGGGAAAACTAGCAGCAATAAAATGACCCTAAATGTGAGGATAAAGAAGCAACTCACAAGCTGCTGCGCGCGCAAACAGTTTGAGGGTCTTTCCACAATGTTGGAGAGGGACCAAATATTGACATTTTAAGTTATGGAATAACCACAAAAACAGCAAGGTATTGGCTAAACTCTCATGCCGGAAATGGCCAAAAGATGGCCAAAGAAGTAAGTAGTGGTGCTGGCTTAAACACAAAGGGGCACTTCACAATGTTGAAGAGGGCCAAAATAAAGCATTTTACAGTTGATGGCCCAGACCAAAACATGTATGCAAATATGTCAAAAGCTTGCAAAAGTGAGGCCAAAGGGAGGATATAAACAAAAGTATTACAAAAGATGCCTCAACCATGAAGACGCCTCAATGAAGACATGAAGAATGGGTAAATTTAAGATTGTTTTCAGTTCTGAAAAAGAGCCGAAAAACAGAAGTACAATAGGCCTAACAAATCATTGCAAATAAATGGCAACAAAGAGAGATTAAACACAGAAGTATGTAAAAGATGCCTCAAACATTGAAAGCGCTCAAGAAACATGAAGAACTGGGTAAAAACTAAGATTTTTTTTTCAGTTCTGAAAAGAGCCGAAAGACAGGAAGTACAATAGGCTAACAAATCATGGCAAAAAATTAATGGCCAAAAGGAGATATAACACAAAGTATGTAAAAGATGTCCAAACCATGAACAGACCCTTAATGAAACATGAAGAATGGTCAATGAAGATTGGTTTTCAGTTCTGAAATGAGCAAAAATAGGAAGTACAATAGGCTAACAATCATGCAAAAATGGGGACAATGAAGGATATAATGGAAAGTGCAACAATGGAGGTCCCAAACAGTGATGAGCCTTCTTCAAGTTGAAAGAAGGGCTCAAATAAGCCTATCTTACAGTTTTACCATCATGCTCAAAACAGATCATACCACAAGCTTAAAATATTCAAGTGCAAGGAAAATGGCATCTCAAGAAGGATATTGAGCAAGTTGCAATATGGGGGCTCAAACAGTTTCTGAACCCTTAATGAAAAGTGAAAAAGAGCTCAAAAGAAGGCATTTCAATTAGGGCTGGAGCTCAAAACAGAAAGCATGTATGGCTAAGAAATTATGCAAGAATTGAGCCAAAAGGGGAATTGGCACGTTACTTGAAGACCAAGTCTTTGGTTGCCTTCTGGCTGAGAAGAAGTTGATTGCCTCCTAGCTGCTGGAAAGCTCTCCACAGCTTGCTGGAAGTGGGTAGTGCAGGTGATGCTAGGTCGGTGATGAAAAAAGGTGGTGAATGGATGTTTTCTTGAAAGGAGAGATAGAGGGAGGTATAATGAAGCTTGAAAGGTATTTCTTCCAAACCTTAAAACATTACTGGGAGGCTGGATATATGGACCAAAGAGAGAGGAGAAAGGGAGGAAAGAGTGGGGGAGAAAAGACCAAGTTCTCCCCCAAAAGCTGTCCCGGATACAGATATTTTTGGGGAAAACCTATACAGCTGTAAGTACATATTGCAAGGATCATGGCGGCCAACTTTCAAAGCTGCAGGTGGCGGCGGCTACTCCCATGGACCGGCCGGCCAAGGAGGTCAAAAAGGCTGAAGTTGAATTAGTGGCCGGCCACCACAGTAGGTGTCCTCCAAGTGCCCTCAACACAACCCTGTGGTTCAAAATTGGCAACTGTAAAACAAGAGAGAGAACAAGCCATTTTTAGGGGGGGTCAAAAGGGTCAGATGGAATTACTGGCTGGGCACCAACTTTTGGTGTCCTCCCATGTGTGTACAACACAAATATGTGGTTAAAAGTTTAAGAAAATGGCCCAAGGTTGTTCAACATTGGCTCGGAAGTGAGAAAAACGGGCGTCGGAGGGCGCCAGAGGAATATAACTGGTTGCTGAGACAATTGCTGATCTCTCACCCTCCTATGGCCTTCCTGGGGATGAAACAGAGGTACCTGCCAAAAATGAACGGAAACCGATGCAAAACAAATGCTCGGGAGCCAGAACACGCAGTTCGGGGTCCCGAAAATGGGCTGTTAAGCACCGAAAGTGGCATTCGACCACGAAGTGGGTCTCTCAGACCTCAGTGTCCCTCGAAAGGGAGTAAATAAGATGTATGCCAAAAATCAGAGCAAACGGAGATGGTTAAGCGGTCCCGAACCGAGGCACACGGCCAACGGTTCCGAAAAACTGGAAACCGGGCTCCGAAATGGGCAAAATGGCCTACGGCCACAAAATGTAGCCCACGGCCACTGAGAGATGGTCTACGGGACCTCTCCCTCCCCTCAGGAAAAGAAACAGAGAAAAACTGAGTCTGGTTCGCAAACCGAGGCAAGGCACAGAAGAGGGTTCGGAAGTTCGGAGGCAGGGCTCGCCGCCGCGACTCTGAGACTTCTGAACAAGCACAACATGCAATATCACCGAGTGCTCAACTGGTGACGTCTGAGTCTCAAGGTCGGTCAAAAATGGGGTGTCTACAGTTGCCCCTCTTTGACAGAACTCGGAAGTCACAAGTGACGGGAGTGAATGTCAAAGCCTAGAGACGACCCATTTTTGACAAGGCCGAAGACTTAGACAAACATACAAGATAAACAGAGATGTGCCCGCAGGCATGCCCGCAGGCAGGGGCAAAATGCAACTGACAATGCAAGAAGCCGAAAGTAACTCAATGATCATGCAAATGCAGCAAGCTGTAATGAAGCAAGTATTCGCAAATAGATGCAACAATTTTAAGCAAGAATGCAAAGCAACAACTACATTTCATGCAGTTAAGAATGCGGAGAATTATTCAATTCTCACCGCGTCTCACACGGAGAAGATACGATACCTGCGCAATTCGTCTGGTCGCACCAGTTTCAAATGAACCGTACATACAATATCGTGCCTGTAAAAGAGAGAAATTCAACAAGCACAATATGCTACCAACATATATTCAATGTGATTCCGAAAGTTTGACACACGCAGTGTCGGCGAGTGAATGCATCGTGATGCGAGAAAGGAACGTGCGTGACAACGCATGATCAAGCATAGAGGTATGGCAATATCAAGAAATGTGCATAATAATGCAAGTATGCTCATGAGAATACAAGTTATGCGCATGATAGTGCAAAACGAGCATAAATCAAGGTGCCCGTTTGTTGCGAAATAACGAGCAAGGAAACGCGTGTTTCGGCGAAGGCGACTCTATCACGGCCTTCGATTCACTTTCTGGAAAGGCTACAACACATTCAAAAAGGATACGCTTTGATTTCGATGAATAATGATGAGACACATGTCAGAACTTGAAGCTGGAGTTCCGGCGGAGCAATTTCGCAATAGGAAGTGCACTTTCCTTGAACTTTTTCAGGTCCCGGGAACTCCGATCTTCCTCAAAATTTGTAGAGAGTTAGGTGAGCATGTGGGGAACATGGCCGGCTAGTTTTATGAAGGGAGGGAGGTGGCCGGCTAGTTTCCAAAAAGGAGAATGGCCGGCCAGCCAGAAAAGGTGGCCGGCTGGCCACCTGCCCAAATCCGTGGGCAATTCGGTCTTTTCACCTCCTTTTCTTTATGCTCTCTCACCCAAACACTTTGAGCCTATAAATTCAGCCACGAAATCTTCTCCTCTTGCTCCCCAAACCCTTTTTTCCCTCAGATCTGAGCTCTATACGCATTTTCCAACGCCCCACGCAAGTTGTTTTCGCGAAAATATTCAGTTTCAAGCACTTTGAACTGATTAAATTTTGATTTCGGTGCTTCTTTTCTCATTTTCGCCACTTGAGGTGAGTTTGTCTCAATATTTGGAAGATTTTCTCGGGAGTTGACTTTTGTTGACTTTTTCATTTCCCGAGAGTTGACTTTTGTTGACTTTTTCAAATTTTGGCTCATTTTCGCTCATTTTTGCTCCTTTTGCAGATTTTCTGAAATGGCGGGTAATTCTCCTCTTGGTGGAGGTTTTTCGGGTGCCGGGGATGATTTTGATGTCATGATTTTGCCCCCGAGGGTTCGCCCCTTTATTCCCGAGAGGTATGCTCCGCCAGCACATGTCCTTCCTCGGGCCATTTTTCGTCATTTCACTGATTTTGATGATCGAGCACCCGGAGATCTACTTCTGCGAGAGCCAGAGCATCACCTCTCTTATGAGGCACGAGAGGTATTTACTTCATTTTCTGCATTTTTCGTGCATTTCGTGCCTTTGCCATGCTTGAACACACAGTTAGCCTATGACATAGTACTTTGTTTGCACCCTGAACATGTAGCTTAAACACTTGAATTTCTGAACACTCAGTCCATAAATTGATTGTGAACACACAGCACACACTGGTTGAGGGTTGAACACGCAGCTCACACACTGATTTTCTGAACACATAGCCCAGATTGCTTGTGAACACGCAGCCCACACTGGTTAAAAGTTGAACACGCAGTCCAAACTTTAATTTTCTGAAATATGAACACGCAGCCCAAATTTGATTGTGAACACGCAGCCCACATTTGATTGAAAGTTGAACACGCAGCCCAAACTTTAATTTTCTGAAATCTGAACACGCAGCCCAAATTTGATTGTGAACACGCAGCCCACATTTTAATTTCCTGAAATCTGAACACGCAGCCCAAATTTGATTGTGAACACGCAGCCCACATTTGATTGAAAGTTGAACACGCAGGCCAAACTTTAATTTTCTGAAATCTGAACACGCAGCCCTAATTTGATTGTGAACACGCAGCCCACATTTTAATTTTCTGAAATCTGAACACGCAGCCCAAATTTGATTGTGAACACGCAGCCCACATTTAATTGAAAGTTGAACACGCAGCCCAAACTTTAATTTTCTAAAATCTGAACACGCAGCCCAAATTTAAGGTGAACACGCAGCCCACACTGATTGAGAGTTGAACACGCAGCCCAAACTCTGATTTTCTGAACACGCAGCCCAGATTAAAGGTGAACACGCAGCCCACACTGATTGAGAGTTGAACACGCAGCCCAAACTCTGATTTTCTTGAACACGCAGCCCAGATTAAAGGTGAACACGCAGCCCACACTGATTGAGAGTTGAACACGTAGCCCAAACCCTGATTTTCTGAACACGCAGCCCAGATTAAAGGTGAACACGCAGCCCACACTGATTGAGAGTAGAACACGCAGCCCCAAACTCTGATTTTCTGAACACGCAGCTCAGATTGAAGGTGAACACGCAGCCCAAACCCTGATTTTCTGAACACACAGCCCATTAATTTCATTTGCACGCAGCCTATTTACTTGCACACAGCTTATTCATTTCATTGGCACACAGCTCATTCATTTCATTGGCACACATCTCATTCATTTCATTGGCACACATCTCATTCATTTCATTGGCACACAGCTCATTCATTTTGAATGCAGGTTGGTTCCCGCGGTGTACGGGGATATGGCTCCACCGCTGGGAGGGATTGGTACGTTGAGCTCCTGGAGGCTGTTCGGGATTTAGTAGATCTGGCAGGGTTCGGGGCCTTCTGCGTTGGGTTGTCGCGTTGTCCCGCCAGGAGGACACTGATGGAAGCTTTGGTGGAGAGATGGTGGGACACCACCAATTCCTTTCATTTTTCCGCCACCGGGGATTTGACTATGACCCCACTGGATTTCGCTGTACTGACCGGCCTGGACATAGGAGGTTGGTCCATTCCTTATGACGAGGACATGGGCGAATGGGAGGCCGCTTGGATACATTTGCTGGGGGCCCGCCCACCTGTTGACAGAGGTTCCGGGAGAGTCCGATACACTTGGTTCTCTTCCCACTTCCGGCGGGCGGAGATGGAGCCCGGGACTCCTGAGGAGACAGAGCAGTATGCCCGTGGTTTCCTTATGTTCCTCTTCGGGACTACTCTGTTTGCCGATAGACGGAACACGGTTGGGCTGTACCTGTTGAGCGCTTTGGTTGACCTATCACAGGTCAGTCGGTACGACTGGGGTGGCGCCGGCCTGGCTACCCTTTACTGTTATATGAGCGCGACCTCCCGCGGGCAGGGAGACTTACTTGGCGGTTATTGGAGAGCTTGGGAGGTACTTTCTGTCCTCTTGATTTAGATTTCTGCTCCTCATTACTTGTACATTGCACACACAACGCACTTTACAGCTTGTATTTTGCCCTCAGCACTTTGTACTTACATTCTGCACTGTTTTTCTCAGTTATGGGTCTATGTATATTTCCCGATGTCAGCCCCAGAGTTGGAGGTGGCAGGGCCCCTCATGACCCCGTACTCGCTGGTATTCGAGGGCCAGCACCGGCCGAGACCCCGAGAGACTCTTTTTTATCTACGGCAGTATTTCGACTCTGTGCGACCGTCAGAGGTATTTCAGAACTCTCAGTTCCTTCCATTTTCATCTTTGATTTGCCCCGCATATTCCCGATTTCTGATTGGTTTATGCATTTGTTATCCGCAGATTACATGGCAGCCCTGGGCACCCTTGGGCGATGGTCTCCAATTTCAGTATGCCGGAGGATCGGGCACCTCCCAGTACAGGACCCTACTCGAAGGACCGGTCGGTAGAGCATGGTTTCTGGGGGAACACTTCTTGCGCCAGGTATGGGGGTACGATTCTCAAGACCCTCCTGCAGCACCCCCAGTCAGTATGCGGACTGCTGACAGGCTCTCTTCCCAGGATGTAGTCAGTGCTATGCTAGGTACTGATGCTTTGCTACATCTCGAGGAGGGAGATTACGCCACTTACCGTCACACATACCTGATGCCTCCATTGATGGGAGTTCGCACCCCGATGACGAGGTCTGCTGGTACGCCATCCTCGAACCAGGCCCGGGCTCGGGCTGCAGACGCCCCTTCCACCAACAGGGCTGGTACATCTAGAGGTGGGGGTAGACCGGTTCCTCCAATTCCTCCGACTTATCCTCATCCTGGGTGGCCGGATATGCCGACTGAGCTGATGGGGTGGCAGTATGGGACCACTTCTCCGACTCCGATCCCGATAGAGCCTCTGATGCCCGGTGATCGATACGCCATTGATCCCGACTCACCACTGGTATGCCCCGTTGCTTTTCATCTATAATTCAAACATTTAGACATTCATTTATTCACTGATGATTACGAGCTCGTATTTGCAGCCACCCCGAGAGTATGTGGAGGAGGTGGTCGGATTGGTGGCCTTACTCGAGGGCATGGTCCTGCGGAGGGAGGCACAGTTATCTATCATGGGCTTCCAGGTACCCTTTAGTTTTCTGGCATTTATCATACTTCTGATGACATGCTGATTTCTACTGCATTGATAGGCTACTTGTGTAGAGCACATCTGACACACACCCCACTTGTACACTGTGTTTACATGCACTCATTTCATGTAGTTTTTGCTTGTATCTGCATCTGATGTACATGTTTGGACTGATGTATTTGAATTGAACTCTTTATTTTCAGATGCCTCCGGTATACGCTCAGTCGCAGGCCAGGCCACCTGGGCCTCCTTGGGGAGCTAGGCCATTTGGACCCTTTCACGGAGCTGGGCCATCCAGGCCTTTTCAGGGAGCTGGGCCATCCAGGCCTTTCCGAGGAGCTTGAGGAGGGTCCTCCCGCAGACGCAGGGCACATGTTATAGAGGCCGAGCCCGATGAGGAGGAGGAGGAGGAGGTCACCGACCGTCAGTCAGAGACATCTGCTGAGGAGGGGGACTCTGGTCTTGGTTCCGGGAGTGGAGGCGAGGCTGAGGGGGATCCTGAGGATGACAGCTCCGACCCGGATGATGATGGTGATGCAGAGGTTCTCCCGCAGAAGAGGACGAAGAGGGCCTCTTATTTCTGCTTCTGAGAGCACAGATGCGGCTGCTCCTTGTTTTATTTATCTTTTTGCTAGTAGTTGTAGCACATTTGTACATTATCAGGCAGTTTATTTTCTGTAAAACTTGTGCCTTAGTCTGTAAAATGTTGTAACAAGCGAGGCATGATGGGATGAAACAGCTTTTGCAAAAAGTATTGTATTTTAAACACTTAGCATCATATCGCATTGTTTTGCACCAAAATGAGATTGAATGGAAGCGTGTATTATGCATTTTGCCCAGTCAGGTAGTGAACCGACGCAACAACCTAACTTTCTAAGATATAACAAGAATCTTAGCAAGTTTACAACTCAATAAGCAAAACACAATAGCGTTGACAACGCAAATAAACAAGACTTAAATAAAGATTGCTTAAACAGAGAGCAATGACTCAAAAACACGAAACACGACAGCTCGACAAACAACTCGATAAACAAAACGACAACTCGGTAATCAAAACAACAACTCGATAAACAAAACTCAACAACACAAAGTGTACTCCGGACGATCTGGGCACCGGAACGCATTCGAAACAGAGGGAAATGAAGGCCTTTGACACATCCTTTGCACGGAAATGCTCGAAACTTTTCCTCGGAGGGTAACACAGTGCCAAGGAGATACATTGGAGCATGGCTAGCCACCTTTGGGAGCCGGCCGGCCAGTTTTATTGGAGAGAGGGGGCCACCGGCCATTTTTGTAGAAAGGAAATGGCCGGCCTGCCAGAAAAGGTGGCCGGCCGGCCACTTATCCCTGCAGCTGCCCAATTTTTGACACGTGTCCTCCTGAATAGTGTTTTTCCCTCTTTAAAAGCCCTAGCCCCATGGTTCATTCAATTCACCTCAATTTTGCATCAGAAATGGAGGCGTTTCTTGTTGAAAATCTCACAGCTTGGATCACTTCTCTAGATGGCTCGGAAAAGTTGAACTTCCGGGGTTTCGGCTTGAATGCACTGTTCACGCTGAGTCGCACTCCGTTGCACCTTCCTTTCCTCCATGCCGCGGCGAGGTTTTGGAACCCGGTGACGCATGTCTTCAGCTTTGGCGGGCAAGAGGTATGTCCGACTTTTGAAGATTTTCAAGTTTTGATGGAATCTGAAAGTCATGAAGAGATCTTGCCCCAGTTTCGCTTTGGTCACGCCCAGGTCTTGGGGTGGATGTGCGGACTCAACGCGCATGATGCTCAATCTCTGATCTGTAATGGGGAACTAGATATACTTGGTTTGGTTCATCGCTTCTCTGACGCCGGTGACCGCAGCGACCATTATTGGCAAAGTTTCCGGCAACACGCCCTTTGCTTGTGCTTGTTGTCTCACTTTCTGCTTTCCTCAGGCTTCGGCGGAGCTAGCATTCGCCTGGTCGAAGTTACCCAAGGCTTGAGGGAAGGGAAGAGTTGCATCGCCATGACCCTGGCCGAGACGCTGATGGGCTTGGATGCTTTCCATCGCCGTGAGACGACTAGATTTGCTGAGAGTCCACTGCTGCTGCAGGTAATGTTTCCCACCCATTCTCACATATGTATTTGCTCACATCACTCGGCCCTCAGGCTCGGTTTTTCTCACAAAACCCTTGTCTTACTTTTCTCTCATCGTACATCTCTCTGTTCTTTATTCTCTCATTCTTCATCCCTCCCCAGGTATGGTTAATGGACAAATTACAGATTGTGGACTCTTGCCCGGCCTACTCGGCTCGAGGCTATTTCTTTCGACAACGTCTAGTTGGTGCCCTTGATGAAAGGTGGTGGTTTGATTGGACGTGCAATTTGTCTGCAGATTGCATTGCTTGGCGTTGTCCTTGGCTCAATCTCCCGGCAATGAGCTATAGCATGTCCCGGTTGATTGGGATCCAGTTGGTTGGTCTGACCCACTGTGTATTTTACTTTCCGTTCCGATTCCTGCGCCAGTTCGGTCATGATCCGATTTGCCCACCAGAGGGGATTGAGTACCCGGCTACTTTCCCGGTCCGAGGTGCACAACTTGCCCGATATGCCATAGCATGGAGGACTAGGGAACTTCTGGCCCCTGCTCCCACTTTCAGTTGCACTTTGTCTGACGAGTGCTTAGATTGGCTTAATGAGGAGGCACAGGTTGGGCCTAGCTTGGCGTCAGAGGCTTCGACCAGCTCTGGGAGGGGGCGCAGGGATACTTGACTCGACTATGCCCCAGATTTATTGCTTTATTAGTACTTTCAAGTTTTCTTCATGAATGTAATAAAAAAACAACTTCGATTGTATGCAAGAGCAGGAGAACTCTGTTTTGAAATCAATAAAATTGAAGGTTGTGGTACTGAAAATTTTCCACTTTGGTCCAAAAATGGTCTTAGTTGTAAAGAGATTAATTTGAACAAAGTCAACTTTTACTAAAACTTTTCAAAACCATTTTCGACATGGATCAGAAACGGACATGCCTAAGATCTGTCACTGAGATGCATAACCCCAAATCCCTGCAACTGGAAAGTTGCCCCTAGTTTGAAGAGCACCGCGGCACTGCATGGCAACGGAAAGTTGCCCCTAGTCTGAATAGCGTTCCACTGTCGTAGCAACGGAAAGTTGCCCCTAGTCTGAATAGCACTGTACCGGAGATCGCGATAAATGCTGATGGATAAAGATGACTGAGATGGTCAAAATGGACAAAGTTGATCGAGGAAAAGTTTATGGCTGAACTTCAAGGTGAAGTTGCCTACGTATCCCAAAGATGGGAATCAAGCCTTACGTAGTTCAGGCTTAGGTTCACTCGGGTATTGTCACTCTCCTTTTATGCTCTAACTTTTACCAAGGCCGCCCTTTGCGGGTTTTCAACCTTGCGAGCTCAGTTTTTATATTTTCCAAATTTTTTTGTGCTCTAACTTTTGCCTAGGTCGCCCTTTCGGGTTTTCGGCCTAGCGAGCCTCTCAAGGGTAATATTTCTTCAACTTGTCCATAACCCCTGAACACATCACATTAAGGCCATCCACGTCCATAAGAATAACCGCCTCTCCTAACCAGATAGCTTTGATGATGTAAGGACCAGTCCAATTAGGTATGAACTTGCCCCTAGGGTCATGGATGGGAGCTCGGTTGTCTTTGAGCAACCAAATCTCCTTCTTTTGAATTTCCTGGGACTTAACTTTCTTGTTGAAAAGCCCAGAGCAATTCTGCGCTATAACCTTGGACAATGGTACAGTGCTTTCAGTCTCCTCTCATAAAAAAGCATGAGTCTCAAACCTGCTCTGTCTGCCAGACTGCATTCGGCTATTTGACACTAGCCAATATCGGCAAATGACAGACTCAATCTCGATAGGTAGAAACGGCCTCCATCCATAAACAATGAATACGGAGTCGCTCCGGTAGAACGTCTGATTAAAGTCTGTAGCCACACAGAGCAAATGGCAGCTTATCTGGCCAATCCCGGTAGGTTTCAACCATCTTCTGCATATGTGTTTGATATTCTTGTTGGCGGCCTCGACCGCTCCGTTGGTTTGCGGCCGGATGTAGATGACTTATGAAAAGCCACGTTGTATTTCTCCAACAAGTCTATGCACTTCTTCTTGAAGTGGAACCATTATCTGAAATTATCTCGTTTGGGACCCCGTAGCGGCAGATGATGTTGTTTCTGATAAACTTTGCGATGTGTGACGCCTTCAACACCGCATATGATTGGGCCTCGACCCACTTCGTGAAATAATCTATCGCAACCAAGATGAACTCATGCCCATTCGACCCTTTCGGAGTGACAGCCCCAATCACATCGATTCCCCAAACTGAAAATGGCCATGGCGAAGTCATGTTGTACAGCTTCGACGGCGGGATGTTCATGCGGTTTGCATGAATCTGACACTTGTGGCATCGCCGGACAAAACTAATACAATCCTCCTCCATGGTGGACCAGTAGTAACCCTGCCTGAGGATTTTCCGTGCCAGCATTACCCCGTTCATGTGTGCACCACATTCTCCTCCATGGATGGCCTCCATCAGGCGCTTTGATTCCTTGGCTTCTACACACAGCTTGTGCATTCCCAGATGGCCTCTCTTATACAGCTTACCCCCACAGATGATGAACTGAACGGCCATTCTTCTGATTGCCCTTTTATCCTTGGCATTTACCCCTGGCGGGTATACTTCCTTTTCCAAGAAATTCCAAATGTCATAATACCAGGGGTTTTCGTCCTGAACTTCATCTATAGCGGCGATCGACTCATAGGCTGGCGCAAATTTCTGGTCAATGACGACTGGACGCATCCGGATTCCAAACGGGATGTCTATCATGGAAGATAGAGTTGCTAAAGAATCTGCGAACCTGTTGTTCTCTCTTGGAAGATGAGAGAAGTTTAGCTTCTCAAACCGAGGGATTAGCAAATCCAAGGTCTGATGATACATCATCATCTTTTCTTCTTTGACTTTCCAGTCTCCGTTTGCTTGAGATACAACGAGGTTCGAATCCCCGATGACATCCAACCGTCTTGCCCCTAGTTCCAGGGCTGCCTCTAGACCGGCAATACACGCCTCATATTCAGCTTCGTTGTTCGAGACTTTGAACCGGAGTTTGAAGGCTAGAGGGATACGGGAATTGTCGGGTGCTATCAGCAACACCCCTATCCCATATCCGTATTGATTTGACGCTCCGTCAAAGTACATCGTCCAATATTCGTCGTCGATGTGCAAAATGGCTTCATTTGGGAATAAGTACTCAACTGCTTCACCTCCTTCGACTGGGTGGTCGGCTAAGAACTCTGCCACTGCTCTTCCCTTGACTGACTTGCGTGTTACATATTTCAGATCAAATTCGGAGAGCAACAGCAACCAACGAGCTAGCCTACCCGTAAGTGCCGGTTTCTCGAAAAGATATTTGATGGGATCCAGTCGTGAAACCAGCATTACGGAGTGAGCTAACAGGTAGTGCCGCAGCTTCCTGGTAGCCCATACCAAAGCTAAGCAAGCCTTCTCTAATGGCGTGTAGCGAGTCTCATAATCCAACATCTTCTTGCTCAAATAGTAGATGGCCCTCTCCACCTTATCTTCTGATTCTTATGCGAGCATGCAGCCCATTGTGGTCTCAGTTACTGAGAGGTACAATATCAACGGTTTCCCCGGCTCTGGCGGTGACAACACGGGAGGATTCTGCAGGTATTCTTTGATCTGTTCAAAAGCAGCTTGGCATCGGCCGTCCCATTGGAATTTCTTGCCTTTCTTCAGGAGACCAAAAAGTGGTTCACAAGTCAAGGTTAATTTTGAGATAAACCGTCTTATGAATTGCACTTTACCCAGAAAGCCTCGCACCTCCTTTTCAGTCCTTGGTGGTGGCATTTCTAAGATGGCCTTGATTTTTGAAGGGTCGACCTCAATGCCCCTTTGTGTAATCAGAAATCCCAGCATTTTTCCCGCTGTAACACCGAAAGTACATTTTTGAGGATTTAGCAGCAACCGGAATTCCCTGATCCTTTGGAAGAACTTTTGCAAGGTGGTGTAGTGGCCCTCTCTTTCCTTGGATTTGACAATCATGTCGTCCACGTACACCTCAACCTCTTTGTGGATCATGTCGTGCAATATTGTGGTCGTGGCCCGTTGATAAGTAGCTCCGGTGTTCTTCAACCCAAACGACATTACTCGGTAGCAGTATGTTCCCCACGGGGTGGTGAAGGCAGTCTTTTCTCTGTCTTCTGGTGCCATTACTATCTGATTGTACCCTGAGAAGCCATCCATGAATGAAAGTAAAGCATGCCCTACCGTAAAATCCACCAACTCATCAATATGCGGTAAGGGAAAGTCGTCCTTCGGACTAGCTCTGTTCAAATCCCTAAAATCCACGCATACTCGGATCCTGCCATCCTTCTTCGGTACTGGAACGATGTTGGCCAACCAAGTCGGATATTCGGATACTTGCAGGAAGCCTGCGTCGATCTGCTTGGTGACCTCTTCCTTAATCTTGAGAGCCCAATCAGGGCGGATCCTTCTGAGTTTCTGTTTGACAGGTCGGGCCTCGGGGTCAAGGGGAATCCGGTGCTGTACAATCTCAGGATCGATCCCAGGCATGTCTTCGTAGGACCACGCGAAAACATCTTTGAAATCTTTTAGTAAAGCGACTAAGCGCTCGCGTTCCTCCGAAGACAGCGTGGACCCGATCTGGACCAGCCGCGGGTCCTCCTCAGTACCAATGTTCACAGTAATGATTTCATCAGTTAAGGGTTTGACAAACCTCTCCTGCTCCTGCTCAATTAAGCATTGCAAAATCGGAGGAATTTCTTCCTCGTCGTTTTCATCAAAATTTTGAAAGTCTGAATTCATGCAATAAATCAAGGGCACAGAAAAGTACTCAGAAACCACAGTCACTTGATTCTCATTAAGTTCATCCAAATCGTCCGAATTCTCGGTTACAACAGACTCAAATGAGAAAGAAAAAGACGACCTGGACGTAACTGTGGCATCCGGGTGATCATCCCCAGGATTACCAGACTCAGACTCAGTCGAGCTGGAACCTGATTCCGACTCACAGGACTCGGTGGAATCAGATTCCGGCTCACTACCTGACCCGGTGCTGCTGGATAAGAATCCCTCTTCGTACTGCCAAGTGAGAGAGGGTGCGATAGATGCATCCAAAATAGTCGCTGGAAGGCCCGCAGCCGTTTCATCCCCAATCATGGAAACCGAGGAGTTATCCCCCAAGCACATTTGGTCGATCGAAGGATCTGAGAGTAGACTCGCCAGCGCTACCCTCATCTCAAGCTCAACGTCCTCAGACTGCGCTTTCTTGTTCTGTTCAACTTTGACTGATGGGTCTGTCTGCTATTCGGCAACGTCATCCCCGGGTAGTTGCAGGTCGAAGAAAATCTCAAAACCAGGCACGCGCTTCCTCTCCGCGTTCAGCCATGGTTCTGGGAAGCCGCAAAATGGAAAGTCTTCCCCCTCCCGGACGAAGCATCCGTTCAGGGTACCCCAGATGGGCCTATGCATCAATTCGAAAGGCTTCTCAGCCTGCTTAGCTCTGGCTCTTCCGGCCATTTCCTTTCCCTTCCTCACCCAGTCCTCTTTGGTGGGTAGATAACCCAGTCCAAAGGTGTGAGGGTTGTGTGGCACTTCGGCCAACGCTGAGACGCCCTTCCGGCCGCTCCTTCCCAATCCCATTCCGGGGATGTGTTGTAGCTTGTTCATGAGGTAGACGGATTGAGCACTGACGTACATCCCCTCATTCACAGCCATAATATTTTGCACCACTCGAGCCTCAACCAAAGTGAACCCAGATAAGAACACATCCTCAGTGCCGTGCTCGATTTCTAGTACTGGCGTGGACACCTCCGGTGGTGGATGGATTGATGAATTCCCAAAAACAATTGTTACCCCCTTCCCGTGAGGGTACTTCAGCATCTGATGCAAAGTGGAAGAGACTGCCTTGGCCTGGTGCAACCACGGTCGCCCCAAGAATAGGTTAAAGGTTGTGGGAACGTCCAAGACATGGAATTCAATGTTGTGTTGTCCTGGACCAACCTGGGTCTGGATCTTGACAGTCCCCATCACTTCTCTGCTAGTGTTGTCGTAGGCTCTGATTACCTGCGTGGTTGGCACAAAGTCCGCGGGTTTCAACCCGATTGCATATGCTGTTCTGGCTGGGCAAACATTAATAGCGGACCCAGTATCAACAAGTACCACTGGTATCCACTTATCTCTACATTCCACGGAAATGTAGAGGGGTTTGTTGTGATTTATGCCCTCAGGCGGTAGTTCCTTGTCTGAAAAGGTCAATGCCGGGGAACCTCCTCCCATGAAAACCAGCCCAACCAGCTGCTCTGGTGTAGTATCGATGGAGAGTTTGGACTTGTCCATAGCAGTTAAAACAGCTTGTCTGTGTACCCGCGAAGCCATAAGCAGTCCCCAGATGGAGATGTCTGCTTGTATCTTCTTTAGCTGTCTCAGCACAGCTTCCTCTTCAATCTGCTTCTCTTTTTGCCTCTCGGCTTCTCTATCCTTCCCGGATGCCTTGGGTTGGTCTAGGTGCGGGGGCTTGAAATACCGCCCGCTTCTCGTCATGTGATCCACCTCATCGAGGTACCAAGTATCATCCGGTTGGCCACTTCCCCAGTCTTCGTCTGTGTGGGCAAGACATAAGTCATCGTCTTCCCACCACATTCCGCTGGCAGCCAACAGACACCTGTCTGGCTCCGGTCCACTCGCACTCGCAGTGCTCTCCGTCCACATGCTCGCAGCATTCTCTATCTTCGTGCACACAGCACTCTCAGTTCCCTCAGGGCCCTTAGCTTTCCTAATTCTCTCGGCATCCTCAAATCTTTCTTGTTCCAGCTGCTTCAGTACAGCTGGTTGTTCAACTATTCCCGTATCCATAATGCCCAAGTCTCGAGCGGAATTCTTATCACCGGCGCTCTCTGCGATGTAAATTGACTTCCGGCCATTCCGGCCACAGCTGATACTCTTGCCCCTGCAGGGCCCTGTTCTGGTTGGGATTCCCCCACTACATCTGGTTGATCATCGAGCCACCCAGTGGTCTCTGCCGATTCCTCAAAGTCAAACCAGTTGATTGCCGTATCTCCTGGTTCCTGGTCATCGAAAAATTGCAGGTTGGCAAAGTCCTCCTCTATAGCTGTCAGATCATCTGCCCCTTGCCCAAATCCATCTCCCTGAATTACACACAGCTCTCCCGTCTCTGGCAATTCTATGCTCAGCCCAATCTGGCTTATCGATAAGATGTACTCGCTCGGGTTGTAGGCTCCCCCAGCAAAATTCTGTTCAATCCCAGATTCAACAATGCCATTCTCTCCTGAAGTCTGCCCTGTCCCATCTTCGATGGTCACCACCGTTGGCTCTGGTTGGGTTGTGGAGATGTCCAACATGCACAAAAAGTCGGTGCAGTCGGGAAGGAGCACCTCCGGCTTGGGTATGTGGGATGGAGTGATAAAGATACTAGGATCGTAAGATGCGACCCCAGTTTGGATAAAGTTGATTCTATTGGGAGGGGGAGCTTGGTTATGTGGCGGAAGAGGATTGGTCGTGACATTGGGTTTGTCGGGAGGCGCGATCACCTGCTTGTCAATAAGATCCTGGATCTCGTGATGCAATCTGTAACAACGGTCGGTGTCGTGACCGTGTTGTTGGTGATACGCGCAGTATTTTGCTGGGTCATGAGAGGGAGGGAGTGGATTCGGTAGTGGCTTCGGCTCCAGGGGTTTCAAATGCTTTTTCCTGATCAATACCCGTAGAGCTTTGGACAGGGGCATGTATAAGGGTGTGAAGGTTCTTTGGCCTCGAGGTTGGAATCTGGTAGTTTGTGTGTTGCTTCCGGACGCGCCAGAGAAAGGTGTGGCCGCCATGGGCCTTGGAGGGGGAGGGGGAAAGGTGGTGACCATGCTCACCTCTGAAGCCCTTGCAGTTGCAGCGCCGCTCGGGCCTGCATTGTTGTTACGGTTGAATGTTCTCCGGGGTTGCTCCCGGTCCTGGTCAATCAGACCTTGTTTCATGGCATCCTCAATTTGCACCCCCATCTCGTGTAAATCTGAGAAGGTGGAGAAGGGGAGTACAATCATTCTCTGCATCAACTTTGGTTGGAGATTGTGCACAATCATCCGGATTTGATCTTTATCGGTGGGCCTCAGAGTCATCATCGACGCCTTTGCCCTCCACCGGGTTACAAAATCAGAAAAGGTTTCCTTGGGCTCCTACCTTGTCGTCTCGAGATCACGAGTTGTGACCTCGATTTGCGTGTTATAGGAGTACTGCGCAACGAAGGCCTCGGCCATCTCATCCCAGTTCCTCTTTACCTCATCTTCTAGCTTTGCATACCAGGTGGCGGCCACACCCGACAGAGTCCGGCCAAACAGTGAAAGCTTTTGGGGTCTAGTTAGGCCCATTGGCCGCAGGATGTCTGAGAATAGCCGAAGATGGACCATGGGGTCCCCGGACCCGTCAAAGCAGTCAATTTGCGGCATTTTGAATCTATCGGGCAATGTCACGGCCACATCGGTATATCCATCTTCGATGTCCGGAATAGCCTTCACCCCTTGCGATTTCTTGAAGAGCTTCTCAAGCTTGCTCAATTTCAGAGCTGTGTGGTCTATCTCGAACTCAAAGGGAGAGTCCGGGTGATTGGGTGTATGGGTCTTGGACAGTTGTGGCGGAAGCGGGGGCGGAGCTGGCCCCGTTGGGAGGTTCGTGTCCTCTTGCAAGTTCTGGATATTCGGCACAGTATTCTGGGTGTTTGGCGGAGCGTTCTGAACAGTAGGTGTCTGCTCGGGTAATGGAGCCCCTGCCGGAGGAGGAACTTGATGTGAAGCAGATGCCGCATTCTGCTGATGCAGTCTGGTAATTAGCTCAGCCTGTTGGGTCATGATCTCGGCCTGTTGCTTAGCGAACTCATCTCGGCGCACAGCATCCTGCTGCATGGCCCGCATGGTTTCTTCCATTTAGCGCATTATCTCCTCAACTCCTATTGGTGCCGCCATACTGTTTTGATCTATCTGAACTACTGGCAGATCTACCTCTATAGCAACAATGAGGATCTCAATCCGACTGTCCACTGATGGGGGAAACCACTGTTCTGGCGATCTCTGTTCAGATACACTGCGCTTTCTCTGCCTTCTGCTGACAACGGGGGGTAGAGAATGAAACACTGGCTGTCCGTCAATTAGATCCTCAGATCGATTGAGTCGACGACCTCGTGTCCAAAGTGCTCGGGGAATATCTACTGGGTTGGAAGCAATTGTGCTAGAACTGACCTAGACAAAAGATAAATAAAGCAATAAGGAAATAAATAAACAGATAAACGGACAGCATAACAGCTTAAGAATAAATGCGATGACACAACAGCCGGCATAACAACACAACAGTCGATAAGCTGAATACACACTGTTCCTCAAACACTGATTATTATTCCCTTGTATCACTGTCCGCCAAAGATTGAATCTGATACCCGCAGATATATGATTTCTCAAATTAACTGACTGATGCCCGCAGGCCTGATAACCCACAATACTGAACTGATGCCCGCTAGGCCTGATGCCAATAATACTGAACTGACGCTCCGCAGGCCTGATGCCCAAACTTCATACACTGAATACATGCATCGTAGAGACGCACTCTAAAGCACATAACATATAAGCGAAGCCAAACAACCCCTATGTGGGGTAGGGTTACTCCTGTCTCTATTTTGTCAGGAGCTAGGGTTTTCACTACGCACGCAGCGTGTTCAACAACCTATAAACGGGTAAGCCAACCTGTCCTCGTTTGGAATGGTCACTATGGATCCGAATTGCACTAGGTCGAATGGTCAAAGAGGGCGCCCCGGTAAAACGGGTTTGTGTTCCCATACTGGCAGAGCCCACAAACCGGTCAGCCTATGGTCATGCCCTTGACAAGACAAGCCTCCGGCAAACCGTTCAGGAATAGCAGATGGCAAACACGGTGTCCTAGGCGCACCATGCAAATGCAATGCAAAGAAACACACAAGTGTAGTAAAAAAAAAGATTATCATGAGTTCGAGTCAAGTTCTCTAAAATCCCGCAGAGTTCTCCAGAAACTGTAGACGTCCCGAACGCTCCCGGGAGGGTGAGTCCCGTTCTGTTCCATTGGGGTCACTACAGCTCAGGACTCTCAATAGTCACGGTTCTAAATCTGACCAAGAGTCCAAATCCGGCAAATCGTTTTGAGAAAACAGATTTTGAAGAAGTGCCAACATGGACTGCTTTGCCAGATACAGAGTCGCCACTAAATTATTTATTTTGGAAAATTTAGGAAACCCTGACTCGTTCGCTAAGGCCAACGTTGTCCGTCATCACCAAGTTGCTCAGCTTAGGAACTTGGGTACGATTGGGGAAGGTCACTCGTGAGCACCCCCGCTCGCCCGATCAAAGATCGGCCTCTACTAACCATGATATCAAGTTTGAAAACATTGTGCGTTCTTATTCCCGGTTATTAGCCTAGATTACTATGTGATTGCGCGCAGCATACAAGTATAAATTGGGTCGCCGAAATTGGAACAAAATATCTCATGTTTGTTTATTTGAAAATGGTTTGATGTGCTACTCGCAAGTAGGCTTAAAATGCAGGTTTTTGCCACCTCCGGTGGGCTTAGAAATATGTTTTTGCACTATCTTAGTGGGCTCAAAACTCACGTCATGATTTGTTTTTCAATCCAAACACCCAACCTTCACCCACAAGCATTTCAGGCAGGTATATCACATAACAAATAGCCTCATGCAAGCATGCTATCATTGGCAATCCTCACACGCATCAAGGATGCTAAAGCATAAGACTTACCGAGTACTCCAAGCCAAATACAGAAATTATTTAGAAATCATGCATGATCCTAAGTAACAGAAATGCCTAATGCAACACACGCAAAAATGCAAACTATAGCAGGCTCGGCTTTCTAAGATGGCATATGTATGCTACATGTTAACATGTATTCAACTTGGAATTGAAATACAAATGCAGTTAGTATGATGCGCCGAGCCCGGTGCATGCAAGACAGATGAATGAATGCAACATGCTATCATACTGTATGCTAATTGAAACATGCCCCTAATCTAAACCATCATAGCTGGTAAATAAAAGGGAGAAAGACGTGGGGTTGTGAAGACATGCATCACGCACACGCACACTTATTACAATTATGCCCTCGCCAGAGGGTCCGAATAAATATATACAGTCCCGAATAAAAGAATAGTACAGTCCAAATATTACAGTCCAAAATAATGTAACAAAATTCCTAATTAATTAACAAATTAACTAAGAAAGCTGTAAAACTGGCGTGCAAGCCGGGACTGCCTTGATTCTGATGAATGATGCATGTCTGGGCTGCCTTGCGCGGAAATCCACTGGGATGTCCCAATTAGCCTCTGTTTTGCAATTATTCTTGGAAAGCGCGCCGAGCTTTGGAAGATTGGCTGATCCTTGATTTACTACATACAAGAGCAGGAAAGGGGCATAGCAATGTATTTTCACAAATATATGCATGCCTCGATCCTCGTGCCACCAATCACGCATATCGAGGCATGATGGCCGAGGAGTCGAATTGCACAATTCAATATAGGATGAATGTACATATAAACATAACAAAAAACCTAACTCCATCATGGGTAATCCGGAGTGTCGGCGACTGGGGAATTGAGACACGTTCCGTCACTCGGAGTACGAAATGCGCCTCGTTTCCCGTGCCCGGGCTAACTCCTATCCCGAACACGATGCAATATGCATGATATGCATGAAATGCAACTAAGATACAATCCTAACATACACAATGTCATGGAATGGCATACACGCTGCACGAGGTAATATACAACCGAGCATACACAATGCTATGGATGAAATGGCATACGCAATGCAATAATGGGCTTACACCAACATGAGAGAGCCTCAGCCACACTCTCATAGGAGGCCATCAGATGAAAACAAGACAACTCAAAATGCGTGCACGCGTGCACGCAAACCGAGGACCGACCCTCAGGCACCGAAATGCCACTCTAATGAGACATGGCAAAGACATGGAATATGATATGAAAACATACAAAAATCAGTAGCAAAATGAGGGGGAAAACAGCCCCGAAACAAGGCGAAATGACACCCGATGCACGGAATTTCTCCCGAAATGCAAAACTAGGTACATGAAATGGCTTACAGCTATACAAAGCATGCATAATTGGATCATGGGATGTAAAGACAGAAGCAAGGCAGCCCCAAAATAAGCATTTTTACAGTTCAAAACATGGCCAAACAGTAAGCACAAGTAGGGAAAAACTAGCATGCAAAAATGACCTTAAATGTGAGATAAAGAAGCAACTCACAGCTGCTAGCCCCAAACAGTTGAGGGTCCTTCAACAATGTTGGAGACGGACCCAAAATATGACATTTTACAGTTTATGGCAAACCACAAAAACCAACACAGGTATGGTTAAACTCTCATGCAGGAAATGGGCCAAAAGATGACCAAAGAAGTAAGTAGTGGTTTCTGGCCTTAAACACAAAGGGGCCCTTCAACAATGTTGAAAAGAGGCCAAAAATAAAGCATTTTACAGTTGATGGCCGGACCCAAAACAGTATGCAAATATGTCCAAAATGCTATGCAAAATGAGGCCAAAATGAGAGATATAACACAAAGTATGTAAAAGATGCCTCAAACCATGAAAGACCCTCAATGAAACATGAATAATGGGTCAAAATAAGATTGTTTTCAGTTCTGAAAAGAGCCGAAAAACAGAAGTACAATAGGCTAACAAATCATGCAAAAATAATGGCCAAAAGAGAGATATAACACAAAGTATATAAAAGATGCCTCAAACCATGAAAGACCCTTAATGAAACATCAAGAATGGGTCAAAATAAGATTGTTTTCAGTTCTGAAAAGAGACGAAAAACAGAAGTACAATAGGCTAACAAATCATGCAAAAATGGGGACCAAAGAGGGATATAATGACAAGTGGCACATGGAAGTCCCAAACAGTGATGAGCCCTTCTTCAATGTTGAAGAAGGGCTCAAAATAAGCCTATCTACAGTTTACATCATGCTCCAAAACAGATCATACACAAGCTAAAAATATCATGCAAGAAAATGGCATTCAAGAAGGATATTGAAGCAAGTGCAATATGGGGGGCTCAAACAGTGTTGAGCCCTTAATGAAAAGTAAAAAAGAGCTCAAAAGAAGGCCACTTTCAGTTAGGTCCGGAGCTCAAAACAGCAAGCATGTATGGCTAAGAAATGATGCAAGAATGAGCCAAAAGGGGGGGAATGACACTTACCCTTGAAGACAAGTCTTTGGTTGCTTCTTGGCTTGAGAAGTGATGCCTTCTAGCTGCTGGAAAGCTCCCCAAGCTGCTGGAAATGGAGTAGTGGTGGTGATGCTAGGTGGTGATGAAAAAAAGGTGGTAGAACTTGGATGTTTTGCTTGAAAGAGAGAGATAGAGGGAGGTATGAATGCAAGGCTATGATGCAAAGGTTTGAAGGCAAAATTTGTCCAACCCTTATTACAATATTGGAGGCCAGTTATATGGACCAAGGAGAGGGAGGGCAAGGAGGAAAAGAGTAGGGAAAAAAGGACCAACTTTTCCCCACAAGCTGTCCCCCGGATACAGATATTTTTGGAGGAAAACAGCTATACAGCTGTAAAGTACACACTGTAAGGATTATGGCCGGCCAGGTTTTGGAGCTGCAGGTGGCTGGCCGGCTACCTCCCATGGCCGGCCGGCCAGGGGTCAAAAGGGTCAAGGTGAATTAATGGCCGGCCACCACAGATAGGTGTCCTCCCAGGTGCCCTCAACACAACCCTATGGTTCAAAATTGTCAACTGTAAAACAAGAGAGAGAACAAGCCATTTTTAAGAAGGGGTCAAAAGGGTCAGGTGGAATTACTGGCCGGCCACCAACTTTTGGTGTCCTCCCATGTGTGTACAACACAAATATGTGGTTAAAAGTTCAAGAAAATGGCCCAAGGTTGTTCAACATTGGCTCGGAAGTGAGAAAAACGGGCATCGGAGGGCGCCGGAGGAATATAACTGGTTGCTGAGACAATTGCTGGCCTCCCACCCTCCTATGGCCTTCCTGGTGATGAAACAGAGGTACCTGCCAAAAATGAACGGAAATCGATGCAAAACGAATGCTCGGGGGCCAGAACACGCAGTTCGGGGTCCCGAAAATGGGCTGTTAAGCACCGAAAGTGGCATTCGACCACGAAGTGGGTCTCTCAGACCTCAGTGTCCCTCGAAAGGGAGTAAATAAGATGTATACCAAAAATCAGAGCAAACGGAGATGGTTAAGCGGTCCCGAACCGAGGCACACGGCCAACGGTTCCGAAAAACCAGAAACCGGGCTCCGAAATGGGCAAAATGGCCTACGGCCACAAAATGTAGCCCACGGCCACTGAGAGATAGTCTACGGGACCTCTCCCTCCCCTCAGGAAAAGAAACAGAGAAAAACCAAGTCCGGTTCACAAACCGAGGCAAGGCACAGAAGAGGGTTCGGAAGTTCGGAGGCAGGGCTCGCAGCCGCAATTTTGAGACTTCTGAACAAGCACAACATGCAATATCACCGAGTGCTCAACTAGTGACGTCTGAGTCTCAAGGTCGGTCAAAAATGGGGTGTCTACACCTAGTAGACAAGACCAGGATAAGAGAAGATCAAGCAAGACTGCCTCATGCACTAGCAGCACCACCACCCCCAACCCCGCAACCGTAGGGAGGCAAACCTCGACTGATCAATGTGATTCACTTAAAGGTCAATAAGAACGAAATCCATGGGGAGACCCAGAGGGTAAAGCACTTGCAGCATGTGTACCAGGTTTGCCAGAAAAGACCTAGGGCAGACGAGTGCCAGGGACCAGTGGTGTCCTTTACAGAAGATGATCTAGAGATGGTGCAGCATCCACACAACGATGCCTTGGTAGTATCCCTCCAGATTGGAGAGTGCCAAGTGAAGCGCATCTTAATCGACCAAGGCAGCTCTTGTGACATCATGTATGTCTGATGTTACAAGGAGCTTGGCCTTCATCGAGACGATCTAGAGCAATCCAATGGTCCACGTCAATGGAACGCTGACGTGGCCCTTGGGAGCAGTAAGTTTGGAGGTGCAAGCTAGCACCAAGAAGATTAAAACTGAGTTCACTGTAATTGACACTCCCTCATCTTACAATGTTATCCTAGGAAGGCCATGGCTGTATGCAATGGGGGCTGTTCCCTCAACATTACACCAGCTATTGCGATTCCCAACGGAGCATGGAATTGAGAAGGTCAGGGGGGGATCAACTGCAGGCAAATAATTGCTCCATGACAGCAATGAAATCTGCTTACAACATACGGGAAGCAAAAACAACAGAGATCGAGGACGAGGACGTGAAAGTCCTGGATGACGTCGGCAAAGAGCCAACCGAGAAGAGTGAGGAAGCCCTGAAGAAAATCCTTGTCCAGCAAAGGGATGAAGAACGCTTCTTCCTTCTCGGCTCGGGCTTGGCCGAGGAAGAGGAAAAAGAGCTAGAGGCATTCTTGAGAGCAAATCTAGAGGTGTTTGCATGGACACCATACGAGATGCCTGGCATTGACCCCGAGGTCACTTGCCATAGGCTGAATGTGGACAGGTCGACCAAACCTGTCATCTAGCGAGCAAGGAGGCCGACATTAATGCATGTTGAGGCAGTGGAAGAGGAAGTAGACAGACTTCTGGAGGCCAGAGCCATTCGAGAAGTGAATTACCCAACATGGCTATCAAACACAGTAGTGGTGAAGAAAAAGAATGGGAAGTGGAGAGTTTGTGTGGACTTCACCAGCCTGAACAAGGCTTGTCCCAAAGACAACTTCCCATTACCCAAAATCGATCAACTGGTAGATGCTACTTTAGGGCATGGAAGGATGAGCTTCCTGGATGCCTATCGGGGGTACCATTAGATAGCCATGTACCCCCCAGATGAGGAAAAGATTGCATTTATCACCCCAAAAGGGTTGTACTGCTACAGAGTGATGCCTTTTGGATTGAAAAACGTAGGAGCGACTTACTAGAGATTGGTGACAAAGATGTTCAGACACTAATTGGCAAAACTGTGGAGGTATACATAGATGACATGGTCGTGAAGACCAAGGAACCTAAAGGTCATCTGAAAGACTTAAAGGTAGTCTTTGACATCCTTAGGACATATCGGTTCCGACTCAATGCATCGAAGTATGCATTTGGAGTTGGGTCTGGTAATTTCTTAGGGTATTTGGTTACTAGAAGGGACATTGAGGCTAGCCCGGATCAAATTAAAGCCATCTTAGAATTGAAGAGCCCAATATCGGCAAAACAAGTGCAAATGTTGACTGGAAGGGCTGCAGCCCTAAATAGATTTATAAACAGAAGCTCTAACAAGTGTAAACCTTTCTTCAGCTTAGTAAAGAAAGCCGCAGACTTCTTATGGACAGAAGAGTGTGAAGCCGCCTTGGCCGACTTGAAGAAGTATTTGACCACAGCTCCAGTTCTCTCAAATCCAGTGCCTGGAGAGGAGCTATTCTTATACTTGGCAGTGTCAGAGCACGCAGTAAGTGCAGTAGTAGTCAGAGAAGAAAAAGGAGAGCAAAGGGCGGTTTATTACGTGAGTAAAACCCTGGTAGATGCAGAGACCAGATATCTACCCTTGGGGAAGTTAACACTGGCTTTCGTAATGGCTTCTAAGAAGCTGAATCATTACTTTCAATCCCACAAGATTATGGTGTTAACTGAACACCCTTTAAAGTCCCTATTACAGCAAGGGGATCTAACAAGCAGAATAGCCTGATGGGCAGTGGCCTTGGGCTAATATGACCTGCAATTCATACCCAGAACAACAATCAAAGGCCAAGTCTTAGCCGACTTCGTGGCTGAGTTCACACCAGATGCCGTCATATATCGGGCCCCGTTGAGCCGAGGTACACAACGTCCAAATGAACAAGAAAAAACCCAACTGGGGATAGCAGAGCAAAGAAGGGAGAAGAAACTCAGACCCTACAGCGTTTACATCGGCGACTCCTTCCGGCTGTTTGTTGATGGGAGTTCAAACCAACAATGAGCGGGGGCAGGAGTAGTACTAGTATCTCCAGATGGACAAATATTGGAACAGTCCATTTGTTTGGGGTTTAAGGCCTCAAACAATGAAGCAGAGTATGAAGCACTAATCACAAGATTAAAGCTGGCAGCAGCAATGGAAGCTGACGAGGTAATAGTCTTCTGTGACTCCCAGTTTATCGTCAACCAGGCAACAGACGAATACGTTGCCCGAGATAAAAGGATGTCGGCCTATGTAAAGGAAATAGGTAGACTGAATTGCCAACTACAGCAAGTCGGCCGAGATGACAACAGCCATACTGATGCCCTGGCCAACCTGGCCAGTGCAATGAAACAAGGAGAGGCAAGAACAATAATGATTGATTACTTGCCAGGACCAAGTATAGAACCACTGAATACAGAGCATGAAGTAATGTGTATGGAGATGGGACCAAGCTGGATGGATGCAATAAAAGTATTCCTTAAAGAAGGAAAACTGCCAGATGATCAAAAAGAGGTCCACAAGATCAGACTGAAGTCGGCAAGATTTTGTTTAACAGCAGAAGGACATCTCTACAGAAGGTCTTTTACTGGTCCCCTTCTAAGGTGTGTGCATCCTGTCCAAGTTGAAAACTTTCTGTATGAGATATATGAAGGAGTGTGTAGAAGCCACGCTGGGGGCAGGTCACTTGCTCATAGGGCCATTACTTAGGGGTACTGGTGGCCCTACATGCAGAAAGATGTTGAAGCCTATGTCAAGAAGTGTGAGAAGTGCCAAAGGTTTGCACTTTTGATACATCAACCAGCAGACCTGAACCCGGTGTCCAGCCCTTGGCCATTTGCCCAATGGGGCATGGACCTTGTTGGAAAACTGCCTCAAGCAACTGGACAAAGGAAGTACCTGCTGGTGGCAACAGATTACTTCACCAAGTGGGTAGAAGCTAAACCCCTTGCCAAAATTCGGGACGTTGATGTGAAGAACTTCATATGGAAGAACATCATCACCAGGTTTGGGATCCCAAGGGCAATAATAGCAGATAATTGTACACAGTTTGACAGTAAGCTAATCAAGAACTTTTGTACAAAATACAAGATCAAGAATTACTATTCCACCCCAAGTTTTCCTCAAAGCAATAGGCAAGCAGAAGCATCCAAGAAAGTTATCTTGGATGGGATTAAGAAGAGGTTG
This sequence comes from Camellia sinensis, assembly GCF_004153795.1. Lineage (NCBI taxonomy): Eukaryota > Viridiplantae > Streptophyta > Magnoliopsida > Ericales > Theaceae > Camellia > Camellia sinensis. Next base: position 2,902,682 of record NW_021025777.1, on the reverse strand, counting down.
TAGGCAGCAAAGGGAAAGTGGGTGGATGAGTTGCCCAGTGTACTCTGGGCATACCAGACTATGTGTAGACATCTCATTTTTGACCGACCTTAAGACTCAAACGTCATCGTATGTGCACACAGTGATCGCGCATGTTTGTGCTCATTTCGAGTTTCCGGGGATTTTGGCTAAACACCGTGTCTCGGGACCTCTTAACTCTCTTCTTCTTGGTTTGTTTTTGGACCATGCCTTGGTACCGTTGCCTGGAGGGAGAGAGAGGCCCGTAGGCCACTTTTTGTAGCTGTAGGCTACTTTTTCCTCTTGTAGGCCACTTGTAGTGGCCCGTAGGCTAGTTGTCGGGGCTTCTGGCTGAGTGCCTTGTCTTGTGGCCTCTTAGCTCTCTTCTTTTTGGTTTGTTTTTGGACCATACCTTGTTACCCCTTACCTAAAGGGAGGGGAGGGACTGTAGGCCACTTTTTCCTCCTATAGGCCACTTTAAGTGGCCTACGGCTATTTTTTTGCTTTTGTAGATATTTTTTATGCTAGCTGTGCTAGCTGGTGGGCACAGAATGCATCCTCCATACATGGAGGGATTCAAGCAAGCTCTAAGCTTGTCGAGGAAGCTTCTCCTTTCTTTGTTTATTTAACGGGAGCTTCCTCCCCCTTGAGAAGGGTTCATAATTTTTTGAGTAAAAAATTTCACTCTCTCTCCAGAATTCTCTCCCTCTCTCTATATATTGTGTTACATTGTGCTCAAAAGTGAGTGTTCTTCACATTTTTGCCTACAACCCTCTTACCCAAACACTCTACCTTGTTTCTGAGATACTTGGAGGTCTTGTTTGGAGCCTAAAAGGCTGGTTTTTGGCTCAAGAAGGTGCTGTTGTTGTTGTGCTTCAAAAGTAATCCCTTTATCCCCTTTTAAGCTTGTTTTTGTATACTCTCTTAGCCACCTTTGCATGCTATTTTAGGCTTGGTGATTAACTACAAAAACCTTTGTTTTTAAGTGTTAAAAATGATTGTTTGAGGCCTTGTTTGAATTAGGGGTGGTCTACCCCCCTTTGGTAGCTTAGTTTGCTTTGCTTTGTGCTATCTCTTAAGGCCTTTGGGATCGCCTTTTATTGGCCTTTTTACCACTGAATTCCAGAGGAATTTTCAGTGGTGGAAAGTGTGTTTTGGGACCCAATATAGGTGGGGGTGGTCCCCCCCCCCCTTTTGTACCTTGTTTGCATGTGTTGTTGGCTCATCAAGTTAGCATGTTTTTCTAGCCTTTTAGGGCTTAATCTCAGCATGTTTTTTGCCTCATTTTAGCATGATATAGCTCTGTTTTTGGTTGGTTTGGCCTCTTGTTGTTTGCATCTTGCACTTATAGTGTAATCTTGCCTATTAGCCAAACATGTTTAATGCTTTAGCCCACCTTTCTAGCATGTGTTAGCTTGGTTCCAATACATTTTTGTCAATGATTTAACATGCTTTAGGTCTGATTTGGGTGGTCTTGATCACATATGCTTTGCTTTGTATAGCCATAGTGTAAAGCCCCTCCACTAGCTTTGTGTTTCAAGTCTCTTGGCATGCTTTATTTGAGCTATTTGCATGATATGGCATCATTTGATATATGATTTCAGAGCACGTTTCACTGTCATACTCTCGTATGTATCACTCTTTCAATGCTTTTGGAAGTTGAGCATTATGCCTTGTTTGTGAGCTAATACATGAGCATATCTTTCTTGCAATCTATGTTCGAAGTCTAGCATGTTTTTGCCATTGTTTTGACGTGCCTTGGGTCTATTTTGAGTGGTTTAGGTCATTTGAGCATTGCTTAGCATGGTTGTAGTGTAAAGCCCTTGACTAGCTTTGTATTTTAAGTCTCTTGGCATACTTTATTTGAGCTATTTGCATGATATGACATCATTTGGCATGGTATTTCAGAGCATATACTTCCATCATACACTCATATATATCGCTCTTTATGTGCTTTCAAGAGTTGAGCCTTATGCCTTGTTCATGGACCAATGCATGAGCACGCATTTCTTGCCTTTCATGCTATCATCTCAGCACATTTTGGCCACTGTTTTGGCATGCATGAGGCTTGTTTGGGGCTGGTTTAGTCATTTGTGCCATGTATTGTATGCCTATGGTGTTATGCTCTTCACTAGCTTTGATGCCTTAGCTTCTAAACATGTCATGCATGCATTGCTTATATGATAGAGCCTTGTGCATGCCACTCTAGCATTGATAGATAGGCATGTTGTTTGCATGTGTGATGCATTGCATGTGTTTGGATCGGACATTAATCCAAACACGAGAAATGAGGGACGTTTCGTACTTGAAGTGACGAAACATGCCTCATTTCTTAGTCGCCATCCCCTTTGATTGTGCATGATAGGGTGGAGGCCTCTCGAGTCTTGTGCGTTACTTGTGCATTCATTAACTTGTACAAACTCGACTTCTCGGCCATCGTGCATTGCGATGCTCGGTTGGTGGCCTGAGAGCTGAGTACCGCACTCCTTTGAGCTTGAGAAATAATAAGAAGGGTGGTTGTACACACATGCCCTGCAAATGCCTTGCTTTGTCCTTGTTAAACTCTGTTTGCAGCAAAATGGAGATGTGCAGAAGCAACTGGCCAACCGGCCAGAGGAAGTGGCCGACCGGCCACTTTAAGTGGCCTACAGCCTACTTAAGTGGCCGACAGGTGGCCTACAGCCTCCCCTGGTGGTCGGCAGTCCACCAACCTGAAGATGGTTCAAGGTTGTTCTGGTTTTGGAGCAGAAACAGACTGGGAATGGGTTTGGTGTTTAGAATCAAAGTGAACGCAAACAGAGACCGGTGGCAAGGCGACGAGATTTCGGGAAGAAGCAACCGAGCATGCATGGATTCCTCGCCCCGAGACTCCTTTTAACTGCTTTGATTAACTAGTTAACTCGTCGGTTTTGTACTTAATTAGTTAATGTACTTAGCTAATCGATTTGTGTTGTAATAACTAATTAGTTAACTAGAATAGTTAATTAGTTTTGTTTTGTAATAAGTAGCTTAGCTTAGCGTAGCTTAGCCTATTTATTCAGACCCTCCGTCGCGAGGGTAAATGTTTTAATAAGGGTGCGTGTGTGTGTGCATGTCTTCTAACCCCCATTTCTTTCTCCTTTTTACTTATCAACTTTCGATGGTTAGTTTTGGGCATGTTTCAATTAGCATACTTATGCTTTGCATGCGTGAATCATTCATTCGTATTGCATGCATCGGGCTCGGTGCATCATTCAAACTGCATTGTATTTTAATTCCTATTTGAATACATGTATCAAGTGTTGCATTCATATGCCATTCTAGGTAGCCGAGCCTATTTTAGTTGCATTTTTGCATGTGTTGCATTAGGCATCTTGACATAGCTAGGGTCATGCATGATTTCTAACTGGCTTTTGTTTTGGCTCGGAGTACACTGTGAGTGTTTACGCTTTAGCATCCTTGCATGTGTGTAAGTGATTGCCATGATAGCATGCTTGCCATGAGGCTATTTGCTTAATTACTATAACTGCATGAATGCCTGTGGATGAAGGCTTCATTACTTGAACTGGAACAATTCATCAAAATGTGAGTTTTAAGCCCACTTGAAGTGGCAAATCATCATGTTTTAAGCCCACCTTGTTTGGTGGCAAATCCGCGTTTTAGCCTACTTGCGAGTAGCATCTTCAAACCATTTTCGAAAAAAAAAACATGAGATGTTTTGTTCCAAATCAAGCGATTTAGTCTATACTTGTATGCTGTGCGCATCACATAATAAGTTTAGCTAATAATCAGAATAAGAACACATGTGTTTTCAAAAACAAAATAGCATGTTTAGTAGAGGTCGATCCTTTGATCAGGCGAGCGGGGGTGCTCATTTCATGACCTTTTCCCCTTGTACCCAAGTTCCCGAGCCGAGGCAACTTTGGTGATGATAGACCCGTGGCCTTAGGCACGAGTCAGGGTTTCCTAAATTTTTCAAAATAAAATATTTAGGTGGCGACTCTGAAATCTGGCAAAGCAGTCCATGTTTGGCGCTTTTTGATTAAAATTGATTTTCTAAAACGATTTGCCGAATTTGGACTCTTTGGTGATTTATCAGTCTTACATTGCACTTTGTGAGATTAGATTCAGAACCGTGACAGGAGTCCGAACTGTAGTAGCTATGAACCCAATTCGCGCCCTCGCGCGCCGAGAGAGTTCGGGTGGTCTACACTATGCCGAGAAGATCAACTAGGGAATCCCCATTTGCCATGGCTTTTGGCGCAGAGGCAGTAATCCCACTAGAGGTCGGCATCACAGGGATCAGAACCCAGGGAGTAGAAAATGGGACCAATGAAGCATTTTTAGCCCGAGATCTAGATCTGCTAGAGGAACGAAGGGAGAAAGCAGCAATTCAGCTGGGGGCATACCAGCAGCAGCTTGCCAGGGCTTATAATAAGAAGGTCAACCCACGAGAATTCCAAGTTGGTGACCTCGTCTTGAGAAAGGTCGTCAGCAACAAGAAGGATCCCAGAGAAGGCAAGCTTGGCCCAAATTGGGAAGGACCCTATAGAATCATCTCGGTCTTGGGCAACGGGGCATATCGACTTGAGGATTGTGAAGGCAAAGAGCTGCCAAGACCTTGGAATACTTGCAATCTGAAGTTTTTCTATCACTAGATTTTCTTCTCTTTTAAAAGTTTTCTTTTGTCTTGTTATTAGCCGAAGTATTAATAAAGTTTTAGCTTGATTTTTAAACTTGTGTATTGTGACTAATCAGGTACTTGACGATGTTTTTAAAGTGAAACATGATGAATAACTTAGACTTATTATATGGCAGAGTTCCTACTTTCATATAATAGAGTTAAACTAAGTTTACGATGTTTCTGATTGAAACATGATGAATAACTTAGACTTTTATATGGCAGAGTTCCTACTTGCATATGATAGAGTTGAACTAAGTTTGTGATGTTTCTGACTAAAACATGACGAATAACTTAGACTTATTATATGGCAGAGTTCCTACTTGCATATAATAAAGTTGAACTAAGTTGAATCAACTTGAACTTGCCATGTCGGCAGAATCAGACATAGATTGAAGCTAAGTGCATGTCAGTTAAAGATTAACAAAGAGGCCAAGGTTGATAACCTAGGCCAGCCTTTGTTTGAATCTAACCTCGGCGACAAGGTCGAAAGCCCCATGCTTAATAAGAACCCAAGTGGAACTTAGGTTCATATTAGGGGGCAGAAGGCTGGAGAATGATACTTGGGAGTTGGAATTTACAAGCAAAAGAAGATGGCTTGACACTTGTTGAAATTTTGAGAAAAATTTACAAGTTGAAGTTAAGCCGATGTTATGTTAAAGGAATATGGTTTAACACTTGTTGAAATTTTGAGAAAAATTTACAAGTTAAAGTTAAACCAAGATTATGCTGCAATAATAGAAGACAGAGGTCTTGAGTGAAGTGGCAAGTTGTAAATAACACTTGTGAAAATAGTATGAATATTTTCAAGTGTTAGGTCAAAGCCGAAATAAGCTGTTAGTAGGAATAGCCGAAGCATTCCACACCAAGAAGATTACACAGTTAAGATGTATGTTGAAAACATGGAAATTATTCCAAGTATAGAATCATACAAGACAATAAAGGGAAGACAAACATACAATCACATTGAAAGAAGAAAGCTATACTTGCATTCAGATAAGGAAGGTCAAGTACAAAAAGGCACTTCGGCCTGATATTGGAGATTATATTGGAGATTACTTGTTCAGAATAGACAAAGGCACATCGGCCAAATAAAAGCTTACATTTGTTCCAAAAGTGAAAGAAAGTACAAGGTACATAAAAAAGAGAAAAACATCAAACTAGACTATTCGGCGTCTTTGGATGGCTTGGTCTGGGGTTCAGAAGACAGTTGGGAAGACATCTTGGCAGCCTTCTCAGCCGCGAGCTCAGCATCAATCTCTTGAAAAGTCTAGTCGATGCTTTGCTCGGCTCTTGAAGAGTCTGGTCGATGCTTTGCTCGGCAATAGGCGCACCCGATGTTGTCTTCTCGGGAGTGGCATCTTTGGAGACGTCACCCTCCTCATCCTAAGACAAGTCCACGACTTGCTCATTCAGAGTAGGGGACTTGGCCCCAACAGCTTCCTTCTTCTTTCTGACCAAAGCTTCCTCCTCGGACTCAGAATCATCTTCGGATTGGCTTGGAGTAGGGGGGAATGACAGGGAGAGGTCACTGGCATTCTTGAGGGGGGAGTCCTCGGGGACATCCATCTTTTTTAGGGCATCCATCCAACCAAGGATGAAACCCTTGTTGCATGCTTGCTTCACTTGTCTTTTGTAGTCCTCCTTGACGTCGGCCACCCCCTCGGCGTACGTCTTCTCATCAGCGGCCTTGATTTCGGCCTCTTTTATGGCCAGGGCATCTTGAAGTTCTTTCTAGGCCTCAACCATCTTTGCCTCGGCCTCTTTCTTTTCGACAGCAAGGACCTTGGCGATGGCCTCCACGGCGTCAGCCTTTTCCTCGGCCTCATCTTGAGCCTTTTTGGCTACCTCGGCCTGGTCTGACAAAGTCTTCAGTTTGCCCTCAGCCTTGTTAAGGGCCTTCCGCAAACCAGCAGCCTCCTTGGTCTTATCCGCCAACTCCTTCTTGAGGTTGAAGGCTTGCATTGCGAAGGAGTGGCCATGCTGGATTGCCTAGCAGAAATAGACAATAGCAAAAGTTAGCAAAATTTTCTAAGGAAAATAGAGAAAGTAAAAAGTACCAAGCTTTAGGGGCTTACTTGTACGGAATGTCGCAACATTAGAGCAAAATTTTCGTATTCACTCATCATGGCGTTACGATTGAGATCATTGGAAATGAGCGAGGTGGTAGAGAGGGCAACGCCGACTTCAATGTCGTCGGCATTGTCGCCAGCTCTGACCGGCTTGTCCTCGATTGTGATTACAGGAGCCTAGGGGGCATCTGACTTCAGGGATCCCGAGGTTATTGCGGAGTCGGACCTCGGCCTCTTCTACCGAATTAGTTGGGATGGTTCGACCTCAACGGGCCTCTTCTCGGTAGTAGAAGTGGTCTTCTCGCTCTCGGCTAACCTTGAAATTGGCAAGGTGTCCTCAGTGTCAATCTGAGTCACCGTTGCCTTAGGCTAGGCCTTCTTCACTCTTTTGGGTTTTGGCCTTGGTTGGGCTGGTTGAGCGTTGACAGTGTCGGGGATGTCGGCCAAAAGATCGTCTGCAACTGCTTTCTTGCGGCCCATCTCGGCAACGATTGTAGTTCGGCGTCTGCGTCGGCATTGAGATGGAGGGATCAGATATGGAGCCGAGGTTGAAGGTTGCTCAGCTAGATCGGAAGTTGATCCTTGATCTGGCCGAGATGATGAAGTTGCTGGAGGAGTTGTGGTGGAGGGAGGAGACGTGCTCTTCTTCTTTGGGATGTTAGGAAAGACCGACTTATATGTCGGGATGTAGTTGAGCAGTAGGGGAGCTCTCAGCTTGTGAACTGGCAGTTCCAATAGCTTCTTCAAGCCCTTGCTTAGGAAGAAGGACTTACGGAAGTCTTTTGCCGGTTGTAGAAGAGCAGCAATAAAAACAAACGTAAGAACGTATAGAAAGAGCAAAGTACTGAAGACTTTAAAAACAAGTAAAGTATAAACACTTGGCTCTTACCATTACCCTCTATGAAAACTGTTCGGCTAAGAGGATAAAGGTGGAGGTCATCATCCGGAGCGAACTCCCAGTTTCCCGAGACAATGAAGTAATTGTCCCCGGCTCCCTTGTTGGAGTATGGGAGGTCGGCAACAATTTTGTACTCTGTGGACCTTGGTTTGAGGTAGTAAATGTAGCATTTTTCTAACTTAAGGCCACACATGGTGTAGCAGTATTGGATGTCGGCTAAAGTTACCCTAGCATTCTCTTTTTTGGCTAAGGCTATTATACCATTGATAACTCGATAGGAGTTGATGGCGAACTGCATTAGGTTCAATTTGTAGTAATGGAGGATTTCTCGGAAAAGGATGTTAAGTGGGAGCCTATGTCTATACTCTATGAAAGCAACGACTGGGAAAGGCATAGAGTCAACTGTGGGCATGATGGAGTCATTCTCCCCAGCCAACCTCAGGTGGACGTCGGCCGGGATAGAAAATTCCTACCTGATATATTCTAGCTTAGTTGGGGTGTCTACCCTATACCTTCACATACCCATGATGTCGGCTTAGGGGGAAGGTGTATGATTTGGAAAAAAAGTGTTCTGTGAAGGTTCAAAGGACCTCGGCAAAACCTAAACGTATGCTGGGGTAAAGATTTTTTAGGATCTAAAGTGAGGCATTTTTCAGTTTTTCCTAAAGTTTGTGAGCTCTACGACAAATGCCAAACCTAAGTCTATGTAAACAAAGGATTAAAGGCACGAATCTGGAGAAAACACAGAAAGAAGAAACAGAAACAAAGATTCAAAATCAAGAATGATGATGCTCTATCGAGAACACTGTGACAGAGTGTGTGCAAGGGTGCAAGGCCAAGAACAGTGGCGAAATAAGCAAAGTGTGTGTATACATGTCTATACCCAGAAACAGGTGAAACAGAGTATGCTTTAAGCATACAAGGGGTGAAATTTGAAGCACAGACAGGAATGGGAGCATATGAATATATTCAAACGTGATTAATAAACAGAGGCAATAGAATGTGAAACAAGAAATTAAAATAAAGGAAGGAACAGTGACTTACCAAAGAAAATGAGGCCGGTGTAAAATACGCCAGTGTCGGACGGTGGCAAGGAGCAAAGAAGTGCAGCAAAAGCCTCGTTAGAAAGGGAGAGTGAAGGTGGTTGCAGAAAGCTTCACGAGAGCAACAATGGCGGATTTGGGAAAGAAAAGTTAGAGAGAGAAAAAGCTGGGAGCTTGGGAACGAGGATGCAAAAGTGAAAAAACGGAGAGAGAGAGAGAGAAGTGGTTTTGATCAAACGCAAAGAATGGCGGCAAAATACCATCAATGCGCCTAGGGTGACGTGCTTGTCAGACGACGCATGCAGACGCAAGACGACTTAAAGGCGCGTATCAAGTACGATCCAATGAGGGGAAGACGCGTGGCTAAAACGGTTGGGTTACTGTGCGTGACAGCTCACCCCCATGACGAATCTCTTGAAGTGCTTGGTTTAATGAAGCAAAGACCTCGACTATGAGGATGATCTCGGCTAAATAATTTGAACAGACTGGGTTATTTGTCCTAAGGCATTGATGAAAGCAGATCGTAGGTCTTGGTCACATAGGAGCAACGGGTGATGACCTCGGGAATGAAGGGTAAGACGAGCTTAGCTGATGTGCTAAATGGAAGAAACAATATAGGTTCCATCACCTCAGGATGCTAAGGTAATAGAACCTAGGGGGCAGTTGTGGGGACATAATTTTTGAATGACAGCATATGGCCGAGGTGACACCGAAGTGTCAGCTGAGGTGCCACGTGTCCTGGTCATGACGCCAAGGTAATCTCGGCTAGGCCAAGGTTATCTGCGAGAATACCAGAATCCGGGATAAGCGGATAAGGGACAAGAGTCCTAGATTGGGAGAGGACCTCAGTTTGGATAAAGATAAGACTCTTAGAGAGTCTATCCCAATCCTGCTGGGAGTCTAAGATTAGCAGTAGTCCAGAGTCCATTAGAGCTAGGCTTCTATTTTGACTAGTTTTGTGTTGACTATAAAAGGGAGGCACTCTCATGGGTCTAAGGTACTCTTTTTATATTTTGAATAGTGAGTTAAGCACTTTTGCTATCTTTGAGAGATAACTGACTTGATTGTCGGAGTGCCCCTGGGTGGACGAACCACCGCCGGAATCTCTTCTTTCTGTGACGGGTTATTCGGGCTTAATCTATTCTGCCGGTGCTCTCCAGCTAAGTACTAGTTTGGCAGTGTGGTCAGAAATCGACTCACACACTTATATATACACCTTGCATTGTAGAGTAATTTCAGCATAAACAACCATACAAAACACCCAAGCTTTCCACAAAATAATGGCCACCTACCTGTTTTTAAGGATTATTCTTAATACATATTCTTCGTTATTTCTGAATGCTCCCAATGTGTGCTTCCATCTCCTCACTGTTGGCAAACTTTGTTAGAAAATAATAGTTTTTCGGCAACTTTAATTTGAAATTAAAGTGGGACCCAACGGCCGGTTGAGGTGGGTCTGAGTGGTTTTGTATTCTCTTAAGTGAGAAGATTGCAATACAAAAATAATGAGCCAAAACCATTGAGTTGTGAATGAGAATTGTCTCATAAAGTTGGCATCAATAAATTCAGGTTTAGATTTGGACTTAGTCTTAGTTTGGACTAGGCCTAAACTTGTACTTGTGCATGTGCTGGGTTTGGTCTTAGACTTGGACTTGGACCTAGTCTTGAGCTTTGGGTAAGCTATGATGGGCTTAGTTTGTGCATGTGTTTCAGATTGGGCTTGGATTGGATTGTGACCCAACACCTGTATCTATTTTGCAACTCATCTAGTTTAATTCTCAAAACTTATGCATTATATACATATTATGATTTATATAATGGTTTTGGACTTTTGAACCTTTGTAACTCTAGTCCTAATGGCTAGAGTTGATGACATTTGATGACCCCATTGATGTTAGCATTCATGGTTAAGGATCTTCCCTACTAGTATAAATAGAGGCCTTTTCCCTCCAACTTGGGAGGATAATTTTTGAGAGATTTTTGATGGAAAATGGAGATAGTATTTTGAGATAAAAAGTTGGAGATGGTTTTTTATACCAAAGAAAATTTTTCCTTTCTTTTTTTGCTAGCCCCTTCTTTGGTTTTTGTTAGAGAGAGTGCATTCATTGTCAAGTTCGCCGAAGCTATTCAGAAAGTGCTTCTATATTAGCTGGTTTCGACCGTCGTATCATGAGAGACAGACGTCGACATATCTCCAGCATCGATCTGGAGGCAGTGAATCTGTTTTAAGGAAACTGTGATATTATACAGGCTTCAGTTTGCATCTTTATCTTTTGTTCTTCAAAGTTATAAATTTAAATAATTTCTCGTATATTATTTTATATGTCCATTTGAATCCATCTTGTAATATGTTTCATGGTGTAATCTAGTTCATTCTTGTATTTTTTTTTTATTCTATAGTTTATTTTATATTTCATTCTTTAATAATAATAATAATAATAATAATAATAATAATAATAATAATAATAATTGTTTTGTCATTTCTATTTAATTCATTTTATATATATGTTTATTTTGTATTATTATAGAAAAATACCAACAATCCTGTTAATGGGCCATTGAAGTTTACTTCATTTAATGTGACCATGCTTAACTTGGCCATGGAAAACCTGAGTCAGTCCTCTATGCCTCCTCCTCTGTTTTATCTTCTTTTTTTTCTTAGGAAAAAAAAAAGAAAAAAAAATATATTCTTTATGTAATTCTAGTTAGTGGTGGCCATTGGCCCGATGACCTGCTCAATCCGTCAAACCCAACCCAACCCATTTTTTTTTAGGATTGGAAAAAAATATTTAGCTTATACGGCCGGACTAGACAAAATTTTTGAGTCCATTTAATTTTTGGGCTGGGTTTATGATAAAGAGTTTTAACCTATCTTGGCCCAACTTGCCCATTTGGAAAATATTAATTTTAATTTTTATAGTATTTTGTTACAAAATAAATTAAAAAAACAATAAAAGATAAAGAAAAATACATCTATGTACACTTCTTTCTATTGCTTAGATTAAAGTACCTCTTAAAAGATTATATTTATTTTATAATTGAATTTTATTAATATTTTAAATTTGAATAATTATTCAAGGGTTTAAATAATTTAATAGGCCTTTAAGATGGAAATAAATTAATAGTTTATATCTATTAAGTTAAGTGGGCATACTTGATATAGACATTCTTTTAAGACCGGGGCTTAGGATGGCTAGTTAATTGGGCCCGATGTCAGGCCAGGCCGTGATTGGGATGACACACATACTCTTACTATATAGTACCGGTTGAGCCCAAGCCCGGCCCAACCCACCCCTAATTCTAGTATGAAAGTTTAGTCCAATCAAAATAGTCCATGGTACTAGTGGAAAAAAATTATTAAAATACTTTGCAACAAAAGCATTTTCCAAAATCTTACTCAATTCTTGGAAACTTGCATTGTATAGTTGATTTTGAGATACCTTTCCATGCAAGTCTAATTTCTGTTTTCTTCAATAAAAAATAGAATTAAACTATGTCATTCTTAACAATGATCTCACTTAGTCACACGCTAACACGGACCAAAAATATAGAAATTAAGGTCATTCATACAACATTAAAACCACATTTAAAATTTATTAAATACATTTTTTATTGGGATTACAATTATGTCAAGCCATTCATACAACATTAAAACAGCCTAAAAAAATTATTAAAATATATTTTCAATTGGGATTGCAATTATGTCAACTAACTAGACTTGCTTTTCACACTAACACTAGAAACAATTTGCAGAGTATGGCATGGGGGACATGGCTTCCACACTAGGGGATGTATACAATTTTGGGATTCTTTTAATGGAGATGTTTACAGATAAGAGATCAACTGACGATATGTTTAAAGATAATCTAAATCTTCATAACTTCATTAAGAATGCTTTGCCTGATGGAGTTATGAAGATTGTGGATCCCTACATCCAATTGGAGCATAACACAAGAAGGTGGATTAAAAACTACATGATTTCCATTCTAAAAATTGGGGTTGCATGTTCAATGGAGTCACCAAGAGATCAAATGGAAATGAGGAGTGTTATTAGCGAATTGCGTAAGATCAAAAATACTTACATGAATGAAAGGTTGAACCAAGACTAGGAAGTTGGAAGATGTTTTGCAACATTAAAGCCAAAGGTGTGTAGCATACCCTCTTGACCTATGCATATGCGTACGGAAATAGAAAATGCAATACTGAAAAGAGATTTTTTTATTCGAATTTCTATACTGAAAATAGATTATTTTTTTTTATTCGAATTTCTTACCAGTAGACACAAAGACATGAATTCCACGTATATTTATTAATATGATCCTTTCTAAATTTGTGATTAGTGGTGAGAAAATCTAATAAAACATTTGCCTATGTAAAAGATTACTCTACGAATGTACATCTTTCCCTTTTTTGAATTATCTCAATTTCATTTTTCATTTTCTTTTCTTTCTTTTTTTTTTTATTCTAATCTATTCATGTAGCAAATATGAGTTAGTTGATTAAAGTTTCTTATTCTTTTCTTTTCTTTTCTTTTTTTGTTTATTGTTTTTTTTTTTTTTTTTTGGGGGGGGGGGGGGAGAGAGAGAAGTGAGCTAAAGCATGTTTATTTTATTTTTTTCCCCTGCTCAGGGTTACTTCCAAGGTCCTCCAATTGATTAGATTGTATTATATAAAAAAATAAAAAAAATGTGTTCATGTGAGATAATTTCCAAATAAGATTGTGTTCCTTGGATTACAGTTTATCCCTTTTAAAATTATCATTTTGGTGTTCCTTTCCCTTGAAATAGCATGTCCATATAGTTTCTGCTCTTTAGTCATTGGTAAATTGTTGTTCAAAATTCGCATTTACGTTCTGTTTGTTTCTGAAGAAAGTGTTATCTATAGAAAATGTTTTCCTATGGTTTGTTGCAACCTTGAAATTGTTAGGTTAGAAGAGAGATCAAAGTGGGATTTTAGTGAAAGTGCATATATGCTAAGTGTAATTAATCTGTTTGACAATATGTTGAAATTTCTCTTCAGGGCCTTTTTTTTTTGCTTAATCTAGTTTAGGTTAGCTGTGTGGGTTTAAAACAATTCACAATATTACGGAGTACTCTATCAATGATAATGTAACAACCGTGGAAGGAATTATCAATTTAAAACTGAAGATTTCAAAGAACTAGAAGAGAAGATGGCGTTTTTTGGGATGTCCGAAAATGATGAACTAATTAAAAAGGGAAAAGACATTATTCTGATTAATTTTTGGGAAATAGGTAAATTAATTTTCTCGGAATTTCCATCGATGAAGTTTTAAAAAAGGAAAATTGCAAAAGAGACTTTTGGGGTTGCGAGACGATGAATACGAAATATAAGCGTATCACGGAGATGTCAGCGACAGCAATAAATCAAAAAATAAAATTTGAAAGACTAATAAATAAATAAAAAAAATGACATAATTTTATATTTTTTTAAATCATAACTAAAAAATAATTACTGTGTTTGGTTTGAGTTTTCTGGATTAAGTTTTTTGAAAATTGACTTTTTTGGTTTTTGTGTTTTTTTGTTTTTAGTGAATATTTTTTAAATTTTAAACATTTTTTTACTTTTTTAGATGTACCTTAATTAGATGTATCTAAAAAGTAAAAAATTTGTTAAAAAATATTTTAAAAAATTAATAAATACATAAAAATACAAAAAAATGTACTGAATTCTTGTATTTTTTTTATATTTTTGGTATTTAATGAATTTTTAAAAGATTTTTTTTATAATTTTTTTACTTTTTAGGTGTATTAATGTTAGGTGTGTCTAAAAAGTAAAAAAAAATACTTAAAATATTAAAAAAATTCAGTAAAAACAAAAAAACACGGAAAATAAGAGAGTAGAATTTTCTGAAAAGTGTTTTGGAAAACTGGAAATCACGCAAGGTGAATAATTTATAATCAAAAATTATATATGAGACATAATCAAAGATCTCATCAGTTATAATCAAAATAATGTCATAATTAAAAAAGAAAATTAATTATAACTAAAAAAATAATATAATATAATTAGGGGTACATATAATACACCTTTTTAAATGGTACGTATAATAAAGTTTTTCAAATAAAATGGACAATTACAAGATATTGTAACACTACACCATTTGTTGGGTAATCACATTTAGGAAATGGGGTGGTTGCACGGTTGTGCAATCATATGAGCTCGTTTTAGGCTCGTTTTAGCGATTCGAACTATTCATATTTTAGAATATATCGAATAAAATATGTCTATAAAAAATCAAGTCAGTTGGACATCGTTAACCATTTCATTGAATTGCATATCTATAAAAATAAATGGCAATTGTGATTTAAAATATAAAAATGAATACAAATGTGAGTAAATGAAAGGGTTAACGATATCCCATTAACTTGATTTTTTTACAAGTAAGTTCTATCCAATGTACTCTAAAATATGAACGGTTTGGATTATCGAAATAGGCTCATAATGCTGCACAATAGTGGCTGTTATGCCCCGTACAGTAGTCACCCCATCTTCTCACATTTGTGGATTTGATTGTCATAAATGTCATAATTTAGAGTTCTTTTGGTAACACCATAAATAAGTTTGCTTTGTTTGGGATGCAACTTTTTGGCTAAAATAGTATAAAGACAAAAAAAGACTAAAATAGTTAATAAGATAAAATGTCACATCCAAATTATAATTATTTTATTTTTTCTCTCACAGCCATCAAATCAATTATAAAAAAAATTAAAAATCATCTTAAACACAACTTTTTTTTAGCCAGGCTAAAATAACCAAATAGTCAAAAAGTCAAGCTAAAAAAACCTATCCCAAATTAGGGTTACTTGTTTCTATCACATCAGCTTTCCACTTTTCTATATATTTTTTCGTCATAAGTAAAAAAAAATTAACTTATAAGTCATATCCAAAGCAATCCTATAAAAGTCATAACTAAGGGGAAAAAAATAATGAGTAATAATCAAAAACTACTTAAAATATAACTAAAGAGTTCTTCGATCATAATCAAAACAATGTCATAATTAACATCATAATGAGTCATAACTAATACCATAATAAATTATAACCAAATAGTACAAACATCGTAACCAAAGGTGTGCCATAGAATTTTTTGTATATGTTCTCACAGTTGTTTGACACTTGGATAATTATTCTATAGTCTATAACACCATTAATCATGCGTCATTACTTATATGGTGTCCCAAATCAATCATTTAACTCAAAATTTTACAAGTAAGACATGATTTTTTTTTTTTTGGTTGAATAGTTGAGATATAACAAATAAGGGTGATCATTGATTCAATGGTAAAATTTAGCCTAATAATCTTGAGGTTATGAGATCAAATTATGCGGCAACCACTTGGGCCAAAGGTTAGGTGTATACCTCATTTTTTCTCTTCCAAACACACATTAATGTATACTAATTAAACATTATTTTAGAATTGAGATATAACAAATGACTCACTCAATATGGATTATAGTTTCCTATTTGTCAAGAGTAGCACATAAGTTTTATGATATTTTAGGACCATCTATGAGTTTTGTCAATATCAATTGCAAAATATCAATGTTGAGAGTAGCAACCAATGTGTATCGAAATGGGGTGTGATGATGATGAAATTTTAAAAGTCATTAATGAAATGTAACAGTCCATAGAGGAATGTACCAATACACCATAATCAGTGGCGGAGCCAGGAATTTAATATAGGGAGGACACCCATTAATTACAATCTCAAATTTTTTCTTCTCCAATCAACAACAATAACATAATAATAATTTTTCGAACTAATGTTAAACATTAAAAATTAATGTCCATTACAAAAAGTTTTAAATTTTAAACTTTTACAATTGACCTCGACGAGTTTTCATCTTTTGAAATCTTTCTATAATAGTATCATTGTCAATGCCATCAAAAATATCTCTCTCAATGTAGACAATCAAGCTATCATTCATCCATTCATCACTTATTCGGTTCCACAACTGATTCTTCACAATATTCATAGCTGAAAATGTCACGACCCAAATCCGGTACCCAAAGGTTTAATGTCGTAACAAGATAAATAAAATAAAATAAGGTAATTCAGATAATTCTGTAGTTACAGCGCAAACGGATAAATTAAATAAATTAAAATAAGTAACTGGGTACCAACTGTTTATTTAAAAAGTAATAAAACATAGTCATTGGAGCTTCATTGTATTACAAGAGTTTAATAATAGAAGACAAAAATCTTTAAAAAAAACAAAATAACATAGCGATTCATTTTCCATCTTGATCCCGCTAAACCTGGTCACCTGAAAAGGGTAATAGCTATAAGCACATAGCAGAGTGAGAAATATTATACTATGAGGGCACAAAATGGCCATGGATATTTATTTAACCTAAAACATTATAAATTGAGTTGAGTTGAATACACAATTTAATTAAGTGCCAGAAACTGAAATAATCACTATAACCACGGTACATCACTAAGTGACTAGCACTAACACTGGTCAATGGATCCATGACAAACACTGGGCCACAAAGTGGTCAATCACTAAGCCAATGGTTATTTAAGTCCCCCAAGGCATGGGACTCCCGTGGTGGTATTCACAAAACATATTTTCACATAAGGTTATAGCCAAATATTCTTTAAAATAAAAACAAACATATCCATAGGTTTCCTTTTAAGCAAATAGGGTTCAGAAATAAAACCACGTAACTGAAATCTTTATAAAACATAACTTTTATTAATATACTAATAAAATATAACTTGTATAAAATAGATTTTGGTAAGTCAAAACATAAAAAAATACATTTTGGTAACTCAAGGTATAGTATAACTCACCTTAATAGTGACCCTTAGCCTTACTCCAGTAACCCAACTTATTTACATACCTCTCCCTCTCTCTTTTCTTTCCTTTTCTTTCTTTTCTTTTTCCTTTCTTTCCTCACTGATTTCCAATCACTCTTATGCTTTGTTTAGCTCTTCCCAATTTATAGCGAAATAGAAATGCCCTGAGGCCGACGCGTGGTGATCTAATCCATTTTCATAATCCATTCCGATCTCCTTCATTAAGACTTAGATTGTCACTTATCCATTAAATATATATATATATATAATATATATATATAAGATATTTATATTTTAGCCCAGATTCTTAACATAACTATATAATTAAATTAATTCTTAATTAAATTACATTCTATCATATATCAATAGAAAATTAAATATTTATTTTACTATCACACTCGTTATATTATATATTATTATTATTATTATATTATTATTATTATTATTATTATTATTATTATTATTATTATTATTTATACCCCCCCTTTTTTTTAAACTTTAATTTATAAATTTTATATTGTGTTAATTTAGCCTCAAATAATAATCCCTAATTAATAACCCAACGCCATTTTAGATTTATACATTTATTCATTTAATAATCTATCATCACGTGCAACCATAATTATATATAAATATAAATATTTATGTGGACTTGACTAAACGTTCAGGGTGTCACATTTCTCCCCTTCCATACAGAAGTTTGTCCTCAAACTTGATGTACCTTAACCTTCGAAGAGGTGCGGGTATTTAGCTCGTATTTGTGCTTCGGTTTCCCATGTAGCTTCTTCGATGTGATGATTTCGCCATAAGACCTTTATCAACGGTATGGTCTTATTTCGGAGAACTTGATTACGATGATTGAGAATCTGCACTGGTTGTTCTTCGTAGGTGAGATCTTCTCGAACCTCCAAGTTCTCATAATCGATGACATGTTCTGGGTCTCGGAGATACCGTCGGAGCATTGAAATGTGAAACACGTTGTGGATATTAGATAGCTCAGGAGGTAGTGCAAGGCGATAGGCTACAGGACCAATTCTTTCCAGTATCTCGAATGGCCCGATGTAACGTGGGTTTAGTTTTTCGCGTTTTCCGAACCGGATTACTCCTCTTGTTGGGGAGATTTTGAGAAACACATGGTCCCCTACTTGAAATTCCAAATCTCGTCTCCAAGTATCTGCATAACTTTTTTGACGGCTCTGAGCGGTGCGAATTCGCTGTTGAATGAGTTGGATTTTCTCACTAGTGACTTGCACGATTTCAGGGCCTAACAATTTCTTGTCCCCGACCTCCGTCCAGCACAGAGGTGATCGACATCTTCTTCCATACAGAGCTTCGTACGGCGCCATTCCAATGCTTGCCTGGTAGCTGTTGTTATAGGCGAATTCCACCAAAGGCAGGTGCTCATCCCAGTTACCCTTGAGGTCCAACACGCATACACGTAACATGTCTTCCAACGTTTGGATTGTTCTTTCGGATTGCCCATCGGTTTGTGGATGATAAGCAGTGCTGAATTTCAGTGTAGTTCCCAAAGCTTCTTGTAATCTATTCTAGAAATGAGACACGAAACGAGGATCTCGGTCAGACACGATTGATACTAGGATACCATGCAACCGAATAATCTCTTTGATATATAAAGTGGCAGACTTATTTAGAGGGTACATGATTTTGATTGGTAGAAAGTGTGCTGACTTTGTTAATCGGTCTACTGTAGCCCATATTGCATCATTCTTTGAAAAATATTGTGGTAGCCCGACCACGAAGTCCATAGTAATGTGTTCCCACTTCCATTCAGGAATAGGGAGTGGTTGCAACATTCCTGCAGGTCTCTGATGTTCCGCTTTAACTTGTTGACAACGCAGGCATTTGGAGACATGGCTTGCTATGTCTTTCTTCATTCCGGTCCACCAGAAGTATTCCTTCAGATCGTGATACATCTTTGTATTGCCAGGATGGATTGCAAACCTCGAGTTATGAGCTTCTACTAATATCCTTTTCTTGAGTTCTGGAAGGTCGGTTACGCAAATTCGATTTCGAAATTTTAGTATCCCATTGCTAATTGTAAAGTCAGGATCAGGCGTGTTTCCTTGTTCCTCGTACTTTTTCTTCAAAAGTTTGTCTTCACATTGGCGGGCTCTAATTTCTTCCATCAACTCAGGTTCCACGATTATGTTGGTGAGCAATCCATGGATCTTGCGGGGAATGAGTGTACATGCCAAACTTTTGGTCGTTTTTCGACTTAGTGCGTCTGCTACTACATTAGCTTTGTCGGGATGATGATGAATCTCTATATCATAGTCCTTCATGAATTCCAGCCATCGTCGTTGCCTCATATTCAATTCCTTCTGTGTAAACAGATATTTGAGACTTTTGTGATCAGTGTAGATTTCGCAGGCTACTCCATAGAGATAATGACGCCAGATTTTGAGGGCGAAGATCACCACAACCAATTCTAGATCATGAGTTGGATAGTTCCTTTCGTGAGTCTTTAGTTGGCGAGAGGCATAAGCAATGACCTTCCCGGTTTGCATAAGAACGCAACCCAAACCATTGTATGAGGCATCGCTGTAAATTATAAACACTTCTGCCTCCACGGGGAGCGCAAGTATTGGAGCCGTCACGAGTCTGTCCTTCAATTCTTGGAAGCAACGTTCCTGCTTGTCCGTCCATTCAAAGGGTGTGTTCTTTTGAGTTAGCCGGGTCAATGGTGAAGCTATCTTCGAGAAGTCCTGCACAAAGCACTGGTAGTAGCCGGCTAGGCCCAAGAAGCTTCGAATCTCGGATACGTTAGTAGGTCGTGGCCAATCCACGATTGCTCTAACCTTTTGGGGATCAAGTGAAATGCCATCTTTGTTAATGACGTGACCGAGGAAGTGTACACTAGTGATCCAAAATTCGCATTTCTTCAACTTGGCATAAAGTTTGTGATTACGTAATGTCTGTAGGACTTTTCGCAAGTGGTGTTCATGATCTTTTGGCGATTTAGAGTATATGAGAATGTCGTCAATGAAGACAATGACGAACTCGTCAAGATAGGGTTTGAACACTCGATTCTTGAGGTCCATAAAGGCCGCTGGAGCATTGGTGACGCCAAATGGCATGACAAGGAACTTGTAGTGCCCATAACGGGTCCTAAAGGCAGTCTTTTCGATGCTTTCCGCTTTGACTTTTAGTTGATGGTAACCAGAATGCAAATCAATTTTTGAGAACACTTGGGCACCTTGCAGTTGATCAAACAAGTCGTCAATTCGTGGCAAGGGGTACCGATTTTTTATGGTGACTTTATTTAGTTCTCGATAGTCGATACATAACCTCATTGTACCATCCTTTTTCTTTATGAACAGCACCGGAGCTCCCCATGGTGAAGTACTTGGTCGGATGAAGCCTTTATTCAGTAATTCTTGGAGTTGAGTTTTTAGTTCTTTCAATTCTGCCATGGACATGCGGTTAGGGATCTTTGAGATTGGTTGGGTACCAGGTTGAGTTTTAATGGTGAACTCGATTTCCCGATCAACTAGGGTGCCAGGCAGGTCATCAGGAAACACGTCCGGAAATTCTCGAACTACGGGGATCGCATCAAGTGTGGGGGTCTCTTGTTGAGTATCAATCACATAACAGATACAACCACAACAACCCTTTCTTAGCAGTCGTTGGGCTGTTACGAAGGATATAATACAGGGAGGGGGAGAGGCTCTAGTTCCTTCGAAGACAAGCTCGAGTTGGTTTGGTGACCTGAGGAACACCTTTTTGGCTTTACAATCGATAGAGGCACGATTAGCAGCTAGCCAATCCATTCCTAAGATTACATCAAAGGTACTAATGCCAAGGGGTATCAAGTCTACGTGTAAGGTTTCACCTTTTAAGGATACAGTGCAAGATTTGTATACATCAGTACTAAGAGCAGAATTTCCAGAGGGAAAAGACACAGATAGTATGTATCCTAAGGGTTCGGGTATTGGCGTTAACTTGGTAGCAAAGTGTGGTGTAACAAAAGAATTGGTTGAACCAGAGTCAAAGAGAACATGGGCTAAGTGTCCACAAATAGAGAGTGTACCTGACACAACATTTTCAGTAACTTTTGGGTTTCCGGGCACCAGGCCAAAAGCTCTTCCTTGGCGTTTTTGGTTTTTTCTCGCTCCTTCAGGTACTGCGGGTTTTCGGACTGGTTCAAAGGGCTTTGGACAATTTCTCAGTAAATGGCCAACTTGGCCACATCTAAACTATGCTCTCGTATCTTGACGGCATGGTCCCCAATGAGTCCTTCCATAGGTAGAGCAAGCTGGAATGATGCCACCTTTAGGGTCTGTAGGACTTTGATTACTTGGACCGGTTGAACCAGTTGTGCTTGTATTTATTCTCTTGGGAGGTGCGACACTGGGCCTTCTGTTATCTCTTTCCCAAAATTGCTTCCTCTGACTTGGCTCCCCAGATCGCAAAGCTTTAATTCCTTTTTCCGCAATGTACGCTCGATCTACCACCGCCGCATAGGTTGGTAGTTTTAGAACCTCCAGCCTGTCCTTAATTTCAGGATCCAACCCTGCTTCAAATTTCCTGGCTTTTCGGGCTTCGGTGGGAATGACATATGTCGCGAACCGTGCCAGCTGTGTGAACTTACTTTCATATTCGGCCACTGTCATGGTTCCTTGCCTTAGATGTATGAATTCTGACGCTTTTTGTTCCCGTAGTGAATCTAGAAAGTACTTTTCATAGAATACTTCTAAAAACCTCACCCAAGTCATAATATCTTCCTTTTCCAAGGTAAGGAGCCACCATTCCTGTGCATCGCCTTTGAAGGTGAAGGTGGCAAAAGTCACCTTCTGTCTTTCTGTGCAAGGTAGTGCGCGGAAGATTTTCTCCATGTCCCTGACCCAAGCCCCTGCTACTAGTGGGTTTGGACTGCCGATAAACGTGGTGGGTTTCAGATCTTGAAATTGTTTGATCGTAGTCGATCCTTCTCGTCTTTCTACTGTCCCATTGGTTATGCTGCTTTGCAAGGCCTGTAAAAAGTTGGTGACTGCCCTTTCCATGATCTGTTCCGTTGGGATGGTACCGCTGACTGATGATCCGTTTTCATTTCCTTCGTTGGCCATTACTACAAGGTAAAATGATGTAAGCGTGATATCATATTGAAACAATTTTGATACAACGTCATATGTAACATATTTGTTCTATTATTACCACATTTGTATATATCATATTAGTTTTGCTATTAATATCACCACCTTCATATATAATATAATAACCTTACCATCATGTTAACATTACCACATATACATCACATTAATACCAGATACATCATTGTTAACATATATAAGGTGTCAGTCTGGCGGTCACAATCAATGTCTAATCCTACTAATACAAAAATATTAGACTACTCATAGTCAGCTCACAAAAAGGGTCTTCTGGTCAGATATTTAAAATGATCCATTAGGCCATCAGGAGAACTGGCCTCGGAAAACTGGTCCATGAAACAACTCCGGAAACTCACTTTGCATGATGGACTCAAACTCCCACCCACTAAGCTCAACTCCGAAGCAGCTCCATACTATCTGAACCATGTAAACAGGAGCACTGTGATCATAACCCCAGAATTCCCGTCCAGTAATCCGTATCGGTGTCTCCAGGTATGATGCACCGTCGGTAAAGTCCACAGCTGGGGTATAGACAATGTGCTGGGGAGGTGGTGTCGTGGTGCGAAGGTGGCTACTAGGATATGCAGGTCCCCTCCTCTCTGCAAAGCCTACGGGTAGAGGTGCGGCCGGAAAATGTGGTGGTTCTATATCTGGAGCAAGACCAACAATGTGGGTTGGTCCTATGTACCTTTTGCGGGTGCTATCTCGGCTAAGTCTCCAGAATAATAAGTCCTCATCGGGGTCAGCCTGTAAGTAAACGGATCTTTCCATGAGATGGTCAAGTGTTGGATGGGCTTGCCTAACCAGACTCTCTGAGTCACCCCAGCCCTCTAACTGGTTCGGGAGGAGATGAGCTTCTGGGGGCTCGTACCAGAATAGCTCCAATAGGTTTGCCATGTCCTACAACACAAGAAAACTTAGCCTAGACATATATATAACATGACTTATATGCGTTAGACGTATCACATAATAATGCAAGTTTAATACATTTTTTTTTTGGGAAAATTATATAAAATTTTAAAAACTTGTACTATATATATATATTTTTTATTCGTTTAATTATTTATTTTTTTTTAAAAAAAAAACCACTGCTCTGATACCACTACCACTTTTGTCACGACCCAAACCCGGTACCCAAAGGTTTAATGTCGTAACAAGATAAATAAAATAAAATAAGGTAATTCGGATAATTCTATAGTTACAGCGCAAACGGATAAATTAAATAAATTAAAATAAGTAACTGGGTACCAACTGTTTATTTAAAAAGTAATAAAACATAGTCATTGGAGCTTCATTGTATTACAAGAGTTTAATAATAGAAGATAGAAATCTTAAAAAAAAAACAAAATAACATAGCGATTCATTTTTCATCTTGATCCCGCTAAACCTCGTCACCTGAAAGGGGTAACAGCTATAAGCACATAGCAGAGTGAGAAATATTATATTATGAGGGCACAAAATGGCCATGGATATTTATTTAACCTAAAACATTATAAATTGAGTTGAGTTGAATACACAATTTAATTAAGTGCCAGAAACTGAAATAATCACTATAACCACGGTACATCACTAAGTGACTAGCACTACACTGGTCAATGGATCCATGACAAAAACTGGGCCACAAAGTGGTCAATCACTAAGCCAATGGTTATTTAAGTCCCCCAAGGCATGGGACTCTCGTGGTGGTATTCACAAAACATATTTTCACATAAGGTTATAGCCAAATATTCTTTAAAATAAAAACAAACATATCCATGGGTTTCCTTTTAAGCAAATAGGGTTCAGAAATAAAACCACGTAACTGAAATCTTTATAAAACATAACTTTTATTAATATACTAATAAAATATAACTTGTATAAAATAGATTTTGGTAAGTCAAAACATAAATAAAATACATTTTGATAACTCAAGGGATAATATAACTCACCTTAACTT
>NW_021025777.1:2789538-2867791 GCF_004153795.1 Camellia sinensis | reverse complement strand
TGATAACAAAAAGGAAATGGAATCGTTTTTGTGAAAATGAGGGAAGTGTTTTTCGAAATAAGTTTGAGAATTGGATTGTTGTATCTTGAGTGTTGAACACACATGTAGAAGTTGTATCTTTAACTATCATGTTAATATTGTTGTTGGGTTTATGATTCAGAAGTGTAGATACAGCTCATATGCTTGTCTAGAGAAGTGAAGATACAGCTCATATGCTTATCTTTGTGAAGTGTAGATACAGCTCATATGCTTGTCTAGAGAAGTGAAGATACAGCTCATATGCTTATCTTTGTGAAGTGTAGATACAGCTCATATGCTTGTCTAGAGAAGTGAAGATACAGCTCATATGCTTATCTTTGTGAAGTGTGGATACAGCTAATATGCTTATCTGTTAATGTGTAATATGCTTATCTGTTGTGGTAATGTAGATAAAGCTCATATGCTTATCTTTGAAAGTGTGATATAGTTTTTATACTTATCTGTTGATAGTGCTGTTGTTATTTCTATTAACTATCATTATAGAAATGTTATGTTCTGTGTTGGTTGTGGTATCACCGTGTGCGTGATGGTTGTTGATAGTGTTATTTTGGAAAGAAATGGAAAATAAAACTTTTCCTAGTATTTGGGCCACCTAAGGTTGTTATTGAGAAATTGATTTAATTCAAGGGTTTTGAGGAATTTCAAACGAATGATTTTTGGCAAATAAATGGTGGATGACTGTGTATTAGATAACACCGTGTTGGTGAAAAATGTATACAAAGTTTTTGAGTTTCGCATGGAAAATGCAAAGTTTATTTCGAAATGTCAGCATTGAAAATTTGACTATCTTTGAGAAATGTCTCTTGAGCAAGAAAATGTTTTCTTATTATTTACTCAAAAGGTTTGCTTTGGTGGTGTTGTTGCATAGTGACTTAGCTTGAAGCACTGGTCAGATGTGAGTAAACTGTTTCAGAAGGGTTGATTTTGTTGTGGCTTTTATGCCTACAGTGTTGTCATTTGGAACGAGTTCCCTCGGTTAGTCTCTTCCTTGGTAAGAGTGGATTAAAGGTTTGTAGTGAGAGTAGTTTCTTTCCTAGTACTCGGGTGTTGGTGTTGTGTGATCATTTGGCCTTGTGTTTTGGCGTATCCTTAATTTCGAGGACAAAATTCTTTAAGGGGGGGAGGTTATAGCGATCCAGGTATTCCCTGTTATTGTTTAACTGTAATCCGGACTTGGTTCCGTAGATTTGTTGTTGTCTTATCCTCTTTTCTACCCCTTACTCTTTATCTTAGAGTTTTGGGTTGTGTTGGCCTTGTTGGGAATAAGTTGGTGATGTTTTAAAACTTAGAATCTTTGCCTAGTTTTTGGCCTCTCCGCTCGAGCGGGGGTTTCGGCGCTCGAGCGGGAAAATCACCTTCCCTGTACTTCCTCCGTAGTGTTGGACGCTCGAGCGTGAGGTTTGACGCTCGAGCGGGGAGTTGGACGCTCGAGCGGGGACCTGTTCTGCAAAAGTTCTGGGAGCGTGCATCCGCCGCTCGAGCGGGGGATTGGATGCTCGAGCGGGGATCTCTGAGTGACGCTCGAGCGGGGAGTTCGACGCTCGAGCGGGGTGACTTTTATATAAAGCCGAGATCCGACCTTTTTGTTCACTTTTTGATTTCCTTTCTCTCTCTTACTTTTCCGAAAAAGCCATTGGAGAGCACCTCACTCTAAAACCTAACTTCTCTCTTAGGATTGATCTAGCTAGAGTGTTTTCCTCACCTTGGGCCTTTGTAAGAAGTGTGTTGATCGTCGAGGGCTTCGTTGTGATCCAAGAAATTTGGGATTTGGAGCACTTTGATTTCGGGTCATCTTCTCCTTTTGAGTTCTCCATTTGAGGTAGGGATTCTCCTTGTTCTTTTTCAATACTCCGTCTATAGATAGACATGTGGTAATTTTTGTATTGCATGAAAATTGAATCATGTTTGATTTGTTTGAAAATCATGAAATAAACCTAGGGTTGGTTGTGTAGAGAATGGGTTGGCTTCATTGATTGTTGTCTTGGCTAAAATAAATATAAATTAGCATGTTGTAGTTAAATGAAGAAAAGCCCTAAATTATATTTTGGTTGGGTAAATTATAATGGGGGTTTGTTGACCATTGTGTGTAAATCTCTTTTGTCAAAATGAGTGTGGTAAGGGTGTTAATACCTAAAGGATTACCCATGGCTTTGGAGTTGACTTTATGGAAACAAGATTAGTGGAGTTGGTTTTGTGATAACAAAAAGGAAATGGAATCGTTTTTGTGAAAATGAGGGAAGTGTTTTCGAAATAAGTTTGAGAATTGGATTGTTGTATCTTGAGTGTTGAACACACATGTAGTAGTTGTATCTTTAACTATCATGTTAATATTGTTGTTGGGTTTATGATTCATGATATTTGAGTCTTTTAATAGATGTACTAACTATATGTATCTAGAGGTTTTGTCCTTGGTCATCGGTGGAGGATGACACGGTTGTGTAGAATTGTCGGGTTTGCATTTTGCCATTGATTAATTGAACATCGTATGTGATGAAGTGCTAGATACATTATATGTATGTATATTTGCTCGGAAGGAGATGGTCATGTGTTCTTATGCTTTAACACATTGCTGGTGTCTTGATAGTTTATGTATATGCATTATACATGTTGGTTATGCCTTGATGTGTTGTGATTGTTGGTGTTATGCCCCGCGCTGAGAATCAAAGGTATCATACCCTTCCAATTAGCGCCTGGAGAACTGACCGGGCTTAGAATCAAAGGTATCATACCCTTCCAATTAGCGCCTGGAGAACTGACTGTGCTAATAATCGAGGGTACCATACCCCTCCAGCTAGCACCTGGTAAACTGGCTTGTTGTTAATGTTGTTGAGTGGGGTGTACTGTGGCTTACTACGCTCATAGCTAGTAGAGCGAAATGGGATTGTTGTTGTTTCGTTGTAACTGAAAATATCATGGATTTGATTGGTTACAGTTCGGAGGACCGAGTTACTCCATTAGTTGATTGTATACATGTTGGTGGGTTGTAAATTTATATTTTTACACAGATATGCATGTATAGTTATGATAGTAATGGAAACGAACCAAAATGTCATTTTTGTCTTTTGGAAAGTGTGGAGGAGAACGAATGTTTTTAAGATAAACATGTTTGAAAAGGTACATCTGAGTATGTATAGGAAATGGAAGAGAGTATCGGGCTTAGTGTGATTACTTCCTAAGTATTTGTTAATGTTATGAAAGATTGGGAATGGGGGTTAATGAAAGGAAAAAGGAAAGACAAACCACTTGTAGCGTTGAATGAAACAGTTGTTTTCGAGAAAAGTTTATACATATATATTTTGTATAAACTGTCACATTACTATTCTAGTATGAGAATGAGTGTTCATGATCATAGCTATCTGTAAGTTGTTATTGTTGAGGATCATGTTGAGTTCCCTACTGGACTATATGTTCATCCCACGTTGTTGAATCTTTTTCAGGTGTTAAGCAGGTTGAGCTGCAAGATTTGGATCTACTTATTTACTGGCCACGGGGCCTCAGTTATGTTGGCGGAATGCCATTGTTGTAAAAGGGTTACACCCTTCTTCTTGTACCTTAAGTGATGTAAGCCCAAGGGCAATTTATTAAGTATGTTCATGTAATATTTACTTTGCATACGAATGAGAGGATTGTTAATTACTTCTACGGATTGAATGTATGAGTTTATTTCTGCATGTTATCCTTGTAATTGAATTAAGTTAATGAATTTGGTAATGACTTCGAGTAATAAAAAGTGGGGCGTGACAATACAGATACAAAATCATTAGCTACACAAAAAGGGTTAGACAAACATGGCTCCTCTCGAGCCCGATTACTTCACTCAGAAACTCCACAAAAGGCTGACTCGGGTAGACTCGAGGCTATCTAACTCTGATGTTCAGCTTGCCCACCTACATTTACATATATAAATAGTTAGTGAGCTAATGCTCAATGAGTAATGACATAATAAAGAGGTTAAAGGCATGAAGTTCGACAACATTACAAATGTCAATCTTAACACCAATACTCATTTCAAACTAACATGTTGTACATTCGATAGAGTAACAATGTTGTTATAACCATAGGACCTCTAGGGTCAACCAATGTATCATAGCCGATGCAACCATTAAAGTTTAACAGCAAAGATTTCTATATTCCAATTATCCAGAGGGCCACGGTATTGTTTCCCCCGAGCAACGGTCAATGGGCCATGGTATTAATCTCTCCCAGGCAAGGGTCAATGGGCCATGGTATTAATCTCCCCCAAGTAAGGGTCAATAATCATTGAGTCATGAATACATTTCCAAAAAGGGAACTTCATTCATTTATACGAAACCAGAGTTTCAATAAACCATTCGAGAAAAAAAATAGTAGTTTTAGTAAATCATCGTAACATTTCAATAACCCAATCATATATCAATTTCGATAATAGGAACACTTTCGAAAATAAATGTAATTTGAACATATCTTTATAAAGTTATTACTTACAATGGTTTGTGGTGACACTTAGCCTCGATGTCCACCTAAACGAAGCACATAACAAAGTACAAATGAAATTCCATTTCATTTTAATTCAATTCTCTTTATGCGTTTCTAACTTATTACATGATTAACGGAGTCCACATGGTGCCTAAGAATGCTTGGAGTGGCATGAGGATGCAAATATGCACTTAAAAGAGTTGGTAAAATTTTGCTGAAAACAGGGTCTCCGCTCGAGTGTGACTTCCCTCGCTCGAGCGGGGGTCCAAAAACAAGGGTGGTCGCTCGAGCGTAATTCTTGTCACTCGAACGGTCTGCAAAAGTACTGGATATATGAATTTCCCGCTCGATGGTCGCTTGAGCGGAAGACTGTGAAAAAGGGTCCTCGCTCGAGTGCCACTTCTGTAGCTCGAGCGGACTATAAAATTTCAGAAACTTCTGGGAGCTCGAATTCCACTCTTGAGCGTGGAATCCCTCGCTCGAGCGGACAGCACGAATTCTGGAATTTCCAAAACTGTGTTTGAAGTTCAAACTTGATATTCAAAATCTCAAATCTTGGGTTTTTGGTACAAAAACATGGAGAATCACTATATAACATGAAAACACTTCCAATTGAAACCATTTATTCAAAATCATGGCAAATTCTCAACCATTAACTTCAATTTCAAGTTGTAAAATAATGTTTAATTCAAATTGGATGCATATCTCTTCAAAACATATTCAAAACATGATCAAGTGGCATGAGAAGCATGAAAACATGGAGAATCCTCCAAATTAAGGTATAAATGTGCCACTCATGTAGGATTTTCATGAATTCAAACTCAAATTATGCATGCATGTGTGTAATTCAACTCCAATTCATCCTATTCATAACAACTCATGCTCACCCTTTTCAAATTCAATCTAATGATCCTATAACTCCATGAACTTAGTTTCTACATGGTTCAATTCTAAGAATTTAGGATGAATCTCATACCTATTGTGTGAGTCCAAGTGTGTTATAGCTCCAACCCTTCAATCGTCCACAATTCTCTACAATCTCTTCTTTACCACTCTAAATGTTGAACTAAGCTCTCCTCTCTCTCAATTCTCAGCTGAGTGTGCATATAAAAATGAGTTCAAGAGCTTAGTTAGAGCCATATATAGGATGTGATTAAGTTAGCCTAATCAAATATGGTTAGGTTTAATGAATTGGGCTTAACTCTAACTAATTTAATCAGTTTATTCTAATTATTTTGATCCAAATCAAATTTCAATTGAAGTCACCATAAAATTCTAAATATTCCAATTAGCCTATTGGGCTAGTCAATTTTAGCTTCTGAAGTCAGGCTTTCAATTTCCGACTCTAAGTTATCGATTTAAACAGATATTCCATATATCAACAGATAATTATAGAATTAAACACAAAATTACACAATCAAGCACATAATCATGCAATTAAACTTATTTAAATTATATAATGTACTAGTTTGGAGGTCAGGGTTGTCACAGGTCTGATACATTGTGAGAGAAAATTTGGTTGCGTTTGGTAGAGCTTTCTAAATATGATTTGCGAGTATGAGTTGTATTTTGAGTTTGTGAGTTTTGGAATTATGATTTTAGTGTAGAAAATTTGTTTGGTTATGGTTTTTGAATAGAGTGTTGAATTGAGTTTTGATTTATATCTAGAATTGAGTTTTGAAAGTTTGATGTGACATATGAATTAAGAAAATTTGTTTGGTGATGAGTTTTCAAAACTTAATTCAACCTATAATTGATAATCAAACACACAACTCATAACTCGATATCCGTGTACAGTCATAACCAAACTATTTTTAAAATACTCAAATAAAAAAATGATTTTTTTTCAATTAATTGTTTTTAAGTAATTTTTTTGAATAATTTTTTTCTTCAAATAATTTTTTTTTCAAATAACTTTTATGTAAATTATTTTCTATCAATTCATTTTGTAGGCCTGTATAAACATTTTGTGCAATACGTTTTTAATATATTTCAAAAGTTTTGTTCAAACCAACACGTTTGGAGATTACATATTGATAAAAATTAACAAAAACCAATTTATTAAAAAAATTTAATTACAAACCAAAATGTAAACGTTTCCAAACATTATCAATATTTTTTCATTTGTTAAATTTTATTAATTTAATAAAAAATTCTTTACGTTGTACCCCTTTTTTAGCTTCATTATTGTCCCTCACTCCTATCTCACCCGTGAAGCTCATATTATTGGGGCCTATTGATTGATGTATTTGACTATAAAATGACTAACTTGGCCCTCTTTCATTGAATGTCAAATTGCTATGTAAGTATAAAATGAAAAGGATGACAGTATAATTTCACTCATGCAATAGACCCCCTTTTCTCCTCTGCTGGGTGTCAGTTGGTCACTGTTTGATAAAGGAAAAAAAAAAAAAAAAAAGAAGCCAAAACTGAGCCACAGATTGTCGGTGATCTATATACAAACGAAATGAAAAATAAATAAAAAGTGCTATAAGTCAGTATTCGATGAAAAAAAAAAAAACAACTTCTGAAACTGAGGCTTTATATAAGTCAGCATCATCATTTGTTGAACTACACCATCTTCATTCCAACCACTTCAGCAACTTCTTCACCATACAATATCATAAATTCAGTGTAGATTTCCGTGTAAAAGAAGAGACAAAGAGCTTTCATAAGAGGTTAGTTTGAACCACAGCTTCATATTCTTCATAGCTTCACAATTTCAGAGCTAAGCTGCACAAAGTCGAATGTTTCAGCAAACGGGACAATCGGCTGGTCATCCGGCCGGTCAACCAGTTTCAGTCCCAGCTTCCACCAATTTGCTTGCCTTTTGCACTCAGTTTGGCTATCTGTTGCTTGCCTTTTGCACCAACAACATAGGCTCAGTTTGGCTATCTGTTGTTGTTGTTGTTGTTGTTGTTGTTTTTGTTTGTTTTTTTTTTTTCACATAATTTTCATACAATTTGCTATACATCTTTCATACATTTTAAATATATTTTTTCTTAACTTTCACAGTCATCATGCCGAGAACAAAAAGAGCGAGACCTGAACGTGGCGAAACCTCTAACCCTTCACAACGTCAACAACAGCAACAACATCATCACTATGCAACTATTGATTTTCTCACATACAATCATGAACAAGCTTATTCAAATTTTGCCAATCGACCAATTATTACGGGGAGAAAGGTAAATCTACCTTCTCAATATGATCCACTATTGCTTAGCAGACTAGATACGATGGGATGGTTACCTTGAACTAATTTACCGCAAAAGGTATATCTCCGTCTTGTATATTTATTTTACCTTCAGTTGAGACCTACTGAGGGAGAAGTGGAACAATGTAGTCTGACCTCTTATGTGAAAGGTAAAGTAATCACACTAAACCCCCACACTTTCGCACAAATTATTGGAGTTCAAACAGGGGATTTGCAATGCCATTTTCAGACTGAGTCCCAGTTAGCTAACATTGTTGGTGATCTAACTGAGGTTTATACCACAATTTTTGAGAATCGATTTACTGGCACTAATTTACAAGTAAGACATTTAAAACCCCACCTTTGTATTCTTCATCGATGGATAGTTGAAATGTCACTCCCAAAAAAGGACATTTTGATGTTGTTCCATGTTTTAATGTTTATTTGTTATATTGTTTTGAAATTGGACAAACATTAGATTTATGCTACATATTACTGAAAGAAATGATGGTTGCAAATCTTGGTACTCTTAGTGACCGGTCACTACCTTTTGGAGCTTTGTTAACCAAAATTTTCAAAGCGCATCATGTCAACCTTGAAGGTGAAGTAGATGTGAAAATCACTTCACCAATTTCTGAGTATACACTGATCCGAGCTGGTGGTGCTGAAAACTCACTAGGCGCTATTAATTTTGCAAATGAACCAATACCTGATCCGGAAGACCCCAATGACAATGCCATGCCACCAAATCAACAACCCAAATACTGGACTGATTATTTAGCGTTGGAACAAGAACGGTACAATCAGCGCCTACAATGGGAACAACAAATGGCTAATCAGGTCAATATACTTGGTACTCGGCTTGATGAATTTACCGCCGCTCAGAACTCACTAATTCAACAATTTGGTGAGTTTCGTGTAGACTCTGGAAGACGTGATGAAGTGACAAGTAACCACATTGATCAGATTGACCATCGAGTCACTCAGGTGTACCATCACCGCTTCCCTCCACCTCCATTACCACCTGACAATGATGCTTAACTTGTTTCGATGAGCGATTAAATGGTTTACACATGCCGTGGTTATTTTGTTTTCTTATTTTGTTGTGATTATTTTGTTTTCTTATTTTGTTGTAATATTTTGTATTAACGTTATGAATAGTAATTTTTTGTGTGCACTCTAAAATTAACCAGTGACAATGATATAACAATTTGTGAGTTGTATTATGAACTGAAGATGCCATATGCATTTTTTTAAAAAGTGCATATTATACATCTCCCCTAACTGATGCACGAATGTTAACTACAATAACAATTACAACTTTCGTCTACAACATCATAAAAATTAATAGAACAATTAATTTGAAATTAAAATTAATAAAAAAAATTCGTATAAAAATTAATAAACAAAATTAATAGAACAATTAAAATTAATAACAAAACCATTATTTTAATAAAATGAAAAAAAAAAGTTAATAAAAACTTATTTCGTATACAAATTAATAAAAAAATTAAAATTAATAACAAAACCATTATTTATAACAAAACCATTATTTTAATAAAAAAATTTCGTATAAAAATTAATAGAACAATTAAAGTTGATAACAAAACCATTATTTGAATAAAATGAAAAAGAATTAATAAAAAAAGTTTCGTATAATAATTAATAGAACAATTAAAGTTGATAACAAAACCATTATTTGAATAAAATGAAAAAGAATTAATAAAAAAAGTTTAATATGAAAATTAATAGAACAATTAAAGTTGATAACAAAACCATTATTTGAATAAAATGAAAAAGAATTAATAAAAAAAGTTTCGTATAATAATTAATAGAACAATTAAAGTTGATAACAAAACCATTATTTTAATAAAATGGAAAAAAAATTTAATGAACATCATAAGCTGAATGAACATCATAAACTACAATTTATGCATGCATGATTCAACCATCAACCAAAAAAAGTGTTTGCCCCTGCATATTATACATTGCATCAACAATATATTAAGTGTCTTCATCTACGTAATTATATTTTGTTGATTGACCATGTGATGCTGTTTGGGAAACAAATTTGATTTGGGTTCCCTTTCCTTTAATTGCCATTTAGCCCAATCATTGTCCTCATTGTCAGTTATCCAACAAAAAGAGAAAAAAAAGTCATTAAATTCACAATTACAAAAAAACTGGGGGAAGTTATGTAATCAAGGTGTCATAATGATTGAAACTCGTAAAATAATTATACATTTTCAACCATTAATCACTACGAAATTCACTTACCTTGTTCACATCACAAATTTAGCCATGGCCAACATGATTTTGCCACATAACAGTAGCAATTGCATCTCTAAGGTTCAATTGGTACGTCAACCCATGTTGTGACATGTCAACATAGTCAGCTTGCTCTCCAACAAACCCGTCTGCTTCTGCTTCTGCTTCTGCTGCCATTTCATTATCAGCTTCCATGAAGAATGGGTCCATATCTGCATGCAAACGGATCCAATTGTGCAGTATACAACATGCAATCACGAGAGGGCCTTGTTTTGTAGACTTGTAATTTGGCATGGACAGCAATATTGGGAATCGCTTCTTCAAAACACCAAATGTTCTTTCTGTGACATTGCGTAACGATGAATGTCGACGGTTAAACAATTCCTTGGGTCCAGAATAATGACGATCATGAAACTCTTCCAAGTGATAGCGTTGGGAATGAAATAGGGCAAGAAATCCAGGCATGTTCGTGAAACCAGCATCTACTAAATAATATTTGCCTACATGTAAATAATGAATGCACTGCTCAGTCAAATAGATGTACAAAAAAATAATTTCAAAAAATGTACAGTGTGTTATTTGGTGACACTCACCATGGGGTGGGTGTGGGAACTGTAGATCAGCTCTTGTAATAGAGTCAACTAAAATAGCGTTGTCGTGAGGGCTACCTTCCCATCCAGAATTAATAAATGTGAACAACATGTGGAAGTCGCAAGCTGCGAGTACATTTTGCAATACCGTAGATTTGCGACCGCGAAATGTATTTTGTCTTGAAGCAGGGACCCATGCATCCACCAATGTGCCATCGATAGCACAGACACAATCCTACTTGAAAGATATTTGTTTGACATTAAAAGTGAAACAAACGTGGATATTACTTTTATAACATGAAAAAAAAAATATCATTCCTTATTGGTGTTGAAAACTTACAAGACAAACATATAGTCATACCTTGAATCAAGGAAAAAACCTCCTGTCATTTAAATTTTTTGTCGGTATCTTGTCTTTGGTTACATGGTTTGATAACCGTCGATGCGATGCAAGCTTACACAGTGCCCGTATAACAATTTTGATGTGCCGACAAATAGTTTCTGTGGAGTGTTGAAATCTATTGGCCAGTAGTCGATGGCGGTCATTTTGTGCGAAAGTGTATAAAAAAAATTCCAAGCGATTCCTCAACACTGATTTGCATATGTTCAATATCGATAAAGCCATTTTGAAGTAAGGTATCTTTCAATAAAATGAATGTTTGTGCATCCATTCGCATAATGTCCATCATTGTTTCTGGATGGCCATTGAATAAACTGAAGATGTAATCATCACCTTTAAATGGACAAGTTCGTTATGGTTGTCTCCTACTTGACACATTCATATGGTCATGCATAAAAGCAATCATAAAAAAATCCATAAAATCTTCAATAACCTCATCTTCCTTTGATGAGATCTCCATTGTATTGTTTTCTATGTCGGATGACATATTGTTTCGTCTACATCACAGTAAAAGCATAATTATAAAATAATGTTTGACAGCATGCTAACTGTTACCATTATTGGTGAAACTGAATTAACAAGTGGCTACATTTAGTTGGCCTTAGTCATTTACTAGCATCCACTAAAATATATACGCGAAGAAAATTTTTTTAATATGTATTTATCTTGTCATAAGAATACGGACATGAAAGAATGCAGAACAATAACACAACATATTGATGTAACACAAAAACTACTTAAGAATTCAATAAAAATAAACATACGAAGATGGATAAAAAAGAGCATATCATGGGATGAAAAAAAATGATAGAAAACAAATCAGGAATCATCAAATCATTTTGCACAATGACAAAGAGAATCACTAACTCAATCAAAACATAACTTCTCACTTTACTGCAAAGCTAGGATCATAGCTAGGCGCATATGGGTAGGAGTACGGATAAAAAACCTTCGCCATTCCTTGTCTTTAAATAGTGTCAGTGCCCTAATGTATTGGATTGGTGGTATGTCCCCAAGCTCTAGCAATGCATCTTGACATGCATCAAGGGAATACTCATCACCACTTGCACTTACAGCCTCTGTGTCAGTTGATCGTGCATGTGAATGTTCTATTTTTGCTTGTATGTAGGTAGTGAAAGCTGCACACACATCATTGAACCCACTTGACCGTGACTTTTTAAAACGACCATTGTTACTTTGGTTGCTTGTAGGGCCCCTCTTGTGACTTTTGCCCTTCGCTGGATCCATGTATTCATCGCCGAATAAGTCAACAAGAATGGTTTCAGCAGCATTACTCCCCCCAGCTTCAGGGCTCCAAAATTTGTTAAGAATTTCGTCTTCTTCATCTGAGTCAAGGGCTCCTTGTGTGGATATACGAGACAAGGCCCCTGTGGCCCAACAATTTTCAACAATATCTGCCATTTCTTGAAAATACTCAAATCCTTTTGTCCTAAACTTCTTTACATTTTTGTAGCCTACAGCAATTGAAAATATTGAAAATAAGCATACTGTACGTGTGATGAAATGTTACAAAAAAAATTGAAAATGGTACAGGTTAATGAAAAACCTTATCCCAAAATTCATCGGGTGCAACAACAGTTCTTACAATGGGATCCCATCCCAGACCAGTCTGTGCTTGTAGTCGCTTAAACGTTTGGTAATCAGTGTTCAATTGCTGATATTTTTGTCGCACCTGCTTTGATGTATACCGAAATCCATATAGATTTTGCAACTGATTTGCAAAATGATTCCAATGCCTAATTGTCCACATAGTACTACAGCCTGTTGTTTGATTTTTTTTAACCTTTTCTCTCAACATGTTTATTAATTTCATTTCAATTTTGGGAGTCCACATTCTTGTATCCTGGTTGTCATCTAAATTGTTTCCATCCATCTAAAAACACACAATTTATATTTAAACTACTCCAGAGTGGATATAAAAAAATAACAGAGCAAAAATCAACTACAATTATTTATGTTTAAGTACGAATCAAAATTAATGTTTATTTGAACTTGTTAAATAATGTTAGGAAAAGCAGATTAATTGAAGGGCAAAACACATACAAAATAAAAATCAGATAATATTGTCTGTAAAAAGTTTGTGAAACAAGTGTACATAGTAAAAAATAACCAGAAATAAGCAGAAGAAGAAGACCAGAAGAAGAAATAAGCAGAAGAAGAAGAGCAAAAGAAGAGAAGCATGAAAGGGCGGCTAGGAGAGCACGGCGGTCGACCTACCGGTCAATCGACCGGATGACCCGGGGGACGACTGGCTAGTTGTCCTGGCAGTTGACTGGCTCAGCTTAAACCGTTCAAACCGATTAGAAAACCATCTCTATCATCATGTCAACTTCTCAGAAACCATTTCAGAACTCATTTCTACATACCAGATGGATTGAAGGATATACGTACTAGATCAGTGAGAGTTGAATAGTTGTCACCGGTGATATAGTGGGTACAGTGAGTGAATGTGCGCTTCTTTGGTAGTCGTCTGATTTGAGAATAGGTTTGACAAATTTGACCCATGACAAAAAAATTTGGAATAAAATTAGGGATGTTTCAAAAAATCAGTGAGCTGTAAAAAAATATTTGGAAGAAATTTGTGATTTATTTGACCTCGGTGTCGTCGTTGTTTGGTTGCCTGGAGAATGAATCTTCCACAAT
Organism: Camellia sinensis; assembly: GCF_004153795.1. Classification (NCBI taxonomy): domain Eukaryota; kingdom Viridiplantae; phylum Streptophyta; class Magnoliopsida; order Ericales; family Theaceae; genus Camellia; species Camellia sinensis. Next base: position 2,854,179 of record NW_021025777.1, on the reverse strand, counting down.
GCAGAAATTGTAACTCACTTGATTTGTGGGAGATGGTATGGGTAGGAAGGGGGTTCACAAACATAGTTTATAAATGGTCTCAGTTCACAGGAACGAACACTACCCATGACGAATCATCAGCCGTGATATTTCAAACAGAGGAAGACGAGTAGATCAGTTCAGCTTTAAATTTCTTTTTGGACGTGAACCTTTTCAGAAATGAAGAACATGGAAGGCTTTTCAAAAATGAAGAAGACTGAAGACGTCAGAAGCTTTTGACAATGGAGAAATAAAGAAGAAAGCTGCCAAACGGGAAGTTGAAATGTATTTTGAATGATATGGTGGAAATATATTTTCAAAATCATATCCAAACGTGAAGCACGAATGATAGGGTGGAAATGTAATTTGAAAATACAACCAAACTGAGCCTTTGGGTTTTTTTCTTTTTTTTTGGGCAGTGTTTTCAAGTGATGCATGTCTCCATCACTCAAATAAAAAAGTGTTTTTTAATTTTTTAATTTTTTAGGGTTTTTGTACCCGTGATGTGTATTGTACTGATACGGTATTTTAATTTTTGTTTTGTACCATTGACTTTTGTGAATAGTGTTAACTTTTTTATTTTTTTAGTAATTTTTTGACTTTTTGTCTTTTATAATATATTCCAAATAATACTTAGTGTGTAGATTGAGAAAATTAATTAATAATTAAAATATAAAGTGTGCATATTGAGAAATTATGTGAATTGAGATAAGTAGTGTGTGGAAATATAATTGATCATTTTCTTATTTTTGTTTTTAGTAAATTTTTTAATTTTTTTTTTAAATCTTTCTAGATTCAATTCTAAGAGACGAATTGAAAAATTAAAAGTTTAAAATTTTCAAAAAAAAAAAAATAGAAGAAAGTAAGCTTTCTTTTTTTGTTTATTTTTATTTTATTTTTAATTTTTTGAATTTATTTACATAAAATGGAGTTAAAAAAATAAAATTTTTAACATAGTTAACAAAAAGTCACTAAGGCTTGGTTTGGCATTTTCAAAAAAAGACAAAAAATTAAAAAATTACTAAAAAAGTTAAAAAGTTATCACTACTCACCAAAAAAAAATTATTTTTATACAAAAAAAGTACAACTCACTCTGACATGAGTTGCCTTTACCTGACTTCGGTGAGAACAAATTAAATAGGCGAAGGCAAGCTTAAGGACGGTGCTATTCGGCTCGTGGGGACCATCACAAGTCCCGTTTTGATAATTTGAACCGTCAATACGTACAACTCGTCGAGTATTATATGTTTGTAAAAAATCATGTTGATCGGATATTATTAACTACATGATCATATCAGTTTTGTATAAGAAAAATGGATGGTGTTATAGTTAACGGTTGACAAAAAACTAATCCGATCAGTTAGCTATCAATATTCGATCAACATGATTTTTTTACAAGCGTATAGTACTTGACAAGTTCTACACATTGAATGGTTCCGATTATCAAAACGAGACCCGTGGTGGGCCCCCACAGGCAGAACATTGTCGTCCATTTCAATGCCCGAAAAAGAGGCAAGCATATCTTATACACTAGTCTGCCCACTACTCTGCCCACCGTACTGCCTATTCTTCCCTCCATTCTCCTATACACTAAATTAAACAATTTTTTAATATACATTTTTTCGTAAAAGGTCAAAAATTTATCCGAAACAATTATATTTTTTTCTCAACTTTTTAGTTCAAAAAGTCAAAAAGTGCACTTATTTAGGACATCTCAAACAACCCTAAAAATAAGCATACAAAAAAAAATGATTAGCATACATTAATAAGTGCGCATCTAGGTTACATCAATCAACATCCACTCTTTATTTTTGTATATTTTTTTATAAAAAATTAAATAATATATTTATTTAGAACATTGCAAACCACTCTTAAAAATAAAAAAATAAAAAAAGAAACGATTTTTTAGGTATTCCCTAACACGGTTGATCTCATTGCGTTGTAGTAGCTTTCATCACACGCGTCTCCTCTCTCTGTTCAGTCTCCAAAACTTCCCTGTTTTCGGCGATTCTCATCTCTCGTCTTCGAGATTGACAAGGCTAGAACAGTACATGAATTAGAAAGAGAAAAGATACGGATCATGAAAAAATTTTCATGAAACTGATCATGAAAAATTTATGGCTCTTGGATTACCTTGATTAGTGTGTGGTGTTTTATTTTAAGTGTAATCCAAGGATCATAAATCTTTCATGATCATTTTCATGAAAGTTTTTTCATGATACCTAGCATTGCTCAATTAGAAATTATATTATTCTTTGATGATGATTATGTTGATTCTATTTGCCTATTCTTTTATTTTTTTCAAGTAATGCAAACAAATGGAAATATGTAAGAACGTGGGTTCCTTAAAAAAAAAAGGTTAGTGAAGTCAACAATCCTCCATAATCCAGGCATGTGGTGTTGTGAATAGTGTTTTTTATGATTTGTAAATTTTCTCCCCTAGTGGATTTGAAGGAAAGAAGGTTGCTCTATAATGCTTAGTTTTGAGCTATTGTTGCCATGAATTACAGGGCATACTAGACATGGTCACTGTGGATCACATTTGGGTTGGAATATGAAGGGGAGGTCAGATGGTTGCAGTAGTGAGACTGGTGGCAGTCGTGGCGGTGGAGCAGATGGGGGTTTGTGAGGGGATCACAATTGTTGTTGTGGACCAAGGGATGGTGGTCATGGTAAACAAGTGGTAAGCTTAGGGATGACTGGGGGAGGATAGTGGTAGCCGCTGTTGGTGGAGAAAAGGGCCAGCGAGCCTTTTCATGTGTCTGATTTAATATACTGTTTATTACCTTTGTTTTGTGCGATTTTTTGTTTTTTTTTTTATCTTTTGAAGGCATGGTGACCCTCCCTTTTTCTTTTAAATAAATTTCTTTAACATGTTCTTCCTTTCATGTCGTCTTCTCCTATGTAGACCAGTTTATTGTATGAGAAAAGAAGATTTATTGCCTACTCTGCATTTCTCTGGCTTAAGGTTTGTTTTTTTGGCTTCTTAGACATGGGATTCTGCTTTATAGATATATATCTTTTAAACATGTTCTTCATTTCACATCCTCTTCTCTTGTGCAGATCACTCCATTGCATAAACAAGACAAGTCTGCTCTGCATTTCTTTGGTTGAAGGTATATTTGTTGTGATTGTTTGTTTTGTTAGCTTACTCGTTTAGTATGTAACCTGGTCATAGAAAAATAATTAATCAAATTTTTTATTTATTTATATTAAAGGAAAGAATATGTAGGTTTTAAATTAGATTTTTTTGGGCTTTACCCAGTAAACTGGTCCTGAGTGTTGTGCCTGCATGGCTGCACATATAAATAAAAGTTTCTCACAATCAGATTTTCGTCTTTATGGGTATTTTGTCCTTGAAAAAAGTGAAAATTCTTTGTATCTATCATGTCTCATACAATCATATTGCTGTGTTCATTATGTCGAAGCATAATAGTTGAGGCAGTTATCTCTTTAAAATGCTGTTCATCTCTTTTGTTGGTAACAAAATACAGGCCAAATGTTTATTTGTCAGTGTGTTGTCCAAGTATTCGCTTCATTTGGTGTTTGTCATTGAGAGGGAGATTTGCGCCGGGCTATGGCACCGAATCGAATCGGCACGACTTCTCGGGCTATCACGTGTGGCTGAGCTATGTCGCTGACCAGAGTGCGAAGACATGCATATGCCCAACTAAGCTGTGACTCGGCCAGGTATCCGGTTGGATCCGCAATGGTGTGTCTGAACCGAGCCAAGCACAGCTCGGAATGAATTTAGACCGGGACGAAGGCCGGCACGCCTCACGGCCAGTCAGTTCCGATGAACCGACTTCTTACAGCTCGGCCGTACCGATCATGGTAGTGTTTCTTCCCAAGGGATAGGTCGGTCATGATATCCCGGTTGAGTGCGCCACCTGGACCAATGGTGTGATGGAGGGGAAATCCACTCCTGGCACGCGTCAATACCATTTGGCAGTTCCACACATGCTGTTTGGAGGTTTTGGCCTTCACACGCATAAGGAAGATAGAGGGGAGTATTACCACCTGTCCAAGGAAGGGCAGTAGAGGTAGTGCGCCCACAATCTCTGAGGCTGCATGGCCAGCCTAGAAAAAGGAGGCATGGGGGACGTTGGAGGTAAGCAATCCAAGCAATTCTAAATTCTCTCTCTAAGAGTACTCTTTTCTTCTTCAAGTGTGCTGACTTGAGCGTTGGAGGGTTTATCCGGCAACACACCGCCGGGCAGCTCACCGTCCTTCTATTTTCAAGCTAGGCGACATTACGTAAAGCTTGAGTTCAAGGAGTATGGAAAACAAAGGATATTTTACTTCCGTACAATTGGCGCCGTCTGTGGGACGACTTAACACACAAACCTTGCTCTTCAAGCTTTTTCGACCGTTTCTATGGCTAACAATGATAAAACTCCACTGTCCGTCGTCGATGGTGTCACGCCAGAATCTGTTCGACGGAGAGAAGGCCCCCTACTATTCCAGCCATGGCAGGCCTAGAGACCTCTTCGAGAGGTGTGCGAGACAAACGCCCAAGGAGTACTGATCGCTCGAAGAGTCCAGAGGGCCGTCAACAGCGGGGGGATTCGCATGCACAGTGCCTGGAGCACAAACTCAAAGACCAGGACGCCCTCATTCGCAAGATGGCGGTTGAAACACCAGATCAAGGGGAAGGGTGTTGCTGGAGAGGGCAGCCTCAGTGAGCGCACCCCGTCTCCTCGTTCTGGCAGTCGCCGCCAAGAAAGGATGCCCTCTCTCTCTATCACCAGAAGTTATGGAGTTGGGGACTCCGACCCACAGGTGGGAAAATCTCACACTCTCGACAGCACCTACTATACCTCGCGTCCATCATCGACATCGCGATACTCTTTTTCCGCCCGCTCGGGAGACCTGAGGGATGTGTTGGAGGAGAGGGCTCGCCGTAGGGAGACCCAGAGGTTGCTGGCATTGCAAAGGCTAAGCTCCCAAATCCGTTGTAGTGAGGAAGTGGCAATGCCAGCACCTAGAGTGGTGGCCCCAGCGCTTGTGGACCAAGAGCTAGCGAGACTTACAGCTACGCCGCTGTCCCCAGAGATCGAGAGTCCACCACTCCCTACCGGATTCCACCAGCCTAAGTTCACGTTGTACGACGGCAAGACAGATCCGTACATGCACGTGAGTCATTACCGGCAAGTAATGGATGGACACCGGCGCAATGACGCCTTGATATGCCTCATATTCCCAGCAAGCTTAAGAGAACTGGACCTGAAATGGTTCAAAAGGCTTCCGGAGGGGAGCATCGAGGGATGGCAGCAACTAGCTGAGGCCTTTGTCACCAGATTCAAAACCAACACTCGAACACCCAAGGAGGTCGACCTTCTCCTGGGCGTCAAGATGGAGTCTGGAGGTTCTTTGAAGGCATATAATGCGAAGTACTGGGAAACCTACAATGAGATCCTCGACTACCCCACCAATCTAGCGATTACCCAATACAAGCGTAGTCTCCCAATCGGACATAGGCTGTGAGATTCGCTTACAATGCACCAGCCCGCAACCATGGAGTCCTTAATGCAACGGATCAATGAACACATCCGTGTGGAGGATGATGCCGCCTCCTCAACCGAGAAGTCTAATCTAGTCGCGGCGGACAGAAGAATGGCGGGGGACTCGGTGGAGCAGGAGGACAATCGCCCAAACGACCGGTCAAAAGATCAACGTCGTGGCTCAAACAGCGATGATAGGAACAGAGGTCGCAGTAACGACCGAGCTAACGCTCCTCATGACGAAGAGGAAGATGCTAAGAGAAAGTTGAAAGCACAAACCAGCATCACCACAGTGTTTAAAATCCCTATTTACCGCATTTTAAGTGAAATCCGAGGTGAACCTTACTTTTGTTGGCCGGCCAAGTTGGGAAATACACAAAGAGGCTTTAACTCAAGATATCGCTGCACCTTTCATGAATAACGGGGGCACCGAACGGAGGACTGCATTTCGCTCAAACAACATTTGGAGGAATTGGTAGCAGCAGGACATATGGACCAATACATAGATGGGGTATGAAAGCCGCTCCACTACGACAAATCGAACCAAACAGCCTAGCCGCCCTAGACGCAGCACCACAAGGCGTAATCAATGTCATCCATGACATCATTAAACCGGCACGGGCTGCGAGCTGAGAGGGATGATCAAGAAAGCCGAGCACATGAGGGAGGTGCTCTCCGTTCAGCCCGTTGTGAAGAAAGGAAAGACCGAAGCAAAAGATATCCTTACCTTTTCAAGTAAGGACTTGGAGAGAATTCAAGTGCCCTGCAATGACGCCTTAGTAGTGACTTTACGCGTCAAAGACTTCGACATCAAAAGGATTTTGATTGACCAGGGGAGTTCAGTCGAAATCATGTATTATGATGCGTTTAAACAAATGAAGTTTGAGGACAAGGACTTAGCCCCTACGACGTCTCCCTTGGTCGGCTTCAACTCTCAACTAGAATGGCCGATCGGGAAGATCATATTGCCGGTCAAAGCGGATTCGGTCACCAAGCAAGTAGAATTCTAGGTGCTTAAGGTTCCATCCACCTATAACTTAATCTTGGGCAGGGGCTGGTTGCACGCCATGCAAGTAGTAGCGTCGACCTACCATCAGGTTCTGCGCTTCCCGACGCCAACCGGGCAGGTACAAGAGGTTTGGGGAGACCAGGTAATGGCAAAACAGTGCTTCGTTACGGTGAATTGCAATCGAGCCGTGAAAGGCTTCGTTCAAATGATAGAGGGCCCGGAAGGAAAGGAAGTCCTGGAAGACGTAAGAAGAAAGGCCGAGGAGAAATCGGTCGAAGATTTGGTGGAGGTGCGCATTGACGAGAACGATCCAACTAAGTTCTTTCTTTTGGGATCATCTTTGTCCAGCGCCGAGCGACTCGATTATGTTGACTTCTTCGTTTCCAACATGGAAGCTTTTGCATGGACGCCTTACGATATGCCTGGCGTCGACCCTAGCTTCATTTTCCATCAGTTGAACGTCTTCCCGAATGCACGGCCGGTCATCTAGAGGACACGCACTCGGCCTTGCACCATGCCGAGATAGTGGTGGAGGAGGTCAAGAACTTGTTGGAAGCAGGGGCAATAGAAGAAGTGCAATATCCTCGGTGGATCTCTAACACGGTAGTGGTGCCGAAACAAAACGGTAAATGGCGGGTGTGCGTTGATTATAAGACGGTCAATCGCGCGTGTCCAAAGGATAGATTTTCCCTCCCAAGAATCGACCAGCTGGTAGATTTAACCGCTGGCCATCAGAGGTTTAGCTTCCTGGATGCGTATCGTGGATACCACCAGATAGCCATGTATGAACCAGACTGAGAGATCACTTCATTCACCACTCCAAGAGGCCTGTATTGTTACCAAGTCATGCCGTTCGGACTGAAAAACGCTGGGGCAACTTTTCAGAGGATGATAACCAAGATGTTCGCTCCCCTTCTGGGTTGCACCATGGAGGCTTACATCGATGATATGGTGGTAAAGAGCAAGGAAAAGTCTCAACACCTCGCCGACCTAGCAGAGATGTTCGCTACACTTAAACATCACAAGCTGCGTTTGAATGCCTCCAAGTGCGCCTTTGGAGTTGGCACCGGAAAGTTTCTGGGTTTTTTGGTCACAAACCGAGGAATTGAAGCCGACCCTTTCCAAATCAAGGCGATACAAGAGCTGGAGCGCCCAAACTCCACGAAGGACGTACAACATCTTACCGGGATGGTAGCCGTGCTGAATAGATTTATAAGCCGGTCTTCAGATCGTTGCAAGCCTTTCTTCAAAACTTTGAAGGCTAAGTTCTTCTGGGATGACGAATGTGACTGTGCGTTGGCGGATCTGAAAGTATACCTTTCCTCATCACCTATCCTAGTCACACCAAAACCGGGCGAAGAACTGTATCTCTACTTGGCAGTCTCTCAACATGCGGTGAGCACCGTCCTAGTCTGTGCTGAAGGTACCCAACACCTTCCCATCTTCTACGTAAGCAAGACCTTGCTCCCAGCTGAATCATGATATCTGATGCTAGAAAAATTGGCCCTGGCCCTGATGATGGCTTCCAGAAAACTGGCACACTATTTTTATGCCCACACAATAGTTGTGCTAACCAAGTTTCCACTTAAGATGCTCTTTGAAAAGGCAGACTTTACCGGGAGAATTTTGAAACGGGCTGTAAAATTGGGGCAATACGACATCAAGTTCCAACCGCGTGCCGCAATCAAGGCTCAAGCTCTTGCCGACTTTGTGGCGAAATTTGCCCCTGGAATGCATCTTGTTTGCCCGGTTGATTTAGCTAGCGCGGATTTGGCGCAGCCCACGGTTCAGGCAACTGGGACAAGTGGTGGATCACAAATGGAAGAAGGGCAAATGGAAGCCGACATGGAGAAGCCAAATAACTTATCGAAATACAAGCCCGACCGAGACAAGGAAAGAGACCAGAATGAACCGACCAGTACCTTGGAGTTGAGAAGCTCCCAAAACCCATTCGACTGCTGGAAGTTGTTTATTGGCGAGATGTGGAAGTTATTCGTCGATGGGGCCTCAACCAGACATGGTGCCAGGCTGGGTATCGTGTTGACTTCCCCGAACGGGCTGGTTATCGAGCAAGCAATTACGCTCAGCTTCCCAGCGTCCAACAATAAGGCGGAATATGAGGCCCTCCTTGCCGGACTGAGAAGTGCATTAAGAATGAAAGCGTTGGCCCTTATGGTATTCAGCGACTCCAAGCTGGTGGTCAATCAGGTCTCTGGGGAGTATGAAGCCAGGGATGAAAGAATGGCCAAATATCAGGCGCTGGTACGCGCAGAAATCAAAAAGTTCCCCGCAATAAGAGTGGAACAAATTAACCGTGAAGAAAATAACATAGCTGACGAACTGGCCTACCTTGCATCCATGCAAACAACTTTTCCCAATCCTTTGATGATAGAATTCCTACCTCGCCCAAGCATTGAGGAACCAGAAGTGTCCGAAGTACTCTGCGCTGACCTGGGACCATCCTGGATGGACCCCATCATCGCCTTCCTAAAAGATAGAATTCTACCAGAAGAAAAGAAGGCGGCCAACAAAATCCAGGCCAAATCAGAGCGGTTTTGGCTCTCTTCATCTGGAGCCTTATACAAGAAGTCTTTTATTGGGCCGTATCTGAAGTGCGTCCACCCTGACAAGGTGGAAGCTTTCCTCTATGAGATTCATGAACGCATCTGCGGGAGTTATATCGGGGGAAGGTCTTTGGCTTACCGAGCGATTTTCCAAGGCTATTGGTGGCCGTGTATGCAGGCGGACACGCAGAAATACGTTCGCAGGTGTGAAAAATGTCAAAAATTTGCTCACCAAATCCACCAGCCGGCCAGAGAGCTGCTCCCCCTTACAAGTCCTTGGCCGTTCGCGCTTTGGGGGTTGGATATTGTGGGACCACTCCCAACAGCTTCGGGCAACCGCAATTTTTTCATCGCTGCTACCGACTACTTCACTAAGTGGGTTGAGGCCGAGCCATTGGAAACCATAAAGGAAAAAGATGTGAAGAAGTTCGTTTGGCAAAATGTCATCACTCGCTTCGGTATACCGAAGGCCCTCATCTCGGATAATGGCACTCAGTTCGATGGGAAACTCTTTCACGGATTTTGCGAGGAGCTAAAGATCAAGTTCTACAACTCAACACCGGCCTACCCTTAGTCAAATGGTCAAGCAGAAGCCTCAAACAAGACCACCCTGGACGGGCTGAAGAAGCGACTAGAGAAAGCCAAAGGGAAGTTGGCCGAAAAACTCCCAATGTGCTTTGCGCATACCGCACCACGCCGAGACGTTCGATCGGGGAAACACCATTCGCTTTGGCCTACGACATGGAGGCCGTCATCCCACTGGAAATCGGCATGCCAACCATCCGGTCTGAAAGTTTTCAGCCAGACTTGAACAATGAAGTAGTGGCCTTGGAACTTGACCTAGCTGAAGAAAGAAGGGAATGTGCTCTGATCCACATAGCAGCCTATCAGCAAGAGCTCTCCAAGAAATACAACAAGGCCGTGCATCCAAGGGTATTCAAGATCGGAGACTGGGTCTTGAGAAAGGTAATGGTTAACACGGTGATCCCTGGCGAAGGCAAACTCGGTGCAAATTGGGAAGGGCCGTATAAGGTAACTGGCCTTACAGGCAAAAGGGCATACCATCTGGAAGACTTAGATGGTAAAACTATCCCCAGGCCATGGAATGCAGCTGATTTTTTACTTGTGAAATGTAATCGTTTTTGTTCCTTTGCCTTTTGAACCTTAGCCTTTTGGCATTTGATGTAAATCGCTGACATGTAATGAAAGATAGCCCCACTTTTTTCTTATATTATGTGTTTCTGTACAATGACATCACAAGGGTATTGGGCCACCATGGATGCCAGGGGCAAAAAGACCAACTTACACAAGGCCGAGCAGACTTTTACTCGCCAGTGTGGAGACAAGCCGTACAAATAGTTGGCGTTTTGCCAAACTCGTATAAGGGCTGAGCTGGTTTTTGCTCGCCCAAATAAAATGTTGGCGTTCTGCCCATCTCGCATAAGGGCCGAGCTGGTTTTTGCTCGCCCAAAATGAAATGTTGGCGTTTTATCCAACTTGCAAAAGGGTCGAGCTGACTTTGCTCGCCCGAGTAAAATGTCGGTGTTTTGTCCAATTTGCAGTAGGGCCGAGCCGGTTTTGCTCACCCAAGAAAAACCTTGGGCGAGCTGATTTTGCTCGTTCGAGGAAAACTTTGGCGTTTTTCCCAACTTCTTTATTGGCCGAGCTGATTTTGCTCGCCTGAGGAAAACGTTGGGGTTTTGCCCAACTTGTGTAAGGCCGAGCTGATTTTGCTCGCCCATACCACGCAACTTTGTAGCTGAGCGGATTTTTGCTCTCCCGAGCTGTTACCGCTCGCTCGCTTGGCTGACATTGTGCCCCTGTTCAAGTTGTTGATGCTGTATTCGACAAACATTTAAAACCACAGAAGGTTTGCTCATTATAACCGAGGAAATAACAATCGCACAAAGTAGATACGTGGCGAGCAAAAAGTTCAACTTTTCATTGATTGTGAAAGTGGAATTACAAAAGTGGGGACAAGCCCGGTTATAAAAAATAAAAAATAAAAAAAACTAAAGAAAGAAGATCAATCTAAATCTACATGAGCAGCTTGTTCGGCCAGTCCCACCTCGGCCTCATCTGCTAGAGCATCCACCACCGGGACAACCTCTTGCTCGGTTTCTTGATCTTTGGCCCCCTCTGAAGCTTCAGAAGGAGGATTTTGCTCGACCGGTTGCACAGTGGTTGCTTCTGCTTCAGCTGCTTGCTTAGCCTCTTCAATAAGCCTCTTCTGCACGGCGCTTGCATAAGCTTGCATATAGGCCGGAATGAAGGCAGCAGACGGGTTTTGGAACACCTTGGCATCCTGACCAAGGCCAAGTTTTTCCGCAGCGGCTTTCCAACTGCATTGGAAAAAAGATGTCCTTGGTCCCCTGAACTTGCCGTTCGTAAGCCCTCTCGCCCTTCGTGTAACCACGGTCCTCAGCATCGTCGACCTCCTTATCCAGCTCAGCTTTGTGGGCGTCGCAGAGTTTGCGCAGCTCGGCGATGTATCGGCCGTCACTTGGAGGGCCCTCTGCTTCTCCTCATCAGCCCAAGCTAACCGTTCAGAGAGCTTGTCGCGCTCGAGTGCCGCTTCTTCTTGTGCGGTCTTCAGTTTCGACAGCTCGGCTGTCTTGGCCTTGTTGTCGGTGATAGCCTCTCGTAGACTTTTCCACACGGCGATCATTCGCTCGTGGGCCAAGTAATTCTTCTGTGCGGCCTGCAAAAAAAAATAAAAATAAAAATGTCAGGACGGAAAAACCAAGTAACGACTTGATGACAGATGAGATTGCCAACTTACCAAAACTATCAATTTTGCTGCCGAACGGAGGACCTTCAAGTCGGACAGCTCGTCATGCTTCTTCATGTCGGCAAGGAGGAGCAACCCCTTGGTCATGTTGAAACCGAGCGAGTAGTCCTTGTCTGCGTAGACCGAATCGGCCGTAGAGACCGCCCGACCCTTGTATATCATCTCGGGCGACCAGACTGGGTGGGCACTGGAACGAGTGGATGGCTCGATGCTCGGTTGTTCAGTCAGGCCCCCCAAGTCAACTGAAGCATCCTTGGTGGATTCCTCATTTGCCAAATGTTGTTCGGCGGGGTTTCTTCTCGGCCTTTTCGTTGACCGGCCTGCAGCTTTCTCGCTGGCGAGGGCCAACACAACCCCTTTCTCTTGCGCGGCCGGTGGGGAAGAAGTTCCCCCTGCTGCCTTTGGCGGCTGAAAGTCGCTTGGCTCGCCCGTGATCATCGACTTTATAGCCCAAATTTTGGCCATTTCTTGTTCGGCTGTCAAGGGTACCAGTTTGATCGGTGGAAGGCTGAGATCTAGTTCTGGAGAAGGTGCACGCAGGAAGTCGGTCCCCTGCTCTTGCGCGGTGCCGTGTAGCCGTAGCTCGGTTCGAAGCCGAGCAACTTGGGTGATTCTCGCTCCTCGGTCGGATGACGCAACGCAACCCTTATGGCCTCCTGGTTTGCGCGGGAGTAATCCTCTGCCAAGAGTTTATTGTCTGCAACATAAAGGCAACTATTAGACCAGCAGTAAAAAAAGCAATTTCAGAAAAAAATGTTATGCTGAGATACTCACCAGCACTGCCAAAGTCTTTTCTTATGTACCAGCCCGGTATGGGTGCTTCAGTGTCCTCCTAATTACCAGACACCCACAAAAAATCATCGTCGTTGCTCTCTTTGTCCGGGTTACCTTCGATGAGTTTTGCTCGGCCTTTCTTGACCTTGAGATACCAGCAAAACCCACCTTTATTTTTGCTAAGTGCATATTGGTGAAATATCTCGGCGAGCCTGAGATTCAGACTGAGTATTCTATTTAGCTCAGCCACACCGTTTATTATTTTGTATGTATTGTTGGAGACTTGGGTCGGGCACAGCTTAGTCTGCCTTAAAAACTCGCAGATCAGCGGTTGGACCAGGAAACGCAGGCCTCCTTTTACAATGGACACCGCCGTGAAGGGGCATCTGTCCAGCTCGCCCCAGGGAGTGTCTCCTTTCTTGGCGAGCTCCAAGTGGACATCATCTGGAATATTGTACTCTCTACGGAACTCGGCCAGTGCCCCAGCAGAACTCACCATGAACCGGTACTTCCCTATCTATCCTTATTTTATTTAGTGGGGTGATTTAGGTCGTATCTCGGTGAAAATTTGGTGAGTGTTTGCTCGGACTTTGAGCTTCACTGGTGGTAACGCTGAACGGGCCTGGTCGGTTCTAGTTTGTTCTGTATTATTAAGAAACAAGTCCAAGGATTAGCGCGGCATAAATTGCATGGCTTCTATGTGGATGTTCCTAGCTCGGTAAAAGTTTTCTGGGGCGTTTGACCGGTCCGACCCCCTACCTCGGCTTAACTATCTGGCTGATTTGGCCTTCCTAGTTCGGTTCTGGCTTTCAACTTGGTCGAGGCCTCAAGAAGAGACCACAAACCAGTTTTTGCTCAACTGAACCCCTATCTATGGATCTAAATGTTGGCTTCTCCTCGGTCTTACCCAGGGCTCGTTCTGTACATCCCAAATATGGAGTTCATATATTGAAACTTGGGGAAACTAGGGGCATGGTGGTCCATCTACGTCTCCGATTCCAGTTTTTCCTAGGGTGTACCAATATTACCCCAAAGAGGGGCATTGGTAGGATTCTAACAGTCCCAAGCAAGAACATGAAAAACAAAAATGAAGAACACGAAGAACAATGATAGAAAAATGCAAGGAGGGGCAGAAAAACTTACGGGTAATCGACGCTTGGGTAAGACCAGTTGACCTCGGGCTCGTCTACTGCTTCTGAGAGATCAGAGATGGTCAAAAATAATTTGAAGAATGGTGATGGCGATTTGGAGGTTAGGGTTTAGCTTTGGAGAGAAGATGAACAGTAATGTTCATGTGGCCCCTCACACGTGCATAAAAAGAGTGGAGGAACCCAAAGGGCAGCAACCGTTTGAATTTTGCACGTGAGGAAGATAGCTGTGGGGCTGCACGGGTCCAATGATGTAAGGCTACGTGGCATCAAAGAGATGGCTCTGTCAGTACGGCTGTACGATCGATGACAAGACTGCTGGCGCAATCCCCGATGACCAACCAATTCGGATAGCCTGGTCAGAATGATAGTCCCAAATCACGCTTAGCTCGGATGGGATTAAGGAGCAATTGAGAGGGAGATTTGCGCTGGGCTATGGCGCTGAACCGAATCGGCACGCCTTCTCGGGCTATCACGTGTGGCCGAGCTATGTCGCTGACTAGAGTTCGAAGACATGCATATGCCCAACTGAGCTGTGACTCGGCTAGGTATCCGGTTGGATCCGCAATGGTGCGTTTGAACCGAGCCAAGCACAGCCCGGAATGAATTTAGACCGGGACGAAGGCCGGCACGCCTCACAGACAGTCAGTTCGGATGGACCGACTTCTTACAGCTCGGCTGTACCGGTCATGGTGGTGTTTCTTCCCAAGGGATAGGTCGGTCATGATATCCCAGTTGAGTGTGCCACTTGGACCAATGGTGTGATGGAGGGGAAATCCACTCCTAGCACGCGTCAATACCGTTTGGCAGATCCACACATGTTGTTTGGAGGTTTTGGCCTTTACACGCGTAAGCAAGATAGAGGGGAGTACTACCACCTATCCAGGGAAGGACAACAGAGGTAGTGCATCCACAATCTCTGAGGCTGCATGGCCAGCCTAGAAAAAGGAGGCATGGGGGACGTTAGAGGTAAGCAATCCAAGAAATTCTAAATTCTCTCTCTAAGAGTACACTTTTCTTCTTCAAGTGTGCAGACTTAAGCGCCGAAGGGTTTATCCGGCAACACACCGCCGGGCAGCTCACCGTCCTTTTGTTTTCAAGCCAGGCGACGTTACGTAAAGCTTGAGTTCAAGGAGTACGGAGAACAAAGGATATTTCACCCTCGTACAATCATGTTGAGCATGGAGCTGTCTATGGGTTGTGCTCATGTATGTAATTAATAATAGGGTCCAACTTGTCTCAAGTTGAGATCAAGACTGGACTCGTCCAGTCCGGCCCAGGGGGCCCATTTTTTGGGCCCGTTTTGATAATCTGAACCGTTTATGTGTAGAAATCGTCGAGTACTATATGCCTGTAAAAAATCACGTTGATCGGATATCAATAGCTATGTGATCAAATCAGTTTTGTATAAAAAAAAAATGGACGATGAAAAAATTAACAGTTGATAAAAAACTGTTTTGTTCACATAGCTATCGATATCCGATCAACGTGATTTTTTACAGGCATATAGTACTCAACGAGTTCTACACATTGAACAGTTCGGATTATCAAAACGAGACCCGTGGTGGGTCCTCACGAGCCCAACAGCACGGTCCAGTCCGATCTTGGACTGGACTAAAGCCACTGCCTTAATAATAACATTGTATTTGTCCTGGCTCTAATTTATGTGCAACAGGTTTCTTTTTTCTTTATTACTCCCTCTGTCCCAAAATATTCAGTGTGTTTGGTTTCAATTTTCTGGAAATTGAGTTTTTTGTTTTTCATGTTTTTTTTTTTGTTTTTAGTGAATATTTTTAAAATTTTAAGCAATTTTTTTGCTTTTTTAGATGTACCTTTAAAAAATTAATAAATACACAAAAATATGAAAAATATACTGAATTTTCATTTTTATTTTTTTATTTTTTTTATGTTTTTGGTATTTAGTAAATTTTTTAAAGATATTATTCACAAAAATTATACTTTTTAAGTATATTTATGTTAGGTGTGTCTAAAAATTAAAAAATTTGCTTAAAATATTAAAAAAAATTAGTGAAACAAAAAAATACAGAAGTAAAAAAATAAAATTTTTTGAAAAGTGAATTTTGAAAACCAAAACCAACCAGATTGCCCTTATTCCATTTTTCACTATCCCAAAATAGTCCCTTTTCAAAAATTAAGGACTAAAATAATATAAATCTCCTATTTTGCCCTTTTTTAAAACTCATTAACAACACAAAAAATACAATTATGACAATTGATATTTTCAAAAAAATGTACTGTCAAATGGTAATTTTGAAAAATTAATATTTTTAAAATGCAATAATTGTATTACCAAAAAAAGGTTAAATTCTCTCAAAAGGACTACATGTAAAAATACTTTTAGTTCTCTTCTGAGTAGACTACATGAGTATATGCGTGCATAGTATTCATAATTAGAATTGATGTGATTTCGTTTCCTACTCCGTAATACACTTGCTATGGAAGAGGATGAAGTCCTTGAAATGCATGTTTGGCTATAATTAGAATTTATTAAAAGCAGCATCATGCGGTCATACAAATCCATTAATTAGATGTTCTCTTCTCCCAAACCATTGCCACTTACTTTGACTATGATGATTACTATAGGTATCCATTCGGTTAACGAGCTACTACAACAGTGAGTGGTGTTTGTATAATGCAAATTCTCTAAAATTGTAATGATTTGGAGTGCCAAGCACTTTGTTCTTCATATCTTCAAATATAGACCAACAAGCAATCATAGTTTGCATTGACTTTCTCTATTTCAGAAAATTTACACATGTATGTAGATGTTTCATACTTGGCAACCTCTGATGATTTTGTGCATGACTTGATTCCAAATTTCTTGTTCGTATAATTAGAGTTATAAATTTTCCTTTTATGATTATGCATAAATTTGTTTAATTATTTGATTCAAGAACAAATAAAGACCATGTATTTGGTTTTGTTGTATATTAATTCAAATCTTTTAATAGTTGTTGAAGCTCTTTGAGTACATTTGTTAACCTTAAATCTTTGGATAATTTTTTTTGTGTGTGTATAAATTATCACTTTTGGCACCTACAATTGTGCAATGCAAGATGGGTCAATAAAAGTTGTATCTGAATGTTTCAGATTAGAAAAAGTGACCTCTCTTGCTGGTAGGCTCCATTGAGCCTAACTTCTTCTCATAAATTTCTTTGCAATCAAAATTATAGTCTTAGTTTCTAATTAACTTCCTCATATTTTGTTTCTTTCACTACAAGAAAAAAGACATACAGCGACGTTTTTTTCATGACGTTTTTCAAAAGCGTTGTCAAATCTGTCCAGATTTTTCAAATTCTAAAAGAATTAAACTAAACCATCTTGTTTTGTGTGCCAATTATTTCTTTTAAACAAGGCTATGGTATTCGTTTATCCTGATTGAACAGAGGCGTGACTTTAGGAAGAGAGAGAAATCGAGGCGTTGGATCTTCGATCTCCATCAATTCTTCGACTGTTTGATCCGAAAAATCTTGTTCTACTCTTGATTTGAGTGTATATCTTCCTGGTTGTTCGAATCCCTATGATCTAAATCAATCTAGGGCTCAAGGTTAGAGTTTTCTGGAGCGTATATCTTCCAGATTGTTTGAATCCCTATGATCTAAATCGATATAGGGCTCAAGGTTATAGTTTTCTGATATAGATTTGCTGCATTCACACGAGATCTATAAAATTTCATGGCTAAAACTAACGATTTGGAATTATTTTCTCTTGATTTAGTTGATTTCCAGCTTTTTCTGCTTTTGTTTTGTGTTTTCTCCTTTCGTTTTTGTTCCTTTATTCTTTCTAGTCCTTGTGTGAAAAACTCTTCTCTTTCATCAGATTGAGCAGCAGCAATGGTGAATCGATTTATCTAGGGCTTCGAGTGCGGTGTTAGTGTCTCTGATCATGTACGGGACAAGCAAGTGGCGTTGGATGTGGATCGTTGGAAACAGTGAGTAGAAGCTCAACGATGAAGAGATGCAGATCTGCTCTCTCTTCGATCAGATCTGTTCTCTCTCTCTTGTCCATTATTTTGCCTTTTTTTGGAATCTCATTTTGGCATTTCTTGCTTGTAAGAGAGTGTTCATCACTTCTCCAACATCAGTAATCTATTTTTATATGCTGAAAATGTCAATTTAACTTTGAACAACTGTCACTTTGGAAAATTATCTTCACTAGTTCCGATATGGTCAAGGTAGTCGTTTACTATCTTCATTACTTTGGAAAATTATTAGTCAACAAATTCATGCTCTTTGCTAAGCATGAATATGTTTAAAATATTTTGTTTTCAGAATTTTATATTCATATGAGTCTGAAATATCAAAACTATTATTTTTGGTGATACTGTGATACACAATCTAAGTAAGTATCTAACTGTTAGTATCTGACTTTAAATTTCCAGATTTTTTTTTATTGTTACTTCACTGGCATTTGTGTTAATGTTGAATGTATTCCCTATATGGACACATTGCAGGGGAAATCCAAAGTTCAATTTTCACAACTACAGAATTTGGTCATTTCTTGGCCTTTTGATGACAACTTACACTGCATGGTACTTAACCATTGCTTCCTTTCTCCATGGATAGGTATAGATATTTATTTTTTTTTAATAATTTCTCAATCATTTTTTTCCGGTCTTTAAGCATGATTTAATTAATATAAACTTGCACAATAAAAGTAAAATTTTGGCTTGATTAGGTTTTAATATTGCATTACTATATAACTTTGTTTGTTTTGGCATGCTAAGGTTGAGGGAGTGAAGCACTCAGGACCAACCACAATGGTTCTCTACTTCACTGGGGCTACAAACATTCTTTACACCTTTGGGGGCCATGCTGTGACAGTGTGAGAATTTAATCATTAATTAGTCAAGTTGATTCATATTATATATATATGTATATATTCATGCAATCTAGATGCTTTATTGCATGTTTGGATGGAGACATATATCACTGGATGGAAACCCCTTTCTCAGAGATGGGAACATGTTTCCTGGAAAACTGGTGCCCCACTTCTTTTTATAAACTTTGTATAGGTTTAATTATGATAACATTATCTTAACCATCACTAAATATTACTTTATCTCTTTTAATTTCAAAATTGCATGTTTAAAAAATTCTATGTGCATAGAAATTGATTACAGAATTAGTCACAACTCATTTATATGAGGTGAATTTTCCACCTATGTGAGAAAGTTGTATCTGATTATATAATTAGATTGTGTTGATGCAAAACTCATGATTTGTATATCAAATAAACTCGGTTTGGGGATGGTTTGAATTTTTTTAGGGAGATAATGCATGCAATGTGGAAGCCACAGAAGTTCAAGCTAATATACTTGATAGCAACACTCTATGTGCTCACACTAACCCTACCATCAGCAAGTGCCGTTTACTGGGCTTTTGGGGACTTATTGCTTAACCATTCCAATGCTTTGTCTTTGCTCCCAAGGACTGGTTTCAGAGACACTGCTGTCATCCTCATGCTCATTCATCAGGTCAATTTACCTTCCAATTTAGTTATATATATTATTTTCATTAATATAACATTCAATTCATGAGTTTGCTTTAACATTTTTGGTCGAATTAAAATGTTGACTATTACAATCAAAATAGAGGGTCAAATTGAATTTTTTTAAGGAAAAAAATTATATACCCTGAAAATAAAGTGTGTGATATAAATTTAAATTTAATGTGATATAAAATAAATTTGGTCTAATCATTTTAATTTTGGAATAAATTTTTTAAATATTTTTTGTGGGCGCGTGGTATTATGGGAAAGTTTGCCCACCAATAATAATAACAATAATAAAATAAATAAATAAATGTGTCCAATTCAAATCAATGGTATACATTTAATTTTATTGTTGTGGGACCAAGCACACCATAAATGAATCTTGACCTTTAATTATAAATTTTGAACATTTTTCTCGGTTTTTTTTTTTTGAGTTTGTAGAACTGCTCCGGTATTATTGTGCATGTAAAGTACAAGGGTTCTAACTGTAATTTAATCATTAAAAAATGGGTATTTTGTGCAATTTCAAAATGAACTAATTAAATGAAACATTTTGTATTGGGTTGGTGCAGTTCATAACATTTGGATTTGCATGCACACCATTGTATTTTGTGTGGGAGAAGTTCATAGGAATGCATGAGTGCAAGAGTATGTGCAAGAGGGCTCTTGCTAGGCTTCCTGTGGTCATCCCTATTTGGTTCCTTGCTATAATCTTCCCTTTCTTTGGTCCTATCAACTCCACTGTTGGATCTCTTCTCGTCAGCTTCACTGTCTACATCATTCCTACTTTGGCTCACATGATCACCTTTGCTTCTCCTTCTGCTAGAGAGGTACTCAATTTCAGAATCTATCTTATTCTCCCTGTTTCTTTGATTCGTTTTCATAATTTATTTTTAAAATTTAGTAACTAGTTTAATGAAAATAAGTACCAAAAATATATTTTTTCAAATTTTAAAAAATTATTTCGCTTCAGAAAAAAGAAATCATATGGAAATTGACTAGTGTTTTTCATTTTTTCACCAAACTAGTTTTCAGTTTTTTTATTTATTATTATTTTAAAGCAAACATATTTTGAAAACAAATAAAGTGCCCACTAAATAATATTTAATTACAAAAATATTACTGTTATATTATTCTGATGACAAATTATGTATAAAAAGAATAGTATTTTGCCTTCAAAGAATAACCCCATGTAGTTATCCTTGAGACTTATTTGAGTAATTTGAGTTGTTTTTCACACTAGTGAAAAAGTAGCTTATTGAAAAATAATTAATCAATAGTTATATATAAAATGCTACTAACAAACAAATAAATTACAAAATAGAGCACAGACACTCACATGCATATATGTCTCGCACAGTATAAGACCTAGAGGCACGTGAGTATTTGTATCTCATTTTGTGGTTTCTTTTTGTATTAGTAGCTCTGTTGCGTTGCATAATTATGGATGTGTTTGCTAAAGAACTCCATCAATTATTTACTATTTTATTTGTTTATTTCATTTATTACAATTTGATTCTATAATTTATTTATATATTTGTTTAAATTTGGTGTTTCACAGAATGCAGTAGAGAGACCACCATCATTCCTAGGAGGTTGGGCAGGCTCATACTGTGTGAACATCTTTGTGGTTGTTTGGGTTTTGATTGTAGGATTTGGGTTTGGAGGATGGGCAAGCATGCTCAACTTCATTCGTCAAATTGACAATTTTGGCCTCTTCACTAAGTGCTATCAGTGCCCTCACAAGCCTTGACAAGTCTTCCTCCCTATCTACCATTACCAACATCAAATTCAAGAATTTGTAATACATATGGAAGTGTGTAAAGAGATTGCCTTTTGTAACCTTTTTCTTTTTTTCCCTTGAAAGTTGTGTGTCAATCTTCTTTTTTCCCTATATGATTTTAATTTCTAATCAAGCAAGAGAAATGTTTTCTGTTATGTTGTCAATTAGGAGGAAGGCATTGACTAATTTCTATTATGTCCTCAAACTTTTCTGTTTCTTTGTTTCCAGGAGTACGACGAGTTAGATTATGTCTCGAGATTTTTGTGCATCGAGCATGATTCAATAATTGTGATAGTTTTGGGACATGGGACAAAAGAATTTGGGAACGGAAAATTCGTAACCCATTATCTATGCCAATCAACTGATCACAAACATAATCTACAAATTTAGGCCACCCTATCTAGTGAGGTTGAACTTTGACTTAAAACTTTTATTTTTATTTTTATTTTTATGTCACCTCATTAATTAGGTGTGTATGACTATTCCAGACAATTTGATGGAATTTGAAATACTAACACATTAGGTTTATGCAGAGGTCTCCATTTGCACCAGCTCTGGCCGAGGCACTTAGGGACAGGGTGTTTGGTGTGGATGATTCTGAGAGACAATTGCATATAATTTACCTTGCCAATGACATTCTATTTGACAGGTACACTTCCAGTGCTATGCCAAATCTTAGTTCAACATAAATTTGAGTGCTGTTGAAATGAATTTGGTTTTGGCTGCTTTTCTGTGTGTGAATACCTATTGCTTTATTTTCTTCTTCTTTATTACATCTATTGCAGGATTCTTATTCACTGATATTTTCTGCCTCTTAAATGCTTCCACTGCTTCATATCTCGTGGTGTCCACTGGCTACTCGAGTACATTATTATGTGTCCTTCCAAATTTGTCATATAAAAAATAATAATAAAATTTGATTTTCCTTCCAGATAGAAATTTCTTTTTAAGTTTGTTCAACTTGATACAATGATATTACACTGGTGTTTTAATGAATATGTGGTATTGATCTATCCTAGTAATTATATTTTGGCAAGATAGCAATGTTCTTCGATTTTGATGATATAGTAAGGGGAATTAAAATCGAGCTATTGTGATGCGAACGCAGGAAATTATTTCTTTCTTGAATGCTTCTTAATTGTTTAATCTTTTGGCTATCAATGTGTGCATTGATGCTACATATGTTTATCTTTGGGTCATTCTTGAAACATGTAGCTTGTAGCATAGGATCAACCCTCATGAGCTTGATAACGAGGCACTTGCATTTAAGCCTGTTTTAGGTTCCATGCTTGCCAGGATTTACCACAACCCTCAAAACAAGGAGGAAAATCAATCACGATTGCAGAAAATCTTACAATTCTGGGCTTCCAAGGAAGTCTATGATCATGTCACTATTCATGCGCTTGAGAATGAGATGATTGGTGGACCACCAACGAATTTATTTCCAATATTTGGTGGTTTCTACCATCAGATATTTGTTTCTTCTTTTTTTCAAGTTACTATTATAATAAGCTTTCATTCACTGTTTGTTTACTTGTTCAGGAAGCGGAAAAACTTACACTATGAAGCCATTGCCCCTTAAGGCCTCTCGAGATATCTTGAAGCTGATGCACCATACTTACTGGAACCAGGGCTTTCAGTTGTTTTTCAGCTTCTTTGAGATATATATATGGAGGAAAACTTTTTGATCTCCTCAGTGATAGGAAGTAGGTGCTGTTATCATATCTTGCTTTGGAATTACCATTTGTGGTCTTTTAATTTCTCTCTACTTATGCAGGAAACTTTGCATGAGAGAGGATGGTAAACAGAAAGTTTGCATTGTTGGTTTGCAATAGTGCAAAGTGTCAGATGTGGAGACAATCCAGGAGCTCATAGAGAAGGGAAATGCTACAAGAAGTGCAGGCACAACCGGTGCAAATAAGGAATCATCACGTTCACATGCCATTCTTTAGCTTGCTATTCAAAGGTCAGCTGATGGCAGTGAATCTAAGCCTCCGAGAGTTGTTGGCAAGCTCTCCTTCATAGATCTTGCTGGAAGTGAATGAGGTGCAGATACTACTAAAGGTTCAATCTTTTGACTCTTTTGGCTTATCTTCAGATATTTATTCATCAATGAAGGTTCAATTTGTCGACTCCTATGGCCTGCAGATCCATGATTTTGGCATACTTCTTTCATATTTGTAGGAGATGAACCTGTTGGTTGAGGCAGATCAACTAGGAAATCAGTTGGATGATTATATATCTAGATTGAATGCAATCCTGTCCCAGAAGGCTGCTGGCATTCTACAACTACAAAACCGTCTGACGTCTAAAGGAGCATAATGTTCTAGTGTCTTCTTCTGATTGCTAGACCAGTATATGTAATCGTTTTCTATGTTGTAAATTCCATTCTTTTTTCAGTGCTCCAAATACTGTGACTAATATAATTAAAATAATATTAAGATTTTTTTTTTTGCACAATGATTGTGGACTATCATTTGATATGATTTTATTATTTGAGTGGGAGTTATTATTTTATATTAGTGTTATTCAGTTTTATTAGAGGTATTTTTTTTAGTTCATTCGCATAAAATTAGCACAATTTCAAAAAAAAAAAAAAAGGATACCACGGCGTTTTAAGAAACGCCACCTAAACCTATAAATTTAACGGTCAGATTTTTCAAAAAAATATAACGGCGTTTCAAAAATGTCGCTAAATATCATAGTGACGTCATAGTATGTTAGATAAGACATTTGGCGGCGTTTTTAAAAACGCCGCCTATACTAATATAACGACGTTTTTCAAACGTCGTAAAGTTATAGCGCCGGCCGCGTCATCGGCGTTTGATACTAAACGTCACAAAAAGAATTGGCGACGTTTTTAATACTTATAGCGGCGTTTAAGTGAATTTTCCTGCAGTGTTTTTTCGTCATTTTTTTTTAATTGATAGTATTGAAATTTATATAGGTATCTTTTTTCCGTTTTTTTTTTTTTTTACATGACATATGAATTGTTGCAAATTTAATAGTGAGAGTAGTGTGGGTTCGGGCCCCGTCAGTCCTAACCTTTCTATCTCTCTTATAGCAGTACTAGTCGTTTTGGAATAGGAAGGTATCATCACTCTTACATTCCTTTCTAGCTCTTATCTTCTTTACTTACTTCTTCATTCTATCTTCTTTGGCTTTATCTATCCTCTCCTAGCAGCTAGTATTCCTATCCTATCTATCCAATCTACCAGACAATCTTGTTTCTCAATTCTTTTGTCACATAATAATCCTATTGTCTTATCTGTTGCTCTGATTTGCCTAATGAGTGTAAGCTTTGTTGCCTGAACACAATTGGTGCTGACCACATTAGGTGCTGCCCTGGTAGCAAGAGAGGCCAGGCGGTGACAATTGAGAGGTTTTCAAAATCTTTCTGGGCGAGTCACCACTGTCTCTCTTCGATCGAGCCCCTTGTATGCCCTATTCATACCCCTCCGCAGAGGGAAGAAAAGACCGGTCCCTAATGAAAAAGAACAAGTTAGCAATCCAATGTGTTACCGGAGAGGGAACTATACGTTTGTGATGGTTTTCTAATTTGGTACAATATGAACTGCAGCAAATTTATTAGTGTCAGTTTTAAATTTGATTACTTGGGCTTGTTTGGTAACGTTTACGTTTTCAGTTTATATTTACAAAAATTCTATAAACTGGTTATTATTTATTTTTTGTTTATTTTTAAAAAAACATAAACTACAAACGCGTTTGGTTTAGACAAAATGTATAAAAAAATTTAAAAATATAAAAAAGAGTGAGAAATGGCAAGTGGTGACGAGATTTAGATAACACTTAAGGATACAAAATGTAATTTACTCTAAAAATGGAGCCTAATCTCTAAAACTTTGTTAAAAGAGTACATCTCAAAAAATGAAACAAACACATAGGTAAAAAATGTTACGAGACATTATGTAAAGATATATGCTCTAGTCAAATTTTAAATATTCTCTCATCTTTCACTGATGAACAATTTATTTATTCACTTTGAAATACAATATAACTATAATTTTACAAAAAACTCACATATGGTTGGGTTACATTTTAATTTAATAAGTACATTATTGTTTTTCTTTGGTAGGCTCATTATATTTCTATAATTATATTATCTTTTTATATGCAAGCTTATTTATTAAAACTCAATAAAATCACAATTAAAATAATAAATAAAGATTCTCTTAAATTGAGAGAAAGAATCACAAATAAATATAATGAAAATAAAACCTACACTTAAATGGAATAATTAGGATGCGTTTGGTAACGTTTACGTTTTCAGTTTATATTTATAAAACTTTTATAAATTGATTTTTGTTTATTTTTTGTTTATTTTTAGAAAAACATAAACTATAAACGCGTTTGGTAATTGAAAAAATGTTTAAAAAAATTTAAAAATATAAAAAAGAGTGAGAAATGACAAGTGGCGGCGGAAGACAGTGGTAGAAAGTGGTGATGGTGGGTGGTGGCAGGTGGGTGGTGGTGATGGGTGGGTGGTGAGTGGTGGTGGTAGTTGGTGGTGGGTGGTGGGTGGTGGTGGCGGAAAATAGTGGTGGAAAATGGTAGCGGGTGGTGGCTAGTGTTGGGTGGTAAAAAAAAAAAAACTCAAAACTCAAAACGTAAACTCATTTTTTGAGTTTACATTTTTTGGCCAAATTTTATAAACTGAGACCATTGATTTATAAATCAAAAATTTACCAAACAAGTTTTTATTTGAGTTTTTAAAATTTTTGTAAATATAAACTGAAAACTGAAAACTGAAAACGTAAGTGTTATCAAACGACACCTTAGTAATTTTTTATTTTTTATTTTTCATTTTTTCTTGATTTTTGTAATTCTTTATTTTTTCTTGATATTTGTAATTCTTATTCTTGTTT
Organism: Camellia sinensis; assembly: GCF_004153795.1. Lineage (NCBI taxonomy): Eukaryota > Viridiplantae > Streptophyta > Magnoliopsida > Ericales > Theaceae > Camellia > Camellia sinensis. Next base: position 2,828,188 of record NW_021025777.1, on the reverse strand, counting down.
TACAAATTTTGTTTAGTATTTTCTTGATTATTTTGTAAATTTTCTTAAATAGTTTGGTATTCTTTTGATAAAGTACTTGATTTTTCTTTGTCTTTTGGTTTGTTTGTTAGGACCTTTTGAGAAAAGAATTTGTAACTTTTGGTTCCCAAATGCTTGAGATTAGTTAAAATGGACCTCACTTTGTCGTAGTCTCTATTGAGACTAAGTTTCTCTCTTAGATTTCCTTGCAATCAAAACTATAATCTTAGTTTCTAATTAAATTTCTCATATTTTGTTTCATATTTCAATATTTTTTTTGTTTTAATTGATAGTATTGAAATTTATATAGGTGCATTTCTTTCAATTTCTCTTTTTCCCTTATATGGCAGATGAAGTGTTGCAAATATATTAGTGATGGCTTTTAATTTGATTACTGGGTAATTGTGGAGATATATTTTCTGAGTACCAACACGTGGCCAAGGTGACGCCGACGTGTTGGCCGAGAAGCCACGTGTCCTGGTCGTAACGCCGAGGTGATTTCGGCTAGGCCGAGGTTATCTCCGAAGATATCGGAATCCGGGATAAACGGATAAGGGACATGAGTCCTAGAATGAGGAAGGACTTCAGCCTGGATAAGGATAAAACTCTTAGGGAGTTTATCTTTATCTATTAGAGAGTCCAAGATAAGCACCGAGCAGAAGTCCATTGAAGTTAGGCTTCTATTGGAACTAGGATTGTATTGGCTATAAAAGAGAGGCACCCCCATGGGTCTAAGGTATGCAATTTATATTCAGAACAGTGAGTTGAGCACTATTGATGATCTTTGAGAGATATTTGATTACTGACTTAATCATCGGAGTGCCCCCGGGTGGACGAACCACCGCTGGAATCTCTTCTTTCTATTGCAGGTCGTTCGGGCTTATCCTATTCTGCCAGTGCTCTCCAGTTGAATACTGAGTTGGCAGTGCGGTCAGAAATTCACTCACATAATTTGGCGCTGTCTGTGAGAAGAAAGAAGAATAGATGGCCAACGACGGACAGAAAGAGAAGATTGGGGATAACACTCCAACTGGGAGTGGGAGACCTACTGACCTTGATGTCGAAAAGGACAATTGTAATGAAGAAACTCGTGACCAAAATCACGGAGTGAAAGACGTCGGCTAGGAAGGTGATGTACCAAAGAAAATAGACCAAAGCGGGTACTATAACGAAGACAACCTCCAGGTATGGAAAGAAAGATGCCTACGGAGGGACGATGAGGTAAAGACCATGGCGAACAAATTGGCAGACCTACAAACAATGGTCAATTTCATGATGCAAAATAGCGTCATGCAGCCACCGTTCTCGCTGCAGGACACGCCGATTCTAGCGGCCAATGCCCAGAAGGGAGGGCAGAAAACAATCCCTGTAGCCCCAGTATGCCAGGAGCGAAAGACACTCTCACCGACCTTCATGGGAGGTCAGGCAAGGAGAGCCAAGAAGGGAAGAATCTCGAAGGACACATCGCACCAAGGAGGCAAACCCCAGAGAACATCGGCATGTTCAAAGGCAGGAGTTGTGCTTCGATGCGACCAATGGAGAAAGGTCAAAAAAGGCTCACAACGAAGCTGAAAGTAGTGCACCTAAAAGACTGAAATCAAGAGATAGCTGAGCTCCTGAGCGGACCAAAGGGGACTTGAGAGATTACCTTAAGAGGAAGCAAGAGCATGACGAGGTAAATTCCCCAGTTAAACCGAGAACACCATTCTCGGTAGAGTTAGACAAAGTTGAGGCCCCGAAGAGATTCAGTATATCGAGGTTCCAGATATGCGATGCTAAGTCAGACCCCAACTTTCACGTCGGTTTATACCTAAACTCGATGGCACTATACACTGGAAACGAACCATTGCTTTGCAAGGTGTTCCCCTCATCCTTCGAGGAAATTGCATCAGATTGGTTTCACAAGTTGCCCAAAGGAAGTGTGAAAACCTGGGAAGGCCTGGCCGAGATGTTCGTGGCCAGGTTCGTGACAAACAAACTACAGCCATTAAGGGTGGACGCCCTGATGGCTTTGAGAATTAGTGAGGATGAAGGCCTTAGGGCCTACGCAAAAAGGTATTATGAGGTGTTCAACCGAATACCCGAATGCAACCAAGAGGTGGCACTCGTGTCTTTCAAGAACGGCCTAAAAGATGATTGTGCACTACGAAAGTCATTGGCAAAGACATTGCCAAAAAGCATGAAAGAGCTCATAGCCAGAATTGAGAAATACGCCAGAGCCAAGGAAGACACGCCAGGGATTAAGGCGACCAAGCAAGAGAAAGAAAACGGCTCGCCGAAGCGAGGCCGAGGTAACAACGGACCTAACAAACAAGAGATAGGATTGAGAACTACTCAAGTAGTCACAACTGTGTTCCGATTCCCAATTCACAAAGTCCTGGATAAAATCCGAACCCAACCCTACTTCAGAGCACCAGCCAGGATACAAGGAGAGTTTATGGGAAGAAGCCTTAGAAAGCATTGTGCTTACCACAATGAAGATGGGCTTCTGACTCAGGGTTGTAGAGCCCTGAAGTCACACCTAGAAGACCTGGTAAGGCAAGGCCATTTGAGGGACCTTGTAGATGAGGCCAAGACAAGGGAAGACCAAACAAGACTTCCTCAGGCACCAGCAGCTCCACCTTCCCCAGCACAGCAACCACAGGCAGGCGGATCTCGGGTAGTCAATGTAATTCACTCGAAGGTCAACGAAAATGAAATACGGGGGGAGACCCAGAAGGTAAAGCACTTGCAGCATGTGTACCAGGTCCGGCAGAAAAGACCTTGGGTCGAGGAGTGCCAGGGACCGGTGGTGTCCTTCACTGAAGCCGACCTTGAGATGGTACAACATCCGCACAACGATGCCTTGGTAGTATCCCTCCAGGTTGGGGAGTGCCAAGTGAAGTGCATCCTAATTGTTCAAGGCAGCTCTTGTGACATCATGTATGTCAGATGTTACAACGAGCTGGGCCTTCACCCAGACGATATGGAGCAATCTAATGGCCCAATGGTCGAGTTCAATGGAATGCCGACGTGGCCACTGGGCGCAACAAGCTTGGAAGTGCAGGCTGGCACCAAGAAGATAAAGACAAAGTTCATCGTAATCGACACACCCTCTCCTTACAATATTATCTTGGGGAGGCCATGGTTGCATGCAATGGGGGCTGTTCCCTCAACATTGCATCAGCTACTGTGGTTCCCAATAGAGCATGGGATAGAAGAGGTCAGAAGGGATCAGCTGCAGGCAAAGAACTGCTCCATGGCAGCAATGAAATCCACCTGCAGCATACGAGAACCAGAAAAGGCAGAGATTAAAGATGAGGACATGGAGGTCCTAGAAAACATCGGCAAGGAGCCAGCCGAGAAGAGTGAAGAAGCCCTAAAGAAAATCCTCGTCCAGTAGAGGGATGAAGAACGCTTCTTCCTTCTTAGCTCGGGCTTAGCTGAAGAAGAGGAAAAAGAACTGGAGGCTTTCTTGAGAGCAAACATTGAAGTATTTGCTTGGACGCCTTACGAAATGCCAAGCATTGACCCCGAGGTCACTTGCCATAAACTGAACGTAGACAGGTTGGCCAAACCTGTAATCCAACGGGCAAGATGACCGACGTTGATGCATGTTGAGGCAGTGAAAGAGGAAGTAGACAGACTTCTAGAGGCCCGAGCCATTTGAGAGGTAAATTACCCGACATGGCTATCAAACACAGTGGTGGTGAAGAAAAAGAATGGTAAATGAAGGGTCTGCGTGGACTTTACCAGCCTAAACAAGGCCTGTCCCAAAGACAGTTTTCCTCTACTCAAGATTGACCAACTAGTGGATACCACTTCAGGGCATGGAAGGATGAGCTTCCTGGATGCCTAGAGGGGGTACCATCAAATAGTGATGGATCCGCCAGATGAGGAGAAAACTGTGTTTATCACCCCAAAAGGGTTGTATTGCTACAGAGTAATGCCTTTTGGGTTGAAAAACGCCGGAGCAACTTACCAGAGATTGGTAACCAAGATGTTCAAACATCTAATTGGCAGAACAGTGGAAGTTTACATCGATGACATAGTCGTGAAGACCAAGGAACCTGAAGGTCATCTGGCCGACCTAAAAGCGGTCTTTGACATCCTTAAAACATATCGGCTCCGACTCAATGCATCGAAGTATGCATTTGGAGTTAGATCTAGTAAGTTCTTGGGATTCCTGGTGACAAGAAGGGGCATTGAGGCCAGCCCAAATTAGATTAAGGCCATCCAAGAGTTAAAGAGCCCGACGTCGGCAAAACAGGTGCAGATGTTGGCTGGAAGGGCTGTAGCCCTGAACAGGTTCATAAGTAGAAGCTCTGACAAATGCAAACCTTTATTCAGCTTAGTGAAGAAGGCCACAGACTTCTTATAGACAGAAAAGTGCGAAGTCGCCCTGGCCAACTTAAAGAAGTATTTGACCACGACTCCAGTTCTCTCAAATCCAGAACCTGGAGAGGAGTTGTTCATGTACTTAGCAGTTTCAGAGCACGCGGTAAGCGTAGTGGTAATCTGAGAAGAAAAATGGGAGCAAAGGGCTGTTTACTATGTAAGCAAAATCCTGGCTGATGCAAAAACCAGGTATTTACCCCTAGAGAAGTTGGCGCTGGCATTAGTAATGGCTTCAAAGAAGCTGAACCATTACTTTCAAGCCCACAAAATTGTGGTGCTAATTGAACATCCTTTGAAGTCCATGTTGCAACATGGAGATCTGACAAGCAGAATAGCCAGATGGGTAGTAGCCTTGGGCCAGTGTGACCTGGAATATAGACCCAGAACAGCAATCAAAGGCCAAGTCTTGGCCGACTTTGTGGCCGAATTCACTTCAGGAGCCATCGTACATCGGGCTCCGTGGAGCCGAGGTGAACGATGTCCAAATGAGCAAAGAGGAGCCCAGCCGAAGGCAACAGAGCAAAGGAAAGAAGAAAAACTCAGGCCCTACAGCATTTACATCAGCGACTCCTTTCGACTGTTTGTTGATGGGAGTTCAAACCGACAAGGAGCGGGGGCAGGAGTAGAACTGGTATCTCCAGATAGACAGATACTAGAACAATCCATTCGTTTGTGGTTCAAGGCCTCAAACAATGAAGCAGAGTATGAAGCACTGATTGCATGACTGAAACTGGCAGTAGCAGTAGAAGCAGATGAGGTGATAGTCTTTTGTGACTCTCATCTCATAGTCAACCAAACAACAGGCGAGTTCGCAACCCGAGATGAACGTATGTTGGCATACGCAAAGGAAGTAGGCAGATTGGTAGCCTTGTTTCAGAATTGCCGACTACAGTAGGTTAGCCGAGATGATAACAGTCACACCGATGCCCTGGCCAATCTAGCTAGTGCAATACAACCTAGGAAGGCAAGGACGATAATGGTAGACTACTTGTCGGACCCGAGCATCGAACCACTGACCACAAAGCATGAAACAATGTGTGTGGACATGGGACTAAGCTGGATGGATGCAATAATAACATTCCTGAAAGAAAGAAAATTGCCAGATGATCACAAAGAGGCACACAAGATCAAATTGAAATCGGCGAGATTCAGTCTGACATAGAGGGACATCTCTACAGAAGATCCTTCACTGGACCCCTTTTGAGGTGTGTACATCCTTCACAAGTTGAAGATTTTCTGTACGAAATACATGAAGAAATATGTGGAAGCCACGTTGGGGGCAGATCACTTGCCCATAGGGCCATCACCCAGGGGTATTGGTGGCCCTACATGCAGAAAGATGCAGAAGCCTATGTCAAAAAGTGTGAAAAGTGCCAAAGGTTTGCACCCCTGATACACCAACCAGCAGCAGACCTAAACCCAGTATCCAGTCCTTGGTCATTTGCCCAATGGGGCATGGACCTCGTTGGACAACTACCCCAAGCAACTGGGCAAAGGAAGTACCTGCTGGTAGCAACAGATTACTTCACCAAGTGGATAGAAGCTGAACCCCTTGCCAAGATTCGAGACGTGGATGTGAAGAGCTTCATATGGAAGAACATCATCACCAGGTTTGGGATCCCAAGAGCACTAGTTGCAGACAATGGAATACAGTTTGATAGTAAGCTAATCAAGAGCTTCTATGCAAAGTTCAAAATCAAGAACTATTTTTCCACCTCGAGTTTTCCTCAAAGCAATGGACAAGCAGACGCATCCAACAAAGTCATCTTGGATGGAATTAAAAAGAGGCCGCAAGAAGCAAAGGAAAAATGGGTGGATGAACTGCCAAATGTACTCTGGGCATATCGGACTACGCCGAGAAGATCAACTGGGGAATCCCCATTTGCCATGACTTATGGCACAGAAGCAGTCATTCCTTTAGAAGTCGGCATCTCAGGGATCAGAACCCAGGGAGTAGAGAATGGGACTAATGATGTATTACTAGCCCGAGATCTGGATTTGTTGGAAGAAAGAAGGGAGAGAGCTGCAATTCAACTGGCGACATACCAGCAGCAGCTTGCCAGGGCTTATAATAAGAAGGTCAACCCAATGGAGTTTCAAATCGGTGACCTCGTCTTGAGAAAAGTTGTCGGCAACAAAAAGGATCCTAGAGAGGGAAAGCTTGGCCCAAATTGGGAGGGACCCCATAGAATCATCTCGGTATTGGGCAATGGGGCGTATCGGCTTGAAGATAAAGAGGACAAAGAGTTGCCAAGGCCCTAGAATACTTACAATCTTAAATTTTTTTATCATTAGACTTTCCTGTCCTTTGTTATTTGCCAAAGTAATAAATAAAGTTTTAGGTTGATTTTTATACACTTATGATTGATAAGATAATTGACGATGTCTATGAGATACATACATAATGAAAACCCAAGTGGAACTTAAGTTCACATTAGGGGGCAGAGAGTTGGAAAATGGTTCCTGAAGATCATGTTTAACACTTGTTGAAATTTGAGAAAAATTTACAAGTTGAAGTTAAACCGAGATCATGTTTAACACTTGTTGAAATTTGAGAAAAATTTACAAGTTGAAGTTAAACCAAGATCATGTTTAAACACTTGTTGAAATTTGTGAAAAAATTTACAAGTTGAAGTTAAACCTAGATCATGTCAAACACTTGTTAAAATTTGTGAAAAAATTTACAAGTAAAGGCCAAGGTTGTATTAAAATAAGTACTTTTGTACTTGCCGATGTAAACCGTTGGTGGGTATAACCGAGGTATTTCACCCTGAGAAAATTACACAGTTAAGGTGTACATTAAAGATATGCAGAAATATTCTGAGTATAAGAGCCATACAAAAGTAGTAAAAGGAAGACAAGCATACAAGCATTCGAAAGAGAAAGTTGTATTTATATTCAAAAGAAGGCACATCGGCCACATGAAGTGCTTGCATTGTTCCAGAGAAAGAAAAAGTACAAGGTACAGAAAAAAGAAAAAGAACATCAAACTAAGATTCTTCAGCGCCACTAACAAGTTGGGTGTAACAACCCTCACCTTGTCTTAGTCATGCTCACGTGCATTTGCATGATCTTTGTCTTGCTTAAACTTGTATTTTTGCGAACCTTGATTTGTTTTGTCTAAGCGTTACTTGCATGCTTTGTTTCTTGCTTGGTGTGTGTTAAGCCGAGGTCATCTTCAGCCTAGGTCACACCTTCGAACCTCTTACACCTAGGACCATCTTGGAACCACTTTGGTTGACCTCTACCTTTGCCCTGGCATATTGGCCGAGACAAGTATCATCTAGGCCGAGATGTTACCATCTAGACATCCTAGATCTTTGATCCTTGCACCTAGTGATCTTGTTTCTGGATTGGTATGACCTAGACCGAGGTGTGGCACATCTAGGCCGAGGTGTGGCACAGCTGGGCCAAGTGTTATCCTTCCTAGCCGAGATCATTGAGACCTTACTTGCCGAAGCTTACGTCCTAATCCGAGATCATTATCTTGTCTGAGTACCCATGCCACCTTGCTTGTTATACACACTTTGTCATAGCCTTGTCTTGTCATTCAGTCACCTTTTTGAGGTTATCCAATCCGGCGTTGCCACGTGTCCCAGCAGAGGGTTAAGTCTGCTGGCAGTAGAGAAACCCACATCATTTGTCATATCCTTGCCTTTATAAAGAGAGAAGCTCTAGGAAAAGGAAGAAAAGTTCTTAGAGAGAGAACTAGATTTCCAAGCTTGATCTTCACACCTTGAGCCGTTAGATCCGTGTTTTGAGGTTAGACTCTTGATATGCTCTTGTTGTTCTCCATGTTCATCTAACCACATCGCATGACCTAACATGATTCATGAGCCATGCATTGCTTTAAAGTTTTGTTTTGGAAAGAGAAAATGATGTTCTTGTGTTCTTGAAGAAAAGCCTTGTTTTGATCCGAAAGTTTGTATCAAGATCCTTGTTTTCGTGTTTGTTTTCATAAAATCTCCAAGTATGGGTACTAAGGTCCATGTTTTTGAACTTATGTCATGAAATCTCAGATTTTGAATAAAAGGTTATGATTTTAGCATTCTTGTTCTTCATGTTTTTCATGATCATGTTCTTCTAGAAGAAACCCAGAATTTCCAGACTCTATTTCCTTGATTATGGTCGTCAGGACCATACCTCGGCCAAGAGGTGTGGGACCTCGGCCAAGACCTGGTTGGTACCCAGCATATTTTCTCGAGATGAAAAACAGTGATTTAACTCCCAGCATGTTTTACTTTGTCTTGACTTAGTTTTGGAAAGAAATGCTGGGATCATTTTCATTCATGTAAAGCTTGTTTTAAGGATGCATTGCACAACCATCTTTGAGCATTCCTTCTTGTCTTCTTGAAGTGCATTCAATGGGATTTATTATGTACTTGTAGGCCTTGGATCCTTGCTTGTAATCCTCACAACCGAAGAGCTATGTGAGTGGTATTTTTAATAAAGCTATGTTATAAAGTTTTGATAAAGCTTTGCTGTGTTTTGGAAAAGTGTTTGTTCAAGTATGAATGATTATCCCTAGTTTTGTATCAAGTATTATCTTGTTTTGATGACATTCTTCGAAAGTCCTTAGTGCTAGGGGACTATAATGCAACTAGTACCCTTGTTTGAGATATCTCCCTTGCCACCGACGGCCTTGTGCGAGTGGGTTTGTCTAATCGATTCCGGGTCGATTATTCTCTTGTTTTGTTAGGTATGTCATCCCTTGTATTATATTGATGCTAGTGAGCATCTCTTGAAGCTTTGAAAGACTTGATAGATGAACTTGATTCATCCCTTGATTTTGTACAAGCTATGATATGTATTGTTTTGATAAATATCTCGGATATCATTCATTTAAACCTTTATTACTGATATCATTCACTGAGTATCCAAGCTCACCCTTCCTCTTATATATATGTAGGTGACGAGCAAGAAGGCGATGACGCCTAGATGTGTTTTGCAAGATGTTTTGGATTCATGTTTTTGTTAGCATCTTGAAGATTATGCTTCTTGGCTTTGTGTTGTATGTCTTTTGTATATGTCAGCTTGAGAAGCCTTTTGATCAAGATGTAATATTTAGTTTTACTTCATTTGTATTCAAGTTGTAAAACTGTGTTATGTATGTCATTCCATTTGATCTATGCCCAACTCTTATGGACTATTTAGATTTAAATTTATTGCTTCCGCACATGTAAGCCCCATATGTATACTCTGATTGTGTGTGACTTTGTAAGTTGGCCTTTGGTAATCTCAGATTACTGGACATCACGGCACCATTCTACTAGGGGCGGAATGGGGTCGTGACATTGGGTCTAAAGCTCAGAAGACTGCTGAGAAGACATGTCGGCCGCCTTTTCAGCCACAAGCTTGACATCTATTTCCTGGAGGGTTTGGTCGAGGCTCTTATCGGCAATAGGCACGTCCGACGTTGCCTTCTCAGGAGTAGCGTCTTTGGGAACCTACTCACCCTCCTCATCTTGAGTCAAGTCTAGGACTTGCTCATTTTGAGCAGGGGACTTGGCCCTAGCAGCTTCCTTTGACTTCCTCACCAAAGCTTCCTCCTCAGACTCAGAATCGTCGTCGGATTGGCTTGGAGTTGGGGGGAATAGCAGGGCGAGGACGTCGGTGTTCCTGAGGGGGGAGTCATCGGGGATTTCAAGCCTTTTCAGTAAAGTCATCCAACCAAGGGTGAAACCCTTGTTGCATGCCTCCTTCACCTGTTTCTCATAGTCCGCCGTGACATCGGCCACCCCCTCATTGTATCCCTTCTCATCTGCGGCCTTGAGCTCAGCATCTTTTGTGGCCAAGGCATCCTATAGCTCTTTCTAGGCCTCGGCCATCTTTTCTTCGCCCTCTTTCTTCTGGGCCTCATGAACTTTGTTAATGGCCTCAACGACATCTGCTTTTTCTTCGGCATCATCCTTAGCTTTGACAGCAGCCTCGGCCTGGTCTGCCAAAGTCTTCATTTTTTATTGCAAGTTTTTATTGGCCTTCTGCAGACTATTAGCCTCCCTAGTCTTGTCGGCCAACGCTTTCCTTGTCTCAAAAGATTGCATTGAGAAGGAGTAGGCGTGCTGGATTGCCTGAAGAAAAATGGACAGAGCATAAGTTATTAGAAAAATTTCTAAGTATAAAAAAGAAAGAAAGATAGCAAGTGTGAAGACTTACTTGAACAGAACGCTGGAGCATTAGTGCAAAGTTTTCATACTCGCTCATCTCGGTGTTTCGGTCGAGATCTCCAAGGAGGAGCAAAGCTGTCCTAAGGGCAACACCGACGTTAACATCGTCGGCACTATCACCATCTCTAACTGGCCTGCCCTCCAGTGTGATTTGGGGGGCCCAAGGGGAGTCAGACTTCATAGAGCCCGAAGCTGTAGCAGAAGACGACCTCGGCCTCTTTGATCTTGTGGACTCGGATGGTTGGGCTTGGGAAGGCCTCTTCTCGGCGGCAGATAAGGCCTTATCACTCTTAGCCAATTTGGAAATTGGCAAGGTGTCCTCAGTATTAATCTGAGTCACCGTTGCCTTTGGCTGTGCCTTCTTTATCCTTTTTTGTTTCGGCTTTGGCTGAGGTGGTGCTGGTTCAGCGTCAACAGTGGCCGGGGTATTGGCCAAGAGGTCCTTAGCAACTGCTTTCTAGCAGCCCATCTCAGCGGCAAAAACTGTTCGGCGTCGTCGACGGCGTTGAGATGGCGGGATCAGCTGTGGAGCCGAGGTAGATGGTTGTTCTGTTGGATCTGAGGTTGACCCCTGATTCGGCCGACTTGAAGAAGCTGTTGGTGAAGTTGTGGCGGAAGGAGGAGACTTGCTTTTCTGCTTCCTTGGGACGTCGGGAAGCACCGACTTGTAGGTCGAGATGAAATTGAGCAGTAAAGGAGCTCTATGCTATTGGATAGGCAAATCCAATAGCTTCTTCAAATCCTTGCTGGGAAAGAAGGACTGGCAGAAGTCTTTCGGTGGTTGAGGAAGAGCTGCAAGAAAAACAGATATTAGAACATATGGAAAGAAAGAAGTATTAAAAGCTTGAAAAAAATAGCACTTGGCTCTTACCATTACCCTCTACAAATTCTGTTCGGCTGAGAGGGTACAAGTGAAGGTCGTCATCTGCAGCAAACTCCCAGTTGCCTGAGACAATGAAGTAATCATCCCCGGCTCCCTTGTTGGAGTCTGGGAGGTCGGCAACCAGTTTGTATTTAGTAGACCTCGGTTTGAGGTAATAAACATAGCCTTTTTCTAATTTGAGGCCACATATGGTGTAGCAATATTGGATGTCGACTAAGGTCACCTTAGCATTTTCTCGGCGTGCTAAGGCTATGATACCGTTAATGACTCTGTATGAGTTAATGGTTAACTGCATCGGGTTAAGCTTGTAATAATGGAGGACTTCTCGAAAAAGGATGTCTAGCGAAAGCCTGAGTCCACACTCAATGAAAGCAACAACAGGGAAAGACATGAGATTTACATCGGGCATGATGGAGTCGTTTTCCCCGACCAACCTCAAATGAACGTCGGTCGGAATGTCAAACTCCAACCTGAAGTGCTCTAATTTGGTCGGGGTATCTACCCTATGCTTCCACATACCCATGACGTCGGCTTAAATTTTAGAAGTTGGATTTCAGAAAGAAGATGTTTTGTAAAGGTTTTTAAAGACCTCGGCTAAAACCTAAAAATGCACTATGGTCAGAATTTGTGAGGATTCTAAGGGGAACTCGTTTCGATTTTTCTTGAGGTTTGTGGGTTCTACAACCAAATCCCAAACATAGATCTATGGAAACAAAGATTGAAGGCACAAATCTGGAAAAGACACAGAAAACAGAAAACAAAGAACGTGTTTCAGAATCAAGAACAGTGATGAACTATAAAAAACACTGTGATGAAGTGTGTGCAAGGGTACAACGCCAAGAACAATGACAAAAATGAACAAATTTGTGAGCATTATGTGAATGTTCAAGACACGAATTGGGCAAAAGCAAAATCGTAAAATAAATGTGCTCAGATACGTGATTTATGAATAAAGAACTTGAGCAGAACAACAATGGCAAATAAATAATAAGGTAAAGCTTTCTCAAAAACTGGAAACTAGGAGGGAACAGAAGCTTCCTAGAGGAGTGAAGCCGGTGTTGAAGACGCCGGAGTCAGGAGACGGTTACAATCAGAAAAGGACAGCGAAAGCTTCACCAAAGGAGAGGAATGAAAGCTGTTACAGAGCTTGAAAATTTGGAAACAATGGCATATTTTGGAGAGAGAGAGAGAGAGAGTTGAGAGCTTGAGAACGAGGATGCAAAAGTGAAGAGACAGAGAGAGAGAGAAATTGATTTTTGATCAAAACGCGGAGAATGGCGGCAAAACACTATCAATGAGCCTAGAACGACGTATTGATCAGACGGCGCACGTAGGCGCGAGATGACTTACAGGCGCGTATCGAGTACGGTCCAGTAGGGGAAAAACGCGGTGGCAGAAACAAATCTATTTTGCGTGACAGCTCATACACGTGATAAAACTCTTGGAGTTCTTGGTTTAATGAAGCAATGACATCGGCTGATAGGAAAATCTCAAGTAAATAAACTCGAATAAACTTGGTTAAAAATTTTGAAGCCTTGATGAGACAGACTACAGGACCTGGTTGTGAGAAGCCAGTGTATTATGACCTCGGTAAATTTATGATACAGCAAGATAGCCGACATGAACGATATAGGTTCCATCACCTTAGGATGCCGAGGTAATAGAACTTAGGGGGCAGTTGTGGAGATATATTTTCTGAGTACCAACACGTGGCCAAGGTGACGCCGACGTGTTGGCCGAGATACCACGTGTCCTGGTCGTAACGCCGAGGTGATCACGGCTACGCCGAGGTTATCTCCAAAGATATCGGAATCCAGGATAAGCGGATAAGGGACATGAGTCCTAGAATGAGGAATGACTTTAGCCTGGATAATGATAAAGCTTTTAGGGAGTTTATCTTTATCTATTGGAGAGTCCAAGATAAGCAACAAGCAGAAGTCCATTGAAGCTAGGCTTCTATTGGGACTAGGATTGTATTGGCTATAAAAGAGAGGCACCCCATGGGTCTAAGGTACGCAATTTATATTCAGAACAATGAGTTAAGCACTATTGATGATCTTTGAGAGATATTTGATAACTGACTTAATCATCGGAGTGCCCCCAGGTGGACGAACCACCGCCGGAATCACTTCTTTCTGTTGCAGGTCGTTCAGGCTTATCCTATTCTGCCAGTGCTCTCCAGTTGAATACTGAGTTGGTAGTGTGGTCAGAAATTCACTCACACAGTAATTCTGTATATTCTTATTGATTTTCGTAGTTCTTATTACTTTCTCACAATTTTTTGTTTAATATTTTCTTTATTATTTCATAAAATTTTAAAATAGTTTGGTTTTCTTTTGGTAAACGTATTATTTATTGTTTGATTTTCCTTTGTCTTTTGGTTTGTTTGTTTGTCAGGAAATCTTGAGAGAAGAGTTCGTAACTTTTGGATCTCAATGCTACACTTGTTACCTTTTTATACCACTTTTGTTGTACCATCTCATGTGTTAGCACGTCATTGGTGTAATAGGTCTTGCCACTCGTGTCTATCTCCAATGTAGGTGCTAACACATAAGATGGTACACTAAACGTGGTATAAAAAAGGTTTTAAGGGTGGTAGCATTACTCTTAAAAATTTTCTTTATTATTTCATAATTTTTTTAAATAGTTTTGTTTACTTTTGATAAATATAGTATTTATTGCTTGATTTTTCTTTGCCTTTTGGTTTGTTTGTTTGCTAGCTTATCTTTAGAAGAGAATTTGCAAGTTTTGGAGCTCAATGCTTGAGATTAGTAAAAATGACTTCTCTTTCTCGTAGACTCCATTGAGACTATGTTTTTCTTTTAAGATTTCTTTGTAATCAAAATAGTAACCTTAGTTTCTAATTAAATTTCCCACATTTTGTTGTGTTTCGATATAATTTTTTTTTGTTTTGTTTTAAATGATAGTATTAAAATTTATATTGGTGCATTTTTCTCACTCTCTTTTTCCTTGCTTATAGGATAAATGAACTAGTGCAAATTTATTAGTGACTTTTTAATTTGATTACTTGATAATTGTGTGTATTCTTATTGATTTTCGTAGTTCTTGTTGGGATCTGAGATCCCGCCCAAGACCTTATAGAAATTATTCCATGTAGAAAAACACACCCACACTCAAGGAGACACAATATTTAACGTGGTTCGGCCTCAATGCCTATGCCCACGGGAGAGTAGCCGGTTATCACTATAACAATGGAGATATTACAGAAAGATTACAATAGAGGAGGAGCTCACACTCTCCTCACTCACCCACTCACCCGTCTCCCTCGCTCACACCGAGGGAGACGGTCTCTCCGCCTCACATATCTCACTCTCTGTGGCTTGCTCTGCTCTCTCTCTCTTCTCCTCTCATCCATCTTCATTTATACACTTCAGAATGGTGGATGGAGGGGCTGGCCAGCACATGGCCAGCTAGTGCCAACTCTTTCTTCACATGGCTAAAGGTTGGCTTCCTAACATGGCCAACTCATGTGTGTTGGCTTCACCCCTCACATGGGGTGATGATATCCCACAAATCACCCCCTCAGCCCATGTGAGGTGATCCACAACACACATTGCTGCTAATCTTGTCACGCCCAAACACAGTTTGCATCTTCTCACTGAGACGCTGCATCCCTTGAAAGCTAGAGATAATACACCAGAGATATAAGAGGAGGAGGGAATCCTACATCCTCAACTCAACTCACACCACTCTCTGATTTGGAGAGAACCTCTGCTCCTATCTCCTACAGATCTCTTCCACGCTTCCTATCTCGGATGTCTTCAGCATAGTCTGCATGACACCCCCTGATTGGATGTCCTGCACCCCCTGCTTGGATGCCCTTGACTATCATGCAACTCCTTGCATGATGAACACTGGAGCAACTAGAAAACTTCAGAGTTTGACACATCAACATCCTCAAGTTTCCTTGCTCGGAGCTTATTTCTGAACAACCAGCCTTTGCCCTTCTGCACTTCTGAACAACCTCCTGGCGTTTCCACATACGCTTGTTGTCTGTGCTGCAATCCCTGATGTTCGGTTCTGTCTCACTTGTCCGTACTGATGTTTGACAGTTAGCCCTTCTGCCAAGACAACTTCCACCGGTCTGTACAAGTTACCACTATGCAACTCCGTGCATAGTGCTTGCACCCCCTTATTGGAGTGCATTGCAAAGCTCACTTTGCGACTCGAGATTGCATCCCTCCCTTCCATGCATCTTTTGAGAGGTTGCAAGATGTCTCTAACACGGAAGCAAAAGAAACTCTCTTCTTCACTGGCATAGTCTCTACAGACTTGGTTTCTTTGCTCTGAACTTTCTTCAAGATTGGCTTCACTGGCTCAGATCTGTGCACCTTTGAACTACCTCATTGCATTCTCGTGCACCGTTTTTCGCCATTCCTGATCAAAGCCTTGCTCAATCATACGCATTGGTTGCGTATGTTCTCTCTTTGTACCCTTCAACTGGCATTTGACAACACTCATCTTTGTCAAAACTTCTCCTTCCAGTCTGTACAGTTTGTTGCACCTCTTCATTGTCAGAGGAATTCACTGCAACTGCTGTAGTTGAGGGACCTCCGTGTCCCTTAGCCTTCTCTTTGGCTTGTTGCCAAATCATCTATCCGTCGATGAATGGTCTTCTCTTCTAATTGAACCAGATCCTCCGAATACCTCAACAACCAGGAAAGTTCCCAGGAAAGACTGGTGGGGTCTCAACCGGTCCCACTTAAGAACCAGTCTCCTTAGACAGTGTCTTTTTGACAGAATTTTCCTAGACCTTTCAGATAATCATGTCTGCAATCCTCTGATCGCCCCTGACCAATCCTGATCTCCCTCGATCTGCCATTTGATCAAGCCTGATCTCCTCTGGTCTTCAATGATCTATCTCAATCTGTATTTGGTTGTCCAATCTGGTCAGAATCTGCCCATTCTAACCTCTTCAGTGAATTCGCAGCGTTCCACAATATCCGGTAACCTTCCTTCAACTATTGAAGATGACAAACTCCCATGTTTTGACAATCTTTCAAAATCGTTCAGAATTTCACTATTCTGACCTCGCGGTTGCGTCCGGAACGGTCCGTTTAGCTAGGACCAACCTTCGCTGCACTTCCGGGGACCTCACCGAAAACTATCCCCGAAAGCTGGGCCACACCACAATTTTCTGACAATTCTAGGCCAAATTGCAATTTTCAGGGAATATTCCGTGTTCCAACAGAATATTCCGTCCGCTGCACCTGATGTCGTTCGTCTCTTTAATCTGCCTTCTTTTTACAGAAACTCCGTCTCCAAAATCTGACCGTACGGATGTGTCCGGAATACTCCAAATAGTCGGAAACCACTATTGGATCACCAAAAACGGACTCCAAATGGCTTCAATCTAGCCAAAACATTTTGTACGCCTCAGATCTGCGGCTGTACCTTCGCCGCAAAGCACTGGATCCTTCCTCCTACGGCTGCACCATTGCCGTGTAGCACTGGATCCCTCCCTGCCTCTGGTTGACGGGGCAGACACGTGGCACACCTGTGCTGACGTGGCAATGCTCTATGGCCACGTGTCGCTGACGTGGCTGGCCACGTGGCGGTGACCTGGCTAATAACGTGGCAACCACGTGGCAACTCTTGCTGACGTGGCTGACACGTCGCTGCTGACGTGGGCCGACATGGCGTGCGCGTGGTGGACACGCGCTACTCCTACTCACCTTCTTCCTTCAGCCGCGCGTGGGCGCGTGCGTGCGACTGGGCCGACGCGCCGACTGTCCTCACGGCGCGTAGGGGCGCATGCTGAGACTGGGCCTCACGCGCCTTCTTCAGGTGGCGCGTGAGGGCGCGTGGGGTCTCCTCTGGGTGTCTGCTTTATATGGTTGGACTCCTCTTCTCGAGCCCTTGCTCCTGGTATGCTCAAAACCTGATTTCGAGCAACTTGATTTCTAGGCAGTTTCAAACAACACGCTGTTTTTGTTCCGAAACGCCACCAACGAGGCTTTGATACCACTTGTTGGGATCTGAGATCCCGCCCAAGACCTTATAGAAATTATTCCATGTAGAAAAACACACCCACACTCAAGGAGACACAATATTTAACGTGGTTCGGCCTCAATGCCTACGTCAATGGGAGAGTAGCCGGTTATCACTATAACAATGGAGATATTACAAAAAGATTACAATAGAGGAGGAGCTCACACTCTCCTCACTCACCCACTCACCCGTCTCCCTCGCTCACATCGAGGGAGACGGTCTCTCCGCCTCACATATCTCACTCTCTGTGGCTTGCTCTACTCTCTCTCTCTTCTCCTCTCACCCATCTTCATTTATACACTTCAGAATGGTGGATGGAGGGGCTGGCCAGCACATGGCCAGCTAGTGCCAACTCCTTCTTCACATGGCTAAAGGTTGGCTTCCTAACATGGCCAACTCATGTGTGTTGGCTTCACCCCTCACATGGGGTGATGATATCCCACAGTTCTAATTGCTGTCTCACAATTTTTTGTTTTATATTTTCTTTATTGTTTCATATTTTCTTAATTGTTTGGTTTTCAATATTTTTTCGTGTTAATTTTGTGTTTCGAAATTTGTATAGGTGCATCTCTTACAATTTCTCTTTTTCTTTAATTATATACGACAAATGAACTCTGACAAATTTGGAAGTGACGGTTTCTAATTTGATTACTTGGTAATTTATCACTTCGTGGCTTGCCTCAAACCAATGCATCCTGAAAATACCCTAAGTCTTCTGATAGGCTTGTTCTTCATGTGCTGATTTCTACATTTGTACCTTTTCAAGCCAGGACTTCATTAGTGTGTGCAGTCTAACCTTTGAATGTTGTTAGTTATATAATGATGCATATTTGCTCATGCAGACAAGCATTATTTAACTATGTTTTCTTCATTGAAACACTATTTTGTTGTTTCTGTTACTTACATTTCTAAAATATTTTTACTGTTGGACTCTTAACTATTTTCTTTGCTTAACTTTTCTAATAATCACATAGTTGTAACAATGTTTAGTTAAGGGATGCAAAGTGATAACAGCCTGTAGTTGAGGGGGTAAAGTGTAGTTTCCCAATAAATTATGGTTTTAGATTTAGACCCACCACATCTCTCGTTATGAAGGTATATCTTACGAATTAGATGGTATTAGCACTTTTATACTAAGAAGCACGAGCATGGACATGGACACGTGACACGGCACGAACACTCGGACATGTAATTTTTAAAAAATGTAGGACACGACACGCTAGGGACACATTCAAAACATATATTTTTATATTTTTATTATATGTATATTTTTAAATATTTAATATGTATTTTATGTCAAATATTTAATTTTATTAAATTTATCAATCTTAAGTATGCTATTTTAGTAAAAAAATTAAAAAAATTTAATTTTGTTTGAAAAAAATAGTTCTCAATGTGTTCCTAACGTATCCCTAACATGTCCCTAACGTGTCCCTAGCATGTTCTCAACGTGTCCCTAGCGTGTCGTCAGCATGTCCATAGCGTGTCCTTGGTGTCTTAGCGTGTCTGACGCGTGTCCGGAGCGTGTCCATGTCCGACATGTGTCGGACACCTGTATGTGACCTCTAGAGAGGTGTTCGTGCTTCATAGGTTTTATAGTACTGTAAATTGTGCCAAAATATTTTTTTCCCCATATATACAGTTGTCTAACATCATTTTTTATAGTTTATGCCAACTCATATTTGCTACATGAATATATTAGAATTAAAAAAAAGAAAGAAAAGAAAATGAGAAAATTAAATTATTATGATTCTTGATTCAATTTGATTCACAATTCACACAATTAGGACTTTGATTCGTGATACGATTCTTGAATTGACAACTATGATACAATACAACAGGGACTACTGATGCACTTTTTTTTTTTTTTATCAACAAAGAAGAAAAATTTTATTGATGAAATCAAACATACATTACATACGAAAACCATCAATAAAGAAAAAAGACAAGAGCTGAATAACATCAGAGCACCCCAACCTAATCCCAACTAGGTTGGCACCAAGCAGGATGCGCAATCATGTGCTAGCTCAAGCCAAAGTTGGTGAGAAACCAACCAGAAAAAGAAAAGAGGAGAACCAAAAAACAATCAAACTAACCCCACTAGAGAAATCTTTCTAACAGCAGCCACCAGCTAAAGTCAGCCCAGAATTCTGATTCTCTTCCGCTGCATTGAACAAGATCTTACTTGCTGAAGGTTGAACACCACCTCATTAATAGAATAGTGTACGCTTAACGTGTTATATTTCAACCATAAGGCAATTCTAACCTTTATTAACTCCCCAAGAGCCGTAAAATCTGGTTGAATTCCGTTGAACAAACAATCATCAATGTTATCAATGGAATCTTGGTTATTTTTCTGTTCTCTGATTATGACATTTCCAATCTTCAGCTGGTCTTAATTTTTCGTGCTTTGAATCACGTGGGAGAAAAGCAAGGGGAGTCATGCGATTCTCTTTTCAAATCAAATGGGCAGTCATGTGTTTCAAGCAAACTGTCAATGCTTAATCAAAGTGAAATGTAAGCTTTATCTTTCAAGCATTTTCTGTCTTAATTTTTTTATTTCTTTTTGGTTATGAATATGAAGATTTTATAGCTGACAATGCTAATTGTTCCCCATGGCTATGATATTTATTCTAGCTTCTTGGGTTTGATCTACACTAACTAAACTGAGCAACTTGTGTGAAACATACTTGTGTTTGTTTTTATATTGTGAATTGGATTACATTTTGAATTTATTTACCTATTCTAAGATAATCAAATGAAAATTTTTGTATAATTGCCATATGTACGCCATTTCTTTCTTTTTGTTTGTTTCTCTTTTGTGAAATACAAAATATTTTAGGGGATATAGAAGTCCTCATGGAAATGAAAATATTCTATCTGTTTCATATAGCATTCTAGATGACTTCTCTTTCTTGTATTATTTAGATGAATTCTCTATTTATGCATTTGTGGGATCCTTTCAGGAATTATCTTGAAATAACATTACAGTTCTGTTGTCATTTGTGATGATTTCTTAATCTCTCCTTATGAGCTTATGTTTTCATTTTGTTATGTTTTGCCTTTGGTATTATTTGTCGTAGTCTTCTTCTTTTCTAAATTCCTTGGGTACAATTTGTTACAAATTTATATCTAGGTAAACCTAGTGGAGTATGGCAGGATACTTTTCATAAGAATCACCTATGTGAGTGTGAACTGGGCCGGTTCTATAAGATTTGTGAAGGGCTACAAGTCTTTAGAGCACTCATGATAGACCAGGTTGTTCAGGGCCAAAATGAACACAATAGTGAGAACTAAACTGTGTCTGGGAATATACTATGTGGGTTCTATTGTCTTGGTTTACACAAACGGCTGAACAGTTCAAGACATCATGTTCACTGGTTAGCTAGTAAATCCGATAGTGTCTCACAAGGGAAGGTTCAAAGCCAAAAGCTACCTATCCTTTGCAGAATATTTTCCATTTCTGTACTCTCTGTAATTTGATCATGTTGTTGCATTTTCTCTCCGTCAAATTCCATTCATGTGGGGGATTGTTGGAAAAAATGGTTTTATATAGGCATATTTTTTAACCCAATTTGGGTGGACCCCAAACGTCTTTTGGGGTGGGTCCGAAGAGGTGAAGTGGTGAAGATGGAACGTCAAAACCATTTATGAGTGAATGGGAAGATGACGTCGTTTTCGGGTTTAACATTAATTTTTTAGATAAAATTCTTTTGAATTTTTTCAATAAATTATTGTGGGAATTTAATTTAATTCTAAATTTAAATTTTAGATTCCTTAAGTGGTTTCCTAAAATTTATACCTCTTTATTTATTAAACTATTCAATAGTTTAATATATATATATATATATTCAAATAGTTTATTTAAATTAAGTTCCAACAGGTGATAAGTGCTTCTAACAGGTCACTTTTTCATAATGTTTTAAAAGTGCTCCGGTTTTGCCAAACGGAAACTTTCAAAAACATTTGAATATTTGGTGCGACTGTTCACTTTTTTGAGAAACCTGTTCGGGGCTTAGGATTTTGCCTATATATACTGTCTTATTTCCAGCGTTTTGGGGGAAAAAAAAATCAGTCAAAATAATCTGGAAATTGAGTCTTGGTAATCCAATTTCCATCCGAGATTTTTAGTCTAAAATTTTTCTCTTTGCTGTCCCTTTCTTTTAGTGCATTATTCCTCATATTTAGTTTTAGAAAAAAAATATTCAGAGAGTATAGATCACAGGTTTGGTTCGCCGAACAAATTTATTTGAAGTGCTTCTATAAATTTGTGAAGATCATTGTATCCTGGGAGATAGACGCCACTCAACCGTAAGTACCATAGCGGGGCGAATCTGTCTTAAGGACAGAGTGTCACACACTCGACTTGGTCTTTTAATTTTATTTGGTTCGACAAAATAAATCCGGTATGTTATTTATTTATTTTGTTTGAATTTATTTCAAGTTATGCCGACCTCATTTGATGGGACTTAAGGTTTGGTTTGGTTTGGTTTGGTTTGGTTTGAATTTATTTCAAGTTATTTTATTTACACAGAAGATTGATCCAACAACTAAATAAATAACGTACCGAATTTATTTATTAAACTGAATAAATAATTTAAGACCAAGTCGAGTGTGTGACACTCTGTCCTTAAGACAGATTCGCCCTGCTATGGTACTTACGGATGAGTGGCGTCTATCTCCCAGGATACAATGATCTTCACAAATTGTAGTAGTACTCCAAACAATTTGTTCGGCGAACCAAACCTTGTGTTCTAATACTCTCTTTTATTAGTCCTAAAAATATAAATGAAGAATAATATACTTAAATAAAACCGAACAGCAAAACAAAATTCCTTAGACTGATTTTTTTTCCTATCCCCGAATACCAACCCACTGCTAGGAAGTTAGTATATATAGGCACAAGGAACTCACCCCGAAGAGGTGTAATTTCAAAGTGAAAAGGTGCACACCTTTGGTCAACCTTTGAATTTTGAAATTCAAAGAGCCGTTAAACTCACTTTCATATCATTTGAATAGTGATCCGTATAGGTGCAACAGTTTGGCAAACTGTTTGAAACTTTATAATTAAACTATTAGAAATAAAACCTTTCACTTGAATGAAATAACTTTATTAAACTATTTAAATAGTTTAATCAAATTTTTAGGAAACCAATTAGGAACTAAAAATTTGAATTAAGAATTAAATTAAACTCCCAAAATTACAAACATTAGGAAACCACTTAGGAACCCAAAATTTGAATTTAGAATTAAATTAAATTCCCACAATAATTTTTTATTGAAAAAATTCAAAAGAATTTAATCTAAAAAATTAATGTTAAACCCGAAAACGACGTCAACATCTCATTCACTCATAAATGGTTTTGACGTACCGTCTTCACCGTGTGACTTGCCACGTGGCAAGAAACACGTCACTTCTTCGGACCCACCCCAAAAGATGTTTGGGGCCCACCCAAAATGGGTTTTGAAATTATGCCTATATAAAACCATTTCCAACAGTTCCACCAACACCCTAGACTTCCTTTTTCTGCGAAAACCTTAGTAAGCTATAACCAGGAGATTGACTACAGCATTGTTTATATGACGGCAAGATCCTGTCAAACAATCAAGAAATATGCAAAGCACTTTTGTTCAGTATGATAAGTTCAATGTGTATTTAAAGGAATCACACTTAAGTTGCATATTCAAACTTCTCAAGTTGCGAGTGAAATGTAAGACTTAGAAAATATGAGGAAGAAGAACTCCGAAAATATGAGGAAGAAGGAATATATTTCTGTTATATTCAAAACTTCTTATCTTACAAGACCAAATGACTCTCCTTATATAGGAGATATTACAAACATCATCATAACCCATTATATGCCACTTACATATTATATATTACCACTATCTACCACTATCATATTATATACATGCCACTATCTACCACCAACACCACTATCATATTATATACAAGCCACTATCTACCACCAACACCACTATCATATGCCACTATCTTATTATATGCATTAACACAAATTTCCAGCAAAAAGGTATACACATTCACAACCTATAAGTGAATATTTGAATTAGCCCTAATCTCCTTGCTTTTCCTAGAACTTTAAGATTTGGTAGAAGGCTTTAGGCATGATTTGATTTCCTTGGTTAAACGGAGATTGCGATAGCTTATACTCTAGCTAATTTTAGGTTGCTGATCTTTTCCTTAAGCTTCCTATGTATAGCATCCCTAGGGGAAGATGTGATCTCCATAATCCCTGTTGCTTCAACTTTACTTGAAGAAACATTGTCTTCTTTTGGAGGAGAGAACTCAGCCACAACTTAAAGCAACCCTATCGTTTTTGTCGGTAAGACCCCTTGAACCATCCTCATTGGGTTGTTTGGATGGACAGTTTGCTTCATTCTTAGTACTTTGTTCACTCTTGGAATCACACCCATCCTTGGAATAAGACAAGGCAAGCTCCTCGAAATCAGTGTTGCCAATCGTAATACATATTGTGTATCATTGTATCACTTTTCAGTATTGTGTATTTTAAGATACATAATCATATATGGATATAGATAATAAAAAAAAGTATTTTCATATAATATATAAATATATTGTAAGAATAAAGTACTAAATCATATGACTAACAACTTGAAAATTCTCTCTAAGAAACTTACAAATTGGTTAAAGAGCTAAATATACATCCATTTAAAACCCAACTATCCAACTCATAAGAAATTAGGAAAATTTTGAAAATTTAATAATAAAAGATAAATGACATTTCATTTCAAATATGAAAGATGAGTCATAAGTTTCTTTCTTTCTTTTTTCCAGTCGGGCCTGGCTGCTTTGATTTTAGGTCCATTTGGTTCATGATTTGAGACTATTTTTCTAGATATAAGTAGTCCCAAACATACTTGTTATACAGTTTATTGACATGGTCAAAACAAGCCTTTTTGGCTCAAATCTTGGTTCTAAACTCAAATGCTACAATATGAGAGTCATTTTTTCTTGCGAGTTCATTTGGAATTGGGTCTCTTTTGTAAGGGATTTTCGGAGAACATAGTTCATGGTTGTTCAGTGAGTGTCGGTCATGGGATTGATAAAGAAAAAAAAGTTGTTAACAGGGTCAAAAGTGATGGAGAAGATAAAGATGAATTGATTGTTTGGTATACGTTGAATCACAGTACAATATGAAATCATATGATAGCGATTCAACTCACCAGCGATATGTGTCTGTGTTTCGTATCTTTTTTCATACAATATACATGTCACATATTACATGATATTAACCACACGGCAGTTGAAATAATTTGAGGATAAGGTGACTTTTGGCTCATTCTTCTCATCTTTAGGAAAAGCATGCACACTATCTTTGCCCTTATAATTCTTTACCTCTTAACCTCATAAGGATCACCATATCCCAAATTATGCATGAAGGATTTTGAAATTTCCTTATTAGCATGAATCTCGACACAACCTCTAGTAAAAGTAAGTCCACTAAGTGATTGGGTATATTCATCAAGGTACAAAATAAAGTAGTACCAATAACACTAGCTACATAACTCAAACCATCTTCGGCCCATAGCTCAAGGGAGATATTATAAAATTTCACTCAAATTGGGACACTAGAAAATTATTTCTTAGTCAATTGCATACCGCAATGCCATCTCTTGAAAACAATTAATATAATCCCAAAATAAAAAGTTCTACTATCAACAAAGCATCCTCATTTTTAATCTTAAAAATAAAAAAAAAAAACCATTGTCTAGAGTAACTATATCATCAAGATTATCGTTCTACAATTTTTTGGGCCTTGACTTAATCTTTTGGAAGGATAGTCTTTTATCAATAAAAAGCCCGCTAAAGCATGTTCCCACTTTAGAAAACCATGTCTTGAAATTTCAATGGGAATCTTTAGATCATCATTTTCAAAACCCACAGTGTATGAGCATGAAATAATGTTCTCGTATAATCCTGTTGATCAAGTGCCTCTTTCCACAAAGGTGCTTCAGGACCTGTCATTGCTGCCTTAAAGCTTTGAGGTTCATTTTCTAAAAAGTATGTCAAAAAATCTGGACCAAAGGATTTTGATGTTCTCGCTCTCTTACTTCGTCTTGAATGCAACAATATGCAGACTTAACGAAAGAGTATAAGTCGAAAATATCTTGCATCAGGATAGGAAGAGGTTTAGAACCTGGTGGAAGATCCACCAATTCCCAAGTATGATTTTGCATAATGGATTCAATTTCATTATTAACAGCCTCTTTCCACAAAGGTGCTTCAGGACCTGTCATTGCTGCCTTAAAGCTTTGAGGTTCATTTTCTAAAAAGTATGTCAAAAAATCTGGACCAAAGGATTTTGATGTTCTCGCTCTCTTACTTCGTCTTGAATGCAACAATATGCAGACTTAACGAAAGAGTATAAGTCGAAAATATCTTGCATCAGGATAGGAAGAGGTTTAGAACCTGGTGGAAGATCCACCAATTCCCAAGTATGATTTTGCATAATGGATTCAATTTCATTATTAACAGCCTCTTTCCACAAAGGTGCTTCAGGACCTGTCATTGCTGCCTTAAAGCTTTGAGGTTCATTTTCTAAAAAGTATGTCAAAAAATCTGGACCAAAGGATTTTGATGTTCTCGCTCTCTTACTTCGTCTTGAATGCAACAATATGCAGACTTAACGAAAGAGTATAAGTCGAAAATATCTTGCATCAGGATAGGAAGAGGTTTAGAACCTGGTGGAAGATCCACCAATTCCCAAGTATGATTTTGCATAATGGATTCAATTTCATTATTAACAGCCTCTTTCCACAAAGGTGCTTCAGGACCTGTCATTGCTGCCTTAAAGCTTTGAGGTTCATTTTCTAAAAAGTATGTCAAAAAATCTGGACCAAAGGATTTTGATGTTCTCGCTCTCTTACTTCGTCTTGAATGCAACAATATGCAGACTTAACGAAAGAGTATAAGTCGAAAATATCTTGCATCAGGATAGGAAGAGGTTTAGAACCTGGTGGAAGATCCACCAATTCCCAAGTATGATTTTGCATAATGGATTCAATTTCATTATTAACAGCCTCTTTCCACAAAGGTGCTTCAGGACCTGTCATTGCTGCCTTAAAGCTTTGAGGTTCATTTTCTAAAAAGTATGTCAAAAAATCTGGACCAAAGGATTTTGATGTTCTCGCTCTCTTACTTCGTCTTGAATGCAACAATATGCAGACTT
Organism: Camellia sinensis; assembly: GCF_004153795.1. Lineage (NCBI taxonomy): Eukaryota > Viridiplantae > Streptophyta > Magnoliopsida > Ericales > Theaceae > Camellia > Camellia sinensis. Next base: position 2,801,519 of record NW_021025777.1, on the reverse strand, counting down.
AACGAAAGAGTATAAGTCGAAAATATCTTGCATCAGGATAGGAAGAGGTTTAGAACCTGGTGGAAGATCCACCAATTCCCAAGTATGATTTTGCATAATGGATTCAATTTCATTATTAACAGCCTCTTTCCACAAAGGTGCTTCAGGACCTGTCATTGCTGCCTTAAAGCTTTGAGGTTCATTTTCTAAAAAGTATGTCAAAAAATCTGGACCAAAGGATTTTGATGTTCTCGCTCTCTTACTTCGTCTTGAATGCAACAATATGCAGACTTAACGAAAGAGTATAAGTCGAAAATATCTTGCATCAGGATAGGAAGAGGTTTAGAACCTGGTGGAAGATCCACCAATTCCCAAGTATGATTTTGCATAATGGATTCAATTTCATTATTAACAGCCTCTTTCCACAAAGGTGCTTCAGGACCTGTCATTGCTGCCTTAAAGCTTTGAGGTTCATTTTCTAAAAAGTATGTCAAAAAATCTGGACCAAAGGATTTTGATGTTCTCGCTCTCTTACTTCGTCTTGAATGCAACAATATGCAGACTTAACGAAAGAGTATAAGTCGAAAATATCTTGCATCAGGATAGGAAGAGGTTTAGAACCTGGTGGAAGATCCACCAATTCCCAAGTATGATTTTGCATAATGGATTCAATTTCATTATTAACAGCCTCTTTCCACAAAGGTGCTTCAGGACCTGTCATTGCTGCCTTAAAGCTTTGAGGTTCATTTTCTAAAAAGTATGTCAAAAAATCTGGACCAAAGGATTTTGATGTTCTCGCTCTCTTACTTCGTCTTGAATGCAACAATATGCAGACTTAACGAAAGAGTATAAGTCGAAAATATCTTGCATCAGGATAGGAAGAGGTTTAGAACCTGGTGGAAGATCCACCAATTCCCAAGTATGATTTTGCATAATGGATTCAATTTCATTATTAACAGCCTCTTTCCACAAAGGTGCTTCAGGACCTGTCATTGCTGCCTTAAAGCTTTGAGGTTCATTTTCTAAAAAGTATGTCAAAAAATCTGGACCAAAGGATTTTGATGTTCTCGCTCTCTTACTTCGTCTTGAATGCAACAATATGCAGACTTAACGAAAGAGTATAAGTCGAAAATATCTTGCATCAGGATAGGAAGAGGTTTAGAACCTGGTGGAAGATCCACCAATTCCCAAGTATGATTTTGCATAATGGATTCAATTTCATTATTAACAGCCTCTTTCCACAAAGGTGCTTCAGGACCTGTCATTGCTGCCTTAAAGCTTTGAGGTTCATTTTCTAAAAAGTATGTCAAAAAATCTGGACCAAAGGATTTTGATGTTCTCGCTCTCTTACTTCGTCTTGAATGCAACAATATGCAGACTTAACGAAAGAGTATAAGTCGAAAATATCTTGCATCAGGATAGGAAGAGGTTTAGAACCTGGTGGAAGATCCACCAATTCCCAAGTATGATTTTGCATAATGGATTCAATTTCATTATTAACAGCCTCTTTCCACAAAGGTGCTTCAGGACCTGTCATTGCTGCCTTAAAGCTTTGAGGTTCATTTTCTAAAAAGTATGTCAAAAAATCTGGACCAAAGGATTTTGATGTTCTCGCTCTCTTACTTCGTCTTGAATGCAACAATATGCAGACTTAACGAAAGAGTATAAGTCGAAAATATCTTGCATCAGGATAGGAAGAGGTTTAGAACCTGGTGGAAGATCCACCAATTCCCAAGTATGATTTTGCATAATGGATTCAATTTCATTATTAACAGCCTCTTTCCACAAAGGTGCTTCAGGACCTGTCATTGCTGCCTTAAAGCTTTGAGGTTCATTTTCTAAAAAGTATGTCAAAAAATCTGGACCAAAGGATTTTGATGTTCTCGCTCTCTTACTTCGTCTTGAATGCAACAATATGCAGACTTAACGAAAGAGTATAAGTCGAAAATATCTTGCATCAGGATAGGAAGAGGTTTAGAACCTGGTGGAAGATCCACCAATTCCCAAGTATGATTTTGCATAATGGATTCAATTTCATTATTAACAGCCTCTTTCCACAAAGGTGCTTCAGGACCTGTCATTGCTGCCTTAAAGCTTTGAGGTTCATTTTCTAAAAAGTATGTCAAAAAATCTGGACCAAAGGATTTTGATGTTCTCGCTCTCTTACTTCGTCTTGAATGCAACAATATGCAGACTTAACGAAAGAGTATAAGTCGAAAATATCTTGCATCAGGATAGGAAGAGGTTTAGAACCTGGTGGAAGATCCACCAATTCCCAAGTATGATTTTGCATAATGGATTCAATTTCATTATTAACAGCCTCTTTCCACAAAGGTGCTTCAGGACCTGTCATTGCTGCCTTAAAGCTTTGAGGTTCATTTTCTAAAAAGTATGTCAAAAAATCTGGACCAAAGGATTTTGATGTTCTCGCTCTCTTACTTCGTCTTGAATGCAACAATATGCAGACTTAACGAAAGAGTATAAGTCGAAAATATCTTGCATCAGGATAGGAAGAGGTTTAGAACCTGGTGGAAGATCCACCAATTCCCAAGTATGATTTTGCATAATGGATTCAATTTCATTATTAACAGCCTCTTTCCACAAAGGTGCTTCAGGACCTGTCATTGCTGCCTTAAAGCTTTGAGGTTCATTTTCTAAAAAGTATGTCAAAAAATCTGGACCAAAGGATTTTGATGTTCTCGCTCTCTTACTTCGTCTTGAATGCAACAATATGCAGACTTAACGAAAGAGTATAAGTCGAAAATATCTTGCATCAGGATAGGAAGAGGTTTAGAACCTGGTGGAAGATCCACCAATTCCCAAGTATGATTTTGCATAATGGATTCAATTTCATTATTAACAGCCTCTTTCCACAAAGGTGCTTCAGGACCTGTCATTGCTGCCTTAAAGCTTTGAGGTTCATTTTCTAAAAAGTATGTCAAAAAATCTGGACCAAAGGATTTTGATGTTCTCGCTCTCTTACTTCGTCTTGAATGCAACAATATGCAGACTTAACGAAAGAGTATAAGTCGAAAATATCTTGCATCAGGATAGGAAGAGGTTTAGAACCTGGTGGAAGATCCACCAATTCCCAAGTATGATTTTGCATAATGGATTCAATTTCATTATTAACAGCCTCTTTCCACAAAGGTGCTTCAGGACCTGTCATTGCTGCCTTAAAGCTTTGAGGTTCATTTTCTAAAAAGTATGTCAAAAAATCTGGACCAAAGGATTTTGATGTTCTCGCTCTCTTACTTCGTCTTGAATGCAACAATATGCAGACTTAACGAAAGAGTATAAGTCGAAAATATCTTGCATCAGGATAGGAAGAGGTTTAGAACCTGGTGGAAGATCCACCAATTCCCAAGTATGATTTTGCATAATGGATTCAATTTCATTATTAACAGCCTCTTTCCACAAAGGTGCTTCAGGACCTGTCATTGCTGCCTTAAAGCTTTGAGGTTCATTTTCTAAAAAGTATGTCAAAAAATCTGGACCAAAGGATTTTGATGTTCTCGCTCTCTTACTTCGTCTTGAATGCAACAATATGCAGACTTAACGAAAGAGTATAAGTCGAAAATATCTTGCATCAGGATAGGAAGAGGTTTAGAACCTGGTGGAAGATCCACCAATTCCCAAGTATGATTTTGCATAATGGATTCAATTTCATTATTAACAGCCTCTTTCCACAAAGGTGCTTCAGGACCTGTCATTGCTGCCTTAAAGCTTTGAGGTTCATTTTCTAAAAAGTATGTCAAAAAATCTGGACCAAAGGATTTTGATGTTCTCGCTCTCTTACTTCGTCTTGAATGCAACAATATGCAGACTTAACGAAAGAGTATAAGTCGAAAATATCTTGCATCAGGATAGGAAGAGGTTTAGAACCTGGTGGAAGATCCACCAATTCCCAAGTATGATTTTGCATAATGGATTCAATTTCATTATTAACAGCCTCTTTCCACAAAGGTGCTTCAGGACCTGTCATTGCTGCCTTAAAGCTTTGAGGTTCATTTTCTAAAAAGTATGTCAAAAAATCTGGACCAAAGGATTTTGATGTTCTCGCTCTCTTACTTCGTCTTGAATGCAACAATATGCAGACTTAACGAAAGAGTATAAGTCGAAAATATCTTGCATCAGGATAGGAAGAGGTTTAGAACCTGGTGGAAGATCCACCAATTCCCAAGTATGATTTTGCATAATGGATTCAATTTCATTATTAACAGCCTCTTTCCACAAAGGTGCTTCAGGACCTGTCATTGCTGCCTTAAAGCTTTGAGGTTCATTTTCTAAAAAGTATGTCAAAAAATCTGGACCAAAGGATTTTGATGTTCTCGCTCTCTTACTTCGTCTTGAATGCAACAATATGCAGACTTAACGAAAGAGTATAAGTCGAAAATATCTTGCATCAGGATAGGAAGAGGTTTAGAACCTGGTGGAAGATCCACCAATTCCCAAGTATGATTTTGCATAATGGATTCAATTTCATTATTAACAGCCTCTTTCCACAAAGGTGCTTCAGGACCTGTCATTGCTGCCTTAAAGCTTTGAGGTTCATTTTCTAAAAAGTATGTCAAAAAATCTGGACCAAAGGATTTTGATGTTCTCGCTCTCTTACTTCGTCTTGAATGCAACAATATGCAGACTTAACGAAAGAGTATAAGTCGAAAATATCTTGCATCAGGATAGGAAGAGGTTTAGAACCTGGTGGAAGATCCACCAATTCCCAAGTATGATTTTGCATAATGGATTCAATTTCATTATTAACAGCCTCTTTCCACAAAGGTGCTTCAGGACCTGTCATTGCTGCCTTAAAGCTTTGAGGTTCATTTTCTAAAAAGTATGTCAAAAAATCTGGACCAAAGGATTTTGATGTTCTCGCTCTCTTACTTCGTCTTGAATGCAACAATATGCAGACTTAACGAAAGAGTATAAGTCGAAAATATCTTGCATCAGGATAGGAAGAGGTTTAGAACCTGGTGGAAGATCCACCAATTCCCAAGTATGATTTTGCATAATGGATTCAATTTCATTATTAACAGCCTCTTTCCACAAAGGTGCTTCAGGACCTGTCATTGCTGCCTTAAAGCTTTGAGGTTCATTTTCTAAAAAGTATGTCAAAAAATCTGGACCAAAGGATTTTGATGTTCTCGCTCTCTTACTTCGTCTTGAATGCAACAATATGCAGACTTAACGAAAGAGTATAAGTCGAAAATATCTTGCATCAGGATAGGAAGAGGTTTAGAACCTGGTGGAAGATCCACCAATTCCCAAGTATGATTTTGCATAATGGATTCAATTTCATTATTAACAGCCTCTTTCCACAAAGGTGCTTCAGGACCTGTCATTGCTGCCTTAAAGCTTTGAGGTTCATTTTCTAAAAAGTATGTCAAAAAATCTGGACCAAAGGATTTTGATGTTCTCGCTCTCTTACTTCGTCTTGAATGCAACAATATGCAGACTTAACGAAAGAGTATAAGTCGAAAATATCTTGCATCAGGATAGGAAGAGGTTTAGAACCTGGTGGAAGATCCACCAATTCCCAAGTATGATTTTGCATAATGGATTCAATTTCATTATTAACAGCCTCTTTCCACAAAGGTGCTTCAGGACCTGTCATTGCTGCCTTAAAGCTTTGAGGTTCATTTTCTAAAAAGTATGTCAAAAAATCTGGACCAAAGGATTTTGATGTTCTCGCTCTCTTACTTCGTCTTGAATGCAACAATATGCAGACTTAACGAAAGAGTATAAGTCGAAAATATCTTGCATCAGGATAGGAAGAGGTTTAGAACCTGGTGGAAGATCCACCAATTCCCAAGTATGATTTTGCATAATGGATTCAATTTCATTATTAACAGCCTCTTTCCACAAAGGTGCTTCAGGACCTGTCATTGCTGCCTTAAAGCTTTGAGGTTCATTTTCTAAAAAGTATGTCAAAAAATCTGGACCAAAGGATTTTGATGTTCTCGCTCTCTTACTTCGTCTTGAATGCAACAATATGCAGACTTAACGAAAGAGTATAAGTCGAAAATATCTTGCATCAGGATAGGAAGAGGTTTAGAACCTGGTGGAAGATCCACCAATTCCCAAGTATGATTTTGCATAATGGATTCAATTTCATTATTAACAGCCTCTTTCCACAAAGGTGCTTCAGGACCTGTCATTGCTGCCTTAAAGCTTTGAGGTTCATTTTCTAAAAAGTATGTCAAAAAATCTGGACCAAAGGATTTTGATGTTCTCGCTCTCTTACTTCGTCTTGAATGCAACAATATGCAGACTTAACGAAAGAGTATAAGTCGAAAATATCTTGCATCAGGATAGGAAGAGGTTTAGAACCTGGTGGAAGATCCACCAATTCCCAAGTATGATTTTGCATAATGGATTCAATTTCATTATTAACAGCCTCTTTCCACAAAGGTGCTTCAGGACCTGTCATTGCTGCCTTAAAGCTTTGAGGTTCATTTTCTAAAAAGTATGTCAAAAAATCTGGACCAAAGGATTTTGATGTTCTCGCTCTCTTACTTCGTCTTGAATGCAACAATATGCAGACTTAACGAAAGAGTATAAGTCGAAAATATCTTGCATCAGGATAGGAAGAGGTTTAGAACCTGGTGGAAGATCCACCAATTCCCAAGTATGATTTTGCATAATGGATTCAATTTCATTATTAACAGCCTCTTTCCACAAAGGTGCTTCAGGACCTGTCATTGCTGCCTTAAAGCTTTGAGGTTCATTTTCTAAAAAGTATGTCAAAAAATCTGGACCAAAGGATTTTGATGTTCTCGCTCTCTTACTTCGTCTTGAATGCAACAATATGCAGACTTAACGAAAGAGTATAAGTCGAAAATATCTTGCATCAGGATAGGAAGAGGTTTAGAACCTGGTGGAAGATCCACCAATTCCCAAGTATGATTTTGCATAATGGATTCAATTTCATTATTAACAGCCTCTTTCCACAAAGGTGCTTCAGGACCTGTCATTGCTGCCTTAAAGCTTTGAGGTTCATTTTCTAAAAAGTATGTCAAAAAATCTGGACCAAAGGATTTTGATGTTCTCGCTCTCTTACTTCGTCTTGAATGCAACAATATGCAGACTTAACGAAAGAGTATAAGTCGAAAATATCTTGCATCAGGATAGGAAGAGGTTTAGAACCTGGTGGAAGATCCACCAATTCCCAAGTATGATTTTGCATAATGGATTCAATTTCATTATTAACAGCCTCTTTCCACAAAGGTGCTTCAGGACCTGTCATTGCTGCCTTAAAGCTTTGAGGTTCATTTTCTAAAAAGTATGTCAAAAAATCTGGACCAAAGGATTTTGATGTTCTCGCTCTCTTACTTCGTCTTGAATGCAACAATATGCAGACTTAACGAAAGAGTATAAGTCGAAAATATCTTGCATCAGGATAGGAAGAGGTTTAGAACCTGGTGGAAGATCCACCAATTCCCAAGTATGATTTTGCATAATGGATTCAATTTCATTATTAACAGCCTCTTTCCACAAAGGTGCTTCAGGACCTGTCATTGCTGCCTTAAAGCTTTGAGGTTCATTTTCTAAAAAGTATGTCAAAAAATCTGGACCAAAGGATTTTGATGTTCTCGCTCTCTTACTTCGTCTTGAATGCAACAATATGCAGACTTAACGAAAGAGTATAAGTCGAAAATATCTTGCATCAGGATAGGAAGAGGTTTAGAACCTGGTGGAAGATCCACCAATTCCCAAGTATGATTTTGCATAATGGATTCAATTTCATTATTAACAGCCTCTTTCCACAAAGGTGCTTCAGGACCTGTCATTGCTGCCTTAAAGCTTTGAGGTTCATTTTCTAAAAAGTATGTCAAAAAATCTGGACCAAAGGATTTTGATGTTCTCGCTCTCTTACTTCGTCTTGAATGCAACAATATGCAGACTTAACGAAAGAGTATAAGTCGAAAATATCTTGCATCAGGATAGGAAGAGGTTTAGAACCTGGTGGAAGATCCACCAATTCCCAAGTATGATTTTGCATAATGGATTCAATTTCATTATTAACAGCCTCTTTCCACAAAGGTGCTTCAGGACCTGTCATTGCTGCCTTAAAGCTTTGAGGTTCATTTTCTAAAAAGTATGTCAAAAAATCTGGACCAAAGGATTTTGATGTTCTCGCTCTCTTACTTCGTCTTGAATGCAACAATATGCAGACTTAACGAAAGAGTATAAGTCGAAAATATCTTGCATCAGGATAGGAAGAGGTTTAGAACCTGGTGGAAGATCCACCAATTCCCAAGTATGATTTTGCATAATGGATTCAATTTCATTATTAACAGCCTCTTTCCACAAAGGTGCTTCAGGACCTGTCATTGCTGCCTTAAAGCTTTGAGGTTCATTTTCTAAAAAGTATGTCAAAAAATCTGGACCAAAGGATTTTGATGTTCTCGCTCTCTTACTTCGTCTTGAATGCAACAATATGCAGACTTAACGAAAGAGTATAAGTCGAAAATATCTTGCATCAGGATAGGAAGAGGTTTAGAACCTGGTGGAAGATCCACCAATTCCCAAGTATGATTTTGCATAATGGATTCAATTTCATTATTAACAGCCTCTTTCCACAAAGGTGCTTCAGGACCTGTCATTGCTGCCTTAAAGCTTTGAGGTTCATTTTCTAAAAAGTATGTCAAAAAATCTGGACCAAAGGATTTTGATGTTCTCGCTCTCTTACTTCGTCTTGAATGCAACAATATGCAGACTTAACGAAAGAGTATAAGTCGAAAATATCTTGCATCAGGATAGGAAGAGGTTTAGAACCTGGTGGAAGATCCACCAATTCCCAAGTATGATTTTGCATAATGGATTCAATTTCATTATTAACAGCCTCTTTCCACAAAGGTGCTTCAGGACCTGTCATTGCTGCCTTAAAGCTTTGAGGTTCATTTTCTAAAAAGTATGTCAAAAAATCTGGACCAAAGGATTTTGATGTTCTCGCTCTCTTACTTCGTCTTGAATGCAACAATATGCAGACTTAACGAAAGAGTATAAGTCGAAAATATCTTGCATCAGGATAGGAAGAGGTTTAGAACCTGGTGGAAGATCCACCAATTCCCAAGTATGATTTTGCATAATGGATTCAATTTCATTATTAACAGCCTCTTTCCACAAAGGTGCTTCAGGACCTGTCATTGCTGCCTTAAAGCTTTGAGGTTCATTTTCTAAAAAGTATGTCAAAAAATCTGGACCAAAGGATTTTGATGTTCTCGCTCTCTTACTTCGTCTTGAATGCAACAATATGCAGACTTAACGAAAGAGTATAAGTCGAAAATATCTTGCATCAGGATAGGAAGAGGTTTAGAACCTGGTGGAAGATCCACCAATTCCCAAGTATGATTTTGCATAATGGATTCAATTTCATTATTAACAGCCTCTTTCCACAAAGGTGCTTCAGGACCTGTCATTGCTGCCTTAAAGCTTTGAGGTTCTTTCCCATTCACTTGGTAATGGTTTTGAGCAACCAAATATACCACGTGAATCACAACGCGGCATAGAACGCGTTACCACTTTGACCCGAGTAAATCGACACTCGGGGCCCACCTAAAAAATAGACCAAACTTGAGGAAAAATTAACCATTTCCAACACTCTGAAATTGCACCGAACAGAGAGTGCGAGAGTGATAGATATGTAGTCATATACATGTATATTTAGATACAATACTCCAGTCAAGTTTTTCTCTGTTCTTTTTACAGTAATGTTCCGGAGCTCTAATTAGAGCTGCAAAAGGGCAGCTCTAATGAGCTGTCAACCATAAAAAAAATAAAAAATAAAAAAACAGTGAAGTAAAAGATAAAAAAGAGAGAAGAAAAAGACAAATTAATGCTTTATTAGAGCTCTTCTTTTAGAGATCTAAATCATTTTTGTTCTTTTTATCCTATTGGTAGACCCCCTATTTACTCACAAACATAAATTGCTAATTTTATTTATTGAGTTTGGTTTGTTATATTTGAAAATTTTGGATTATTGTTACAGAATTCCTGTGCGGCTGAAATTTGTGTTCGGTGATTGTTATCTAATTTATCTATCTAAAGAGGATTAGATGATGACAAAGGAGATGACTTGATTCAGGTTACAAAGAACGGACTATCATGACTCGAGAGAGAGAGAGAAGGATAGGAGAGAGTTAACAGAGTCAGGAATTAGTTTTAGTAATGGACACGTGTAAGCACCGAAGTAAGGGGACAGGGAGTTGGGATACACAACTGGGACAGACGATCTGAAGCCGTACAATTGACCCATTGGTGGTCCATAGCAATTATCTTAGAAGATGGGGACGCACTTGCATTTTGGTCTACTATCAACATTAATTTCCATCCTAATGCTGTGTTGTAAAATTCACCCAATTTTTTCACTGTCACTGTTTCAGGTAACATTTTATTTATTTATTTATATTTTTAATTGTTCACATTTTAAGATGAACAGCTTTCACAAGCATCTTTTTAGTGTAATTTTATATATTGGCAGGAAACATTTTATTTAAAATATATATAAAAAAAAAGGTGTGGGGGTCATGTTAGCAAATTTGTCTTATTATAAACGACAAGTGATAATAGAAGTTTAATAGATCACATTACACTTCTAGGGACTAAATAAATTTGTCTATAAAAAGTTGATTTGTTGTAAGAAAGTTTTGATGAGAAACTCGTGTATGTACAACATTACTCTATAAAAATACATTTGTTCCTCTTTAAGCATCTCAATTTCATTTTCTCATTTTCTTTTCTCTTCGATCGACTCTCATTTGAACTAAAGCATGTTTATTTTATTGGTGATCAAGGTTACTTAAGTTGTTGGTTATAGTAAAATTTCTGTTGAATTTGCAATTTATGTGGGTAAAGTGACATTTTATTTTTGCACGCTTCATGTCATGCTAGAGGTATTTAATGTTAAGACATTTGAAGGGGTGTGATCAGTCAGACTTTATCTTTTGTGAGACTAGAACAATCTCTACAAATAGTTAGTTTATTTATATGCTTCTAGCGGTTTCTGAATTAATTTGTGTTTTCATTTTTCAGATTAGAAATTTGTTGGAGAGATGCAAAATATGGTCAAAGAATTCCAGAACTTAATTTTTCAAGTTTTTTCATTTTTTAATCTCTACAAATAGTTAGGTTTTATTTTTGGCAGTCCCGTTTGACAAAACTCCTTTCAGTTGTATTTATTTTCGCACATTTATTTCAGTGAGGCTATGAGTGTTTAGATGCGAATCCAATCCGAATTGTGCTTTTCAGAGAAGTTTGTGATGCTAATGCTTTCAAGATTGCCACTTCGCTGATTATGACGGGGATCGACCTGCTTGTCCGCTCGAGCGGACATTACCCCGCTCGAGCGGAGAATCCCTGGTTCCAGCAGTTTTGGTCGTCTGCAAAAATACTGAGATGTATGATTTCGCGCTCGAGCAGGTTCTCTAGCGCTCGAGCGGACCTCTGTTATATCACGCACATATTTTGCTGAAGACGCTCGAGCGGGCTGTTGGGCGCTCGAGCGGAGATCGCGGGACAGATTCTATAAATTCGCGTGTTGGGTCAGATTTTAGGATTACGACTCCAGATCTTCTTTTTGGATTTTAGGGTTTATATCTGGGGATACTTTGTGAGTTTTCTTTGATGTTTTGATTGAGTATTCAACTCATGTTTTAAAGAGTATACATCAAAGGTTTTGTTTGTTCTACAAAAGAGAGAGTTGTTCTTCGGTGGATTCTGAAGAATTTGAGCCTGAAGCTTTGGTGGATTCTAGGGTGGCTCATCGTAAAGGCAATTCCGAGGTGAAGACAGGTTGGAAGAGGCACATAGAGGTTGGTTCAATTAGGCGTGGATTCGCTAGGTAATTGAGAGTATACCTGTGTAATTCCTTTAAATCTTCTTAGTGGATTGTTTTGTGGCTGTTGCCCGTGGTTTTTTAATCACAGTTGAAGGTGTCCAATTGTGGTTTTTTCACGTTAAAATCGTTGTGTTGATTTGTCTTGATTGTTTGATTAGGA